>JARWKJ010000016.1:41409796-41672296 GCA_029959095.1 Rhinichthys osculus | reverse complement strand
TATGAATTCTTGTTTTGTGTTACTGACTATTTTCTGAGCAGTCAAGTTGTTCCTGGTGTGTATCTCTGTCTGTCGTCTCGCTGTGAACAAATGTCCAACGCGAAACAGAAAACGATGCTAGGACTGACAGCCCATTTCATACTTCAGAGAAATAAGTATTCTCGGTGACAGCTACTGCAACATCTTACACTAATTCAGCTGTTAACGTTCAAATGAATGCATGCATGACAGCTCAATCTATATTCATCATGTTTGGACTCTGTGTTTGGAACATTGCCAAAGGTATTCTGGTTGTGGTTTGGGAATCGAGAAATACACTGATAAAACTTTAAAGGCACTCTTCCAACTGTGTGCATTAGATTATGTAAATGAATTCCACAATTGAAAAAGTGTGGGCCACTATGTGTGTGACAGCAGCCAATCACAGCACTGGAATGGACAAACGTTCAACAGATACTCCTCTCAGGCCTGTGAAGGAAGAGACAGAAACAATATTCCATGTGCTATTCATCTCTTTCAATCGTTTATAATCAAGTATGTTTATTTATTGTATTAACATCAAATCCAATTTTTATCTCACACTAAAAGCACTTGGCCAGTAGCGGGAGTTGAAAATGCTAGTTATTTAATTTATATTTTGAAAAATGTTAATTGTACTTTTAAAAATCATTTTTGTTTAACTGTATAAGCTGAATAAATGCTGATTTGTCATTATTTTCTGCACTTTCTCCCTGTCTCACAAACGCACACACACAATTTTTTATCTAGAGTTGTTATGCATTTATTATTGCATGATGATGAGATTCACACATTAAGATGTAAGAAATATTTTTTGCTTTCCCCTCATGCTCAGTAATGAGATCTATTCTTACTGTATGGTTGTATTCAGTGGCGGATTTAGCAAATTGGGGGCCCAAGGCGAAGGTAGTATGGGCCCCCCTTAAAAAGAGAACGGAAATTTTTTTTAAAAATAAACCATTAAATGGCACTTTCTAGAGAGTTTTGTGCAAAGAAATATAGAAAAAAGTAGGTCCAGCAAGTCTTATATTTCTGTAATTCACACAGATCAAACACAAATATGCTGACCGAATAGATTGCTAGTTGAGAAACACTGCTTTAATTAATGTTTTTATGATGACTTTGTGAAAGGTTAACTACAGCATGAGCCGTCTTCCTGCTGGCTAAGTTATTTGGCAAATTTAATTCATACAGATCTGTATTATGCTATGGTTTCTGATAGTGTTATACATTTCTTACAGATAATCACGATGATCATTGCGTTTGTCTTACTGAATGTGGTAGCTTTATGCAATTACAGTTTGTCTATAAGCTTTTTTTTATTAATGCCGACAGTAAAATGTTGCCAGATATTGCTACGAAAAACAAGAAGAAAAATAATAATAATCCGAAATAATTCGGATTATTGTCTTTTGGAAATAAGATTAACATATCATTAACCCTAACATGCAACTTTCCACTTTAATAAACTTCCTAAAGTGTCACATTAAATCAGAAAAACAGGTCCAGAAGACTAGGCTACTGCCACCTTTCCATTAGGTGGATCTGGCAACACTGGATCTGGCACCCGCGCGCCCTCACTCACAGCGCGCTCTCAAGCCCCGTTCACTGCGCTAGCTTCTCGCAGCAACATGAATTGCAAACACTCATATGAGGTGGTTTAAATGGCTAATTAATCATTCAGAGAGCTTGACATTTTATTTTTGAATGTAAAATATGACAGAGTTCCGGACCTCGGTCACCTCATAGCTGGCTACGGCCATGGACTTGTAACATACCGTTAGCACATATTTTGGCTCCCATGAATCCATCCCGATTCATCGTCGTTTCTTTTCCCCATGCTTCTCGATTTTCCGATTTTTTAGTCACAGTCTACGAGTATCCTATTATCTTAACCTAACCATTCCAAACCTGATTAAATATCCTCCAACCATTTACCAGAATCAAAACTGGTCCCTAATCCAGCCTAGAACCCGGATTCCTCCATCCCGGCACCCAGACACTGACTACTACACCATACTAATTTTCCTAATATTAATGAACCAATATTCTCGTATTATTATTATTATTATTAATAATAATAAATAACAATAACAACAATAATAACAATGATAATACTAATAATAATATTTATAATAAAACATTTATATAAAAATATATAAATATATAAAATATATATAATAAAAAAATAATAATAATAATAACCAAAATAGCTCCTCCCGTGAGGGGTAGGTATAGGTATGTTAGCAGAATTTGGCCCTAATCCCCTGTAAGGGGTAGGTTTTAGTGCTTGTGCAGTTACAGGGATAACCTAATTAAATCAAGATAAAACCCTCCTCCTGTGAGGGGTAGGTTTAGGTATGTTTAAAAGACAATCCAGGCCCAATCCCCTGTAAGGGGTAGGTTTTAGTGCTTGTGCAGTTTCAGGGATAACTTATTTAGATCCAGATAAAACCCCTCCTCCTCTGAAGGGTAGGTTTAGGTATGTTTTAAGGCAATCCAGGCCCAATCCCCTGTAAGGGGTAGGTTTTTAGTGCTTGTGCAGTTTCAGGGATAACTTATTTAGATCCAGATAAAACCCCTCCTCCTCTGAAGGGTAGGTTTAGGTATGTTTTAAGGCAATCAAGGCCCAATCCCCTGTAAGGGGTAGGTTTTTAGTGCTTGTGCAGTTACAAGGATAACCTAATTAGATCCTAGTAAAATCCCCCTCCCATGAGGGATAATTTCCGGTATACTCATCTTATACCCCTATTAGGACCCCCCCCCCCAAAAAAACTCACCCCATTTCATTCCAACCAATATTTTTTTATTTCCTATCT
This sequence comes from Rhinichthys osculus, assembly GCA_029959095.1. Lineage (NCBI taxonomy): Eukaryota > Metazoa > Chordata > Actinopteri > Cypriniformes > Leuciscidae > Rhinichthys > Rhinichthys osculus. The sequence goes on along the minus strand of JARWKJ010000016.1, from coordinate 41,669,459 downwards.
TAAGTTAAGGCCCTTAGGAAACCATATACCCAATCTTTTGATCCAGTATTTCTCCCTCCTCAATCTATCCTTTTTTGTCAATTCCGGGTGATGCTCAAGCCCGAAAATCCTTAGGTTCCCAATCCCATGCCTCCTGAAATGAGGTACTGTCCGAAGGGTCCCCTTCTTCACCATGTGTCTATGGGCCCACATCCTTGCGAGGATCGAATTCTTGGTCTCCCCCACATATCTCTTTCCATACCTGGCGCATCTTATCAAGTAGACACAGTTTTTCCGATTGAGGGGAATGACTTGGGTTATCTTGTGTACTGCCCTCTGCCTTCCTCTCACGAAGGTATCCCGGGTTTTCTCCGGCGCCCTACTGTTGGCTGGACCCAGCTTGCTATGAAAAAGGATATCCCTTAAGTTCCTGCCTCTTTTATAAGCTGCCACGACCCTGAATCCGCTGCCCAGTGCCTCTTCCTGTGTCAATCTTTCGAAGTTCTCCCTTAGTCTTGCCGTTAACACCCTGGCCGTGTTTGAACCATTACACCACCCGATTACTCCCATCCACCTCATCCAATCCTAATGTATCCAGTCCCCAATCGGTCCCCAAAACAAATATATGTATATATCCCAATGCTGGCCTCGAACCCAGGTCCTCTGGCCTCAAGCCTACCGGCACTAACCACTCGACCAAGCCTTTCCACAATCTCACCTAACTATCTGCACACTTAACCAAAGAAAATCCATCATCCCGAAAAGAGTGTTTTAAAGCCAGTCTCCAACTCGGATCTCCCCGTCCCTAAGCTACCAACACTAACCACTATGGATGGGAATCGAGAACCGGTTCTTCTTCAGAACCGGTTCCCAGTGAACCAATTCCCTGGAACCGTTAGTATGCCTGCTTAACGATTCCGCTCGTTGGAATTGTGTCATGACGTCACACACGCGCTGAGTTATTTTGATTCAGAACGCAGCAAACATGGCATCGAGACAGGAGCGCTCGTTTGGTTGTATTTCACGCGAAAAGACGACAATATATGAGGTGCCGTCTAGGGCTTAAATCAAACTTCATTCACCCACACATATATGAAACACTTGCATACACGTATACTAAGTAGTAAAACATACATGTATAGGCTACTGCTGAATGCTCAAACAAATACATATGAAATGCACAACGACACACCTAAAGACGGACCTCCAATATGCAGAAACATTTGGCCACACAGCATGAACAGACTTTAGTCCCATGAAACTTAAACTGGAATGTCATTATGTCACTGTTTCTGTCACTGCGACTTCACGAACAGGTGAACACGCGCACGCACACATCACTTTTGAAGTAAAATTGAGGATGCAGTGCATGTAATGCATCGAGATATCGAATTGAACTGAATCGATGACATGATAATCGTAATCGAACCGAACCGTGAGACCAGTGTAGGTTCACACCCCTAATACTCTGTGCTGTGTTAGTGAGTTAATAATAATTAACAAACAAATAAGTTATAAGTTCAATAAGTTAATACAAACAAACAAATTTGTACTTCCCTCACCCATTGAGAATCGATAAGCAATATCGATAATGGAATTGGAATCGTTAAATTCCTATCAATTCCCATCCCTACACTCTGCCACATAATTCTCCAACCAGACTATAATAAATATCAATAATAATAACAATAATAATAATAATAACAATAATAATAACAATAAGAAGAATTATTAAAATAAGAATTAAAATAAGAACAATACTAAGAAATAAGAATAAAAATAATAATAATAATAATAATAATACAATTAATAATAGTAGTAAAAATAATAGTAAAAAAATATATAAAAAAAAATAAATAAAATAAAAATAATCCAATAAGGGGTGTTTTTAGGTATCTTAAAATAAATAAACCCCAATCTCCTGTAAGGGGTAGGTTTTAGTGCTTGTGCAGATACAGGGATAGTCTAATTAAGTCACCCTCCTGTGAGGGGTAGGTTTAGATATACTAAAACAATTAACTCTCTGGGGTCGGCGGTCTCGCCGGCGATACCAGCTCACTTTTTTCCTTATCAGTGCAAAAGAGACTCAAATTACTCTGTTGATTTTGATCTTACATATAAGTGTTGTACATCATTCGATCCTGTTAAGTTTGTATTTTTTTTGTGGAACCTCATAATAAAAACAAAGTGTTGTGCTTTTCGCCTAATAAAGAAAAATAAACATGATGCGCGTTCTGCGTTCTCTCTGTCAGTGAAGTCCATTCTGAAACGCGTCCGAAAAATCAACTGTAACTCTGCAAATACTCAGTCAAACAGGTATACAGGCACACAGGCATGAAGCCTGAATTGTCTTCTTTTAAATGAAGTATAAAATGAAGAATTTATATAAAAAAATGTTTTTCTCATTTTATGTAATCTGTACGAAAAGAGAGAGATGATAGTCGTTCTCGTCTCAGCTCATTAAAGTTAATTTGACCACGCCCACGGAGTGCGCGCTCTATTCAAAAACAAATGCTCTCAGGCAATCCACGCCCACATCAGCTGGATAACCCACCGAAAAAGACTCATATTACGATGCTGTGAGGAATAATAGTACTATCTTAATAATAATCCTGGAAAAAATTACCTCAGAAGTAGGCTACAGGTAGTTTCATTTGGAGGAGCAACGGATCCAGCCGAGGAAATAGGTACATTCTTTATTTTCAAGTGCTTTGTGCTAATCGCGATATGGAATAGTGTCTGTAAACAAAAATACTGTTTGAATCGCGTTTTTGTGTGTGAATGAATGAACAGCTTTTACCTAACTATATTCCAATACTGAGATGAGTAAAAATCGACTGAAATATGTTGAAATAAAATATTTTTGTATAAGCAACGTATTAAACTGCAAATTAACATTTATATGTCCTAATCATAAAAACGATATGTTACATATGAAAGACAAGATGTCGTTTTTACTGTAAAATACTGCCACATCAAATAAGCTTGTTTGCTAAGATGTTATTATAGTGTTTGTTCGATTGTAGGCTATATTCAAACTAATTAATCCGCAACTGTGAAATATGTATGATAAAATGTATACTTTAGTATATAATACAAAGAAAGATTACATTTGAAATATAGTTACATTTTAATTGTTGTTGTAATTGTAACCTTTTTATTAAAATAGCAAAACTATATGTACATATAAATAAATCTTAGGTAAATCTTAAAAGCTCAATATAAGCCTCCTCTTTAAATTATTTGTATTGTGTTTTATTAGTGACACATTTGGGATACATTCCCAAACTTTCTGTAAAAACAGTATGATAATTAACTGCACAATTACTATAAATTTTTACATTTGATATTATACAATTTGCAAGCACAATTTGAAAGATAAATAAATAATTGGAACTGTGAATCAATTTTGTATTATATAGGCATATATATATATATATATATATATATATATATATATATATAGTCATTGCATTGCATTCTTGTGCCTCAGTGACACACCTGAATGAAAGGGTCATTAGTATGCAGCCCCATTATGCGCTCATTATGCGGGCCCATTGTCTTCTCAGGTGTGAATCACAGCAGGTCACACCCCTGCGCATATTGCCTTTCCAAACAAAAAGTGTCATTTTTAAATTTAAACCAATCTATTGTTTAATGTGAATGATAAGGCAGGATGATTTTCAGATCATTTTGAAGAAAAAACTCTAGGCCACAACATCCATTAGTCAAAAGTCTTGTGGACAGATATTTAGTATGTGTTTTGTGGCCTTATTTCAGAAACTTTAAGTTTTAGTTTTTTCAATAACCACGCATAACCAATATTCTCTCAAAAATACAAAAATGTACATACATGTTGATAATACATTATGGTAGCCCTGTGTGTGCTAAATAGAGTGTAATTACACCTTTGCCAGTAATATGTTTATAAGCAACTGAAAAAAGCACAAATGTCAGAGTATGTCAAAACATCTCAAGGACCCCAAAAACACCTTGGACCCCAGAGGGTTAAGCCCCAATCCCCTGTAAGGGGTAGGTTTTAGTGCTTGTGCAGATACAGGGATAGTCTAATTAAATCACCCTCCTGTGAGGGGTAGATTTAGATATACTAAAACAATTAAGCCCCAATCCCCTGTAAGGGGTAGGTTTTAGTGCTTGTGCAGATACAGGGATAGTCTAATTAAGTCACCCTCCTGTGAGGGGTAGGTTTAGGTATACTAAAATAATTAAGCGCCAATCCCCTGTAAGGGGTAGGTTTTAGTGCTTGTGCAGATACAGGGATAGTCTAATTAAATCACCCTCCTGTGAGGGGTAGGTTTAGATATACTAAAACAATTAAGCCCCAATCCCCTGTAAGGGGTAGGTTTTAGTGCTTGTGCAGATACAGGGATAGTCTAATTAAGTCACCCTCCTGTGAGGGGTAGGTTTAGGTATATTCTAAGAAATTCAAAACCCTATCCCCTGTAAGGGGTAGGTTTTAGTGCTTGTGCAGTTACCTGGATGGCCCAATAAAATCCTAATCAAATCCCTTTTCCTGAGAGATAGCTTCAGGTTTACCCGTTGAAAAAAATTCCACTCCGTTTCAACCCAAAAACAAATCCTTTTTTTAATATTTATCTTAAGTTAAGGCCTTTGGGAAACCATGTATCCAGCCTTTTGATCCAATACCTCTGCCTTCTTAATCTATCCTTCTTCGTCCATTCCGGGTGGTGCTCCAGCCCGAGAATCCTTAAATTCCCAATTCCATGCCTCCTGAAATGGGCCACTAGGTGTCCTTCGCGGAGGGTCCCTTTCTTCACCGTGTGCCTATGGCCCCACATCCTAGTGAGGATCGAATTCTTCGTTTCCCCCACATATCTCTTCCCACACCTTGCACATTTAACCAAATAAACACAGTTTTTTTGTTTGAGGGAAATGACTTGTGTTATCCTGTGTACCCTCCTTTGGCTCCCTCTGACGAAGGTATCCCGAGTCTTCTCTGGCGCCCTACGGTTGGCCGGACCTAATTTGCTGTGCACCAGCATATCCTTCAAGTTCCTGCCCCTTTTATAGGCCGCCACGACCCTGAATCCACTACCCAGCCGCTCTTGCTTTGTTAATCTTTCAAAGTTCCTCCTCAGTCTTGTTGTTAATACCTTGGCCGTTTTTGAAAACTTCAACACCACCGGAAGTATTCCTTTTGGTGATGCTTCAGTACTCCTCCCACCCATTTCCCCTTCCTCCTTTGCCACCTTCCTCAGAAAGGAAATCGTGTACCCCCTCTCTCTGAGAGCCTTCGTCAAGATTTTAACCGCCTCCACTCTATCAGTTTCCCTCATACAGATTCTCCTGAACCTGAGGAGTTGAGCTTTTACTATCCCCTTAAAAACATGTTGGTCATGGTGACTGTTGCAATGCAGTTCAGCGTGAGTGTCTGTGGTTTTAAAAAAGACTTTAGTGTCTAGCTTCCCCGTATTCAGGAACTCCGGTCCCTTGTAGACTGTTGTGTCCAAAAAATCAATCTCATCCGCTCTCAGTTCCCACTTCACCCTGATGGAGGGATGATGTTTGTTTAAGATTTTTATGAACTCCAACCAGTCCTCCCTTGTGCTCTCCCATACCCACCACACATCATCCAGGAAGCGGAAATATTGGGCCGGTAATACTTTGCAGTTGGGGAACACTGATTCCTCCCAATTGGCCATATAAATATTCGCATATGCTGGGGCAAATCGCTTGCCCATGGCCGTACCTTTCACCTGCAGAAAATGTTGCCCATTAAATTCAAAGTCATTTTTAGTCAGGCTTAATTCCAGGAGCCTCAGTATGGGTAACGTTGAAGAACCTTTTTAACTGCTTCCAACCCTTTCTCAGTCTCAATGTTCGTGTATAGACTCTCGACATCAAGGGTGAAAAGTTTGGCCCCGGGGCTCATTGTTATCTCCCTCACTTTGCTCAAAAACTCATATGTATCCTTAATAAAACTCTGGTGTTTGGTGGAGAGTGGGTTTAGGTAATGTGTGATGAATTCCGCTACTCTATAGCTCTCGCTATTACAGTCTGACACTATTGGCCTACCGGGAGGAACATCCGGAAACGGCCAACTCTCCTTCTCCTTGTGAATTTTAGGTAGTAGGTAAAACCTCCTTTCCCTCGGCTCGCCTGGTCCCCTAATATATTGGATCTGTCTTTTTCTCAAGATACCCTTTTTTAACAGTTCCTCCATCTCATCTCTGATCTGGTTGATTGAATCCGGGTAAATGGGTTTATCCAGTTTTTTGTAAAATTCCTGGTCCTCCAATTGCCTCATGGCCTCCCTAACATACTGTTCTCTGTCCATAAGGACTACCATGCTCCCCTTATCCGCCGGCTTAATCACGATACTGCCGTCTCTTCTTAAGTCTTTAAGGGCCTGCCACTCTTCCCTTGAGAGATTCCATTTTTCCCCTACCTCCTTTATTCCCTCCATTACCTACTGGTCCTCTTTGATAATGTCCTGGACTATTTGCTTGACCTGGAATTCTACCGGTTCCCATCCTGAGCTTGCTGTAAAGGGGGCCCTCTGGCCTCCCCCTTCCTCCACATACTCAAAAAAACTAGCTAGTTTCAGTCTCCTATGGTATTCTGTCAGCCCCGCCTCCTCCTCCAAACGATTCTATGACATCCCCTCCATCCCTGTCCCCCTAGGGATGAATGATAATCCTTTCCCCAGTACCGCCATCTATGCCTTACTCAAGACTTTAATGCGGGAGAGGTTCACCACGGTACCATGCCCCTGCATGGCCGGGTGCCCCTCCCTTATTAGTTTAAATGATTCAGCCAGTGTCTCACCATCGCTTGACCTGTGGTCCCAGCCCAGTGAATCAAGTCCAGATTCGTTTTAAAATCCTGACTAGGAAGGGCAGGTATGACATTGCCAGTGCGGTTGATGTGATCACTAATCTGATGGAGGGGCTCAATCTGATCCCTCGGCAGGTATCGATGAAAATGAATCACGGGTACAAAAAAACCTGCGCGTTAGGAAATGTGTCTTCTGCTGCCCGCAGGGTCTTCCTTGTCCAAGAACCCACCCCAACCATCGAATAAGAACTCCTATCATTAGGGTTAGGCTTAGGGTCTTTTATTACAGCATTAGGTTAGGCTTAGGGTCTTTTATTACAGCATTAGGTTAGGGTCTTTTATTAGAGCATTAGGTTAGGGTCTTTTATAACAGCATTAGGCTAGGGTTAGGGTCTTTTATAACAGCATTAGGCTAGGGTTAGGGTCTTTTATTACAGAATTAGATCAGGGTTAGGGTCTTTTATTACAGCATTAGGTTTTGGAAAATTACAACAACTCCCCCCAAGCCAGAACTCGTCTGGAAAGGTTTGAAGTAGGGAGAACGAGGAGGGGCACTGGCCGACGCATGTTAGACTATACTATTTTGCCTGTGATTGGCTCCCGTCTAGGAGCAATGCCCTTGTTTGGCTTAGGGCCGGGTAGTTAACTTATTTTTTTCTGGTTTGGATTCTTCTAAGTTTCCGAAAACTTCTGTTGTTTTGTTTTATTTTCTGTTTTTTGGACTGTGTAGCTTCTGGTCTGAAGCGAACCAGCGAACTGAGCTGAAGCCCGATAATCCTGATCCAGCATTGCAACCCCTCCAGCGGCAATTTATTACGGTATGTTTTTTTAGAGGCTATTTGTTGCTCGGTTCGAGACGGGTAGGTTAACCCTCTGGGTTTTAACCCCCTGCTCGATTTTTTCACATAGCAGCAAAATAGACTTAAAATACTCCGTCATTTTTGGTCATACAGACTTAAGAAATATGAAAAAATAAACTGTTAAATGTCTTCTTTTTTATGTGTCCACTTACAATCGAAATAAAACATTGTGCTTCTGTAAAATAAAGAAAATAAACAGGGTGTGCTTTCTGGCTCTCCCTCACCATGAACTTTTTTTTTGGAGCACGTCTCTAAACTGAAACAAAACTCAGCGAATACTATTCACCCAGTCATGAGATACATATCTTTATAATCATTTAAGTGTGTACTTTTAATTTAATCTGATTCAAAACGAAAATTTTTTTCTCTGTTTAAGTAATTTGTATAAAACCAACAAGATTTCCAGTTTCTCAAACGCTTGCTCATTATTTTTAATTTGACCACGCCCACACGCGCAAAAGAGATTGATATGCAAATATCCACGAAGTAACGCGAACGTGCTCATTGCCTAAAAAACAAAGCAACAAACTTCATCAGTCCTCTGCTTTTCGTCGAGTTTGGAAGACACGCAGTGAGCTTACATTGGATTTACCTCAGAAGAAGAAGAACGCGATTTGAAGACAAGAAAGATGTAAGGTAAGAAATGTATTATGAAATATATTAGTTAGTGTTATTGTTGCATACACTTAACATTCCAGTTGAACTGTTGCTAGACTAAAATTTATGAAATCGATGGAAACATGTTGAAATATGAACTATAGCCTAGATAGGCAGGAAATAAATATATACTAGCTATAGGCTATTGTTATTATTATTATTTGGAATTAAAATAGCCGCACATCATCACATACCCTTCACCATACCTAGAGATTAGCATGGGGTACTTTCCATAAGATCATCTCTCAATGCAAATCAAACCAGCTATTAGGCTAACTGAAATAAAACCATGTCTATATGGTGAAGGGTATGTGATGATGTGGGGCTATTTTAATTCTAAAGGCCAAGATAACTTTATCAGGATGCATAGTAGATCCATGAAATAACTGGCCTTTAAAAATACAAATCTGCCCCTCTATTGGAATTTAACAGGGGTGTCCAGACGTATGCACCCTGTATTTTAAGGAAAAACATTTAATTATTTGCGATACATTATTCATTCACAAAGAAAATTGGTGTTCCTAAAGGTTGGAGTTTTCCTCATTTTTTTTAATTAAGGCATTAAGATGATTTTTTTAGTCAACTTTAGCATGGGTGTGTTCACTTATTCTAAGCACTGTGTGTGTGTGTGTGTGTGTGTGTGTATATATATATATATATATATATATATATATAAATCGCAATTTTAACCAGAAAAACCCACAATGTATGCCTAAAGTCGTGCAGCCATATAGTTTCTCTTGATATCAGCATGTTCACAGGTGTTTATTTTTTGTAAAAAAAATTTACAGGGACCAGCTGCCCCACTGATGAGTCCTGTTGACTTCAACATTCACAGGAGACTCTGTACATGAACATGGTAAAATGAAAAATCAAACGCCTTGGAAATGACAGGTATGTACTATGTTTCAGGAATGGCACAAAGGTGTGTGACTGTTCAAGCCTCTGTCTTTAGATCAGTGTGTTTACTAATGTGCTTTTTTTGTCCTTTGTTGTGTATCTTTGGATTCTGTTGTGTTGTAAATAAATTCAAACAATCTAAAAGCCATTATTTTTTAAATCTCCTCATTCTTTGTACAAGGCTCCTCGTAATGATAGGGCCTGATAGCACCTAATAGGGCCATTAGGGGAGGGTCTTTGTCTTTCTCAGGTGTGAAAAGCTGTAATATTAATGAGATTACGCCTCCTTCGCATAAAGCTTTCTTACACAAAACACGTCATACAAATTTTAAAAGACTTTATTGTCTTATCTGAATGAGTAGTCAGGATGATTTTCACATAGTTTTGGAGCAAATATTCTAGGCTACGTGATACAATTTTCAAAAGTCTTGTAAATAAAATAATCAGAATGGGTTTCATGACCTTATTTCAGTGACAATTCATTTTAGTTTTTTTCACAAACCACGCATAAACGTCATTATCTCAAAACTACAAACTTTTACCTACATGCTGTTGACATATTATTGTAGCAGAGTTTGTGCTGAATACAGTGTAATCAGACTTTAGCCATGAAAATGTCACAAGTAACAGAAATAAACACAAATGTCAGGGCATGTCAGAACACCTCCAGGACCCCGAAAACACCTCAGACCCCAGAGGGTTAAGCATGGGAATTTAATTGGAGTTCCATAATAGAATTTTGAAATGTGTTTCTAGCCGTTAGGTGAATGACGAGTAGTTTTAGTGTGAGAGTGTGGTCGTGAATCACACCCTTCTGATTTTTGGTAGGCTTGCGACGGGTGGGGTTAGTGCGGGTGGGGTTAGCATGGGGATTGGGGTTCTAGCAGATGGGTCTGTGATGGGTAGGGTTAGTGTGGGAGTAGGGAACGTGTTAGTGGATTTTTTGTCTATAAAAACTCCTACTCACTTAAGTGATGGGTCTGAGGGAAATGTTTTAAGACACATTTTCAGTAGCGTACCTCAGCATCATCAGGTGTTTCGGCTCTTTATCCCTCTGGGGTCAGCAAACGCGCCGGTGCGTTTTGCTCAATTTTTTTCATATAGCAGCAAAATATACTTAAAATACTCACTCAGTCTTTTTTGGTCATATAGACTTAAGAAATATGAAAAAACAAACTGTTGAATGTCTTCTTTTTTATGTGTCCACTTACAATCGAAACAAAACATTGTGCTTTTGTAAAATAAAGAAAATAAACAGGGTGTGCTTTCTGGCTCTCCGTCTCTGTGAACTTTTTTTTTTGGAGCACGTCTCTAAACTTAAACAAAACTCAGCGAATACTATTCACCCAGTCATGAGATACATATCTTTATAATCATTTAAGTGTGTACTTTTAAATGGTCTAATTCATAACAAAAACAAATGTTCTCTGTTTATGTAATCTATATGAAAAGAGGGAGATGTCAGTCGTTCTCATATCAGCTCATTATCTTTTAATTTGATCACGCCCACGGAGAGCGCGCGCTATTCAAACGCAAATGATCTGAGGCGATATGCAAATGTGTCAACGCCCACATCAACTCGATAAAACAAGTTTAATCAGATTACAGTAGGCTACTTTACGTCGTTTTGCGAGGCTGTGAGGAATAATCCTGGGATACATCAGAAGTGCCGGTTTAAATTCATTTCGAGGAGCAACAGATCAAGCTGATGTAGTAAGTTTTTTATTATTAAGTGCTTTGTTGTAATCGCGATATGGAATAGCCTATGTAAACCGCAAAAAGACTGTATAAATATGAATAGCTTTCTGTGTGTGAATGAATGAACAGCTTTTACCAATCACAACGATATGCCTATGTTACAGACGAAATATGAAAGACAACATTTCGTTGACTAGTTTTTGTTATAAACTTTTGTTATAAGACTACTGACAATAAGCTTTTGTTTTTATGGTTATTATAGGGTTTGTTCCAATGTAGGCTTTATTCAAATTAATGAATCCTTGAAATACGTATGATAAAATGTATACTTTAGTTTTTACAAAGAAAGATTACACTTGGAATATTGTTACAATTTTAATTGTTGTTGTAATTGTAACCTTTTTAATGTAATAGCAAAGAATATATTTACAAGGTAGATATAAACAAAATCTTAAAAGCTCAATATAAGCCTTCTCTTTAAATTATTTTTATTGTGTTTTATTAGTGACAAATTTGGGGAGAGGATACATATCCAAAACTTTCTGAAAATACAGTATGTGAATTAACTACACAATTACTAGAAATTTTTACCTTGGATATTATACAATTTGGAAGCAAAAATACATTTTTTTAGATGTTTCCAACTGTGAACCAATTTTTTTTAATATATATACATATTAGTTTTTGTCCTTGCATTCTTTCTTGTGTCTGAGTGACACACCGGTGTGAAAGGCTCATTATGCGGGTCATTATGCAGGTCATTGTCTTCTCAGGTGTGAATCAGAGCATTATTCATGATCCTCACAATCATTCACGCCAATAAACAATATTCTCTCAAAAATACAAACATGTACATACATGTTGCTCACATATTATGGTAGCCCTGTTTGTGCTAAATAGAGTGTAATTTCACCTGTGCCATTAATAGATTTACAAGCAAATGAAAAAGCACAAATATCAGGGCATGTCCAAACATCTCAAGGACCCCAAAAACACCTTAGACCCCAGAGGGTTAAACACTAGACAACCTTATCTGAGGCGGCCTGTCTGGGGGATCAGTCCCAGGTGTGTGTTGTAGCAAACTAGCTCTATGAAATAATAATAATCAATAATGTTGTTATAATTGATTATGAATATTTGGATCAGTTAATCGGATTAACTTGATGTAGCTACATTAACATTACAACCAATTACTTGGTTCATCCCGTGAACACTCAATATTCCCAGCTGGCATTTTAACGTTGAGTCACTGTTGAAACAACGTCAGGTGCCAGTGTTGGATAACCGTTGGATTTTGTTTAGATTTTGCAAATCTAATCAACGTTGAAATTGCAACGTCATTCCAACGTCGTTTCTCAACATAGGTGAATTCGCCAACATTGAATCAACATTGATTTTAGTTTAGATTTTGCAAATCCAATCAACGTTGAAATTTCAACGTCAATATAAAGTCCTGCTTTTCAACAGTTTATTTTGTTAAACCGTTTTCACTAAAGTATTGATGTGTTCAACAGTAACACCAAACACCTTGAAATGGATACATAAACACTGGTTCCGGACATGCCAGCTAGAAAGAAGCAGATTGGTCAAATTAATAAAGACATTTCACTGGCGTAAGAAAAGTGCTTTATTACATGGCTGCATGGCTTTATTACATTTATTACACATCATACTATAAACTTTAGAAAATTGGCCCAAACATTAGGCAACATGTACGGCTGGTTAAAGGGATAGTTCATCGCTTTAAATCTTCCCTCGTTACTTTCTGCCACCGCCACCCATCCTCTCTGGTGCATATTTAAGGTATTTGGCCATGTATTGGTCTACTTCTGTATTTGTTGTAGCAAATGAGCTCAAGACAGCGTCTGATGAAAAAAAAAAAAGATCAGTATTAGCAAACACTAACCTCTCAAATTAAAATATTTTGCAAATATCACATTTTGTGGCATTGCCAATGTTTCAAGTATATAAATTAGTATTTATCAAAGTGCAAGTTCATTGATAATCATGTGCTTGGGCAGTTGTTTTATTCAGAAATATTATTACAATTTAAAACAGCGGTTTTCTATGTGAATATATAGTGATGTGTAATTTGTTCCTGTGATCAAAGCTGAATTTACAGCATCATTACATTATTAAAGACTTCAGTGTCACATGATCCTAAAGAAATTATTATAATATGATGCTCAAGAAACATTTATGATTATTATCCATGTTGAAAACAGTTTTTTAAATTTTTATTTCAGGATTCTTTGATGCATAGAAAGTTCCAAATAACAGAATTGATCTGAAATGGAAAGCTTTTGTAACATTAATCACTACCATTCAAAAGTTTGGGGTCAGTGAGAATTTTTTTTTTTTATATATATATATATATATATTTTTTATTAGAAAATACTTTTATTCATCAAGGATGAGTTAAATTGATCAAAAGTTACAGTAAAGACATTTATAATGTTAGAAAAGATTATATTTTAAATAAATGCTGTTCTTTTGAACTTTCTATTCATCATAGAATTTTGGGGGGGAAAATAAAAATAAAGGTACACAACTGTTTTCAACATTGAAAAGAATAATTTATGTTTTTTGAGCATAAAATCAGCATATTAGAATGATTTCTGAAGGATCATGTGACACTGAAAACTGATGTGTAATCAGCAACAGTAATGATGTTAAAATTCAGCTTTCAAATTACATTTTAAAATATATTAAAATAGAAAAGTCATTTTTAATTGTCATAATATTTCACAATATTACTGTTTGTAATTTTTTTTTTTCATCAAATAAAGCAGCCTTGGTGAACAGAAGAGACTTCATTTAAAAACATAAAAAAATCTTACTGATCTAAAACTTTTGACCGCTAGTGTATATATATAAAAAATGCATTCTCTGTAGAGTCCTCCAACTAAAATGATTTTTCTTATGAATTATTATTCTGCTTACTATATTAAATCATTTAAAACATTGTTAGACAACTCACCACAGATTATCTTATAGAGATGGGTCTTCATGAAGGCAACCTTCCCACTTCTTCCTCTGAGGCTCATTATGGCCATCATTTTATTTGTCATAGTTCTGCCATGGTAAAACAGATTTATATTAGAATATTATATTGCAATCAAGTTCATTATGAAAATGTAGCAGAGAGCGAGTAAGTGGGTGTGTGGGGGGAGTGCATGACAGTATATGACAGGGAACATAATCACTGTAAACTAATGCAAAAAAGGAACAAAAGTTACTTACGCAGCCATTGACTTTTTCACATGGTCTGCAGCATCAACACCTCCCAACCTCTTCAGATGTTTACTCTGAAAAGGAGCAACAAGAAATTAAAAATATTACCAGAAAAAGTGGTCAGTAGAGTCCAGACCTCCACAAAGCAGGCAAATGATTAGGACGAGGAGTTTGTAGTGGTCACCAAGGTGAACAAGCCAACTGTCATAATGATGTAATTTATTTCTAAAGAAACACGACAATGTATAAAAGGCTCCATTACTTTGTATCTTACGTTATGGCCCCGTAGAAGCATTTTTTGTTAAAAACAGGTTAACAATTGCATCATAACCACATGACTTTGTCGCACAATAGAGACATTACTGTATAGACAGGAGGAGGATTTACTGTCTATGATGAAAACATACTGTGCACGCTCTATAGGCTCACGCTTTAAGTCTAGAGGGGACTGTGCTTTTGCTGTTGTCGGTCCTAGGTTGTGGAATAGCCTCCCTGTCTCCTTGAGATCGCTATCCTCTTTTTATGAGTTTAAACTCAAACTAAAGCTGTATCTTTTGGAGCGTGCATTTATTTAAATGTATCTACGTTTTCTTCTGCAGTCTGAATGATTTTTTTTTTCTTAAATATTGTTGCACAATTTATGTTATGTGAAGCACAGTAGTCAACTTCTGTTGTGTTTACTTGTGCTATATAAAGGAAAGAAAGCCTGTGAGCCGCAAAATCACACTTGCAACTTTGGGCCGGCGAGCCGCCGGCCTCAGTGTTAGGAAGTATCGTGTGATATCAGGTCTCGCGAGGTAACGAATTGCTTTACAGCAAAAAACTGATCTGATAAAATTCTGATAAAATGAGCATCAAACAGAAATAACCCGGCGCCGTATACATGTGGTGTTCGAGACGCAGGGCGCGCGCAGCTCTTAAAGGGGCCATATCTTATTTCCACTCGTTACAGCGTCCATCCTACTGAACAGGTACCGGTGTACAGGGGGAGGGGATCCGGCCGTGAGTGCGAGCCATCTTTGCGCGAGTGCTATTCACGACAGTACAAGTACTCCACAGCGACTCTAGGGGTCGCTGTTTGACAAAAACGGAATTCTTACTTAGTTCTACTTTAAAGAGCTCCAGTATTTTTTTCCCATATGCCAAAATATGTTCCTAACAACACTAACCTCCTACTGCTCCTTGTGGGTTCAGAAGCATTCTGACGCCATGAGAAGGACTCAGAGGAACTCCGCCTCCGTTTCTGCAAAGGTGACTTGAACAGACTCCTTCGGCTACATTATATGGTAAAAAAAGAAAAAAAGAAGAAAAAAATTACATAAATTAAAAAGGACATTGGTATGACCGTTATTGCAAATGAAGTCTAATTCTCAAATTAGTGGGAATGATCATTTTGCATTGCACTTTTTTTTTTTTGATGGATTAGCCTAGAGAATGTATTAGCTTAGAGAAATAGTGATTTCAATAGGAGGAAAACAGTTCATAAGCAGAGCTATAAGCTACTCTGTTGACATGGTCCTGCTCTGCATAATATTTTTAATGTGACGGTCTAAGTTGTGTTATATACATTAGGCTACTACATCCCGGTACAACGCAATTTAGCACCATTTCGATGGAAATTTATCAAATAAATTACGATGTATCAAAGCAAGCCTAGTTGTATCCATTTTTCGGATTCTGCCGCCTGTAACCGGTAGGCGTGATTTGGGAGTGGCCTAGTAAGGGCAGCAAAGCAAGTGCATTCTGGGAGTTGTTGTCTTTCAGCCACATGAGTAAAAAATACATTTTCTGCCTTTTCTCAGTCTAGAATGCTTCAATTTCAAAAATAATTTCACATTTCTACTACATAAATGATCACTATTAAATACACATTCATCTTCCCACAGCGGGAGTATCCCTTTAAACTGCCGTACACGTACGTGTACACACACAACGGCGGTTCGCGGTTAAACTGCCCGTACACACACAGACACACACACACAGAGAGAGAACGTCGGTAGCCGGTTATCTAACACACAACGGCGGTTCGCTGTTAAACTAGTCTGCCCGTACACACACACACACACACACACAGAGAGAGAACGGCGGTTGGCGGATATCTAACACACAACGGCGGTTCGCGGTTAAACTAGTCTGCCGTACGTACACACACACAGAGAGAGAGGGAGAGAGAGAGAACGGCGGTTGGCGGTTAGCAAGCACACAACGGCGGTTCGCGGTTAAACTAGTCTGCCCATACACCCAATATTAATTAACACAATACGTATTAATATATGGACAAGATTCAGGCACACTCAATTTATTTTGTGTCTTTCTCTATAAAATGTGGCTTTAAAAACTTTGCTTACTGTTTGAGCTGTCACCTCCAAATTCACGACGACACAGACCCACTTCGTGCATGCGCAAGTGTCTGGACCGTCTGAGCCAATAGAATCCAGTTCTAGTCACCGCCTTTGTGTGATGGACAACCACTGTCCTCCAATCAAGCTTCGATGTTCCAAATTGAGCTCTCGTGCTCACCTCACACACCGACTCAATCAGTAACGAACGTATTTTTAAACTTAAAATATGCGTGCATATTGTCATTGGCTAGTTTCCTGGAAGACAGAAAGATTAACCAATCATGAAGTACACCGGTGAAACAACCAATAACAGTATTTTCAGCGTGGTTACGTAGCGAAATGTGTATATTTAGTTTATTTGCAGTCTATATTTATTTAATTGGTCAGATGGTGTCATGAATAAAAAATGAATGGTAAACTGTTAGGCAAGCACACAGTATTGTAAATCCACACAAAATCACATAAAGCAAAAAGTTTCAGCTTGAGGTTGAAATTATTATTGGAGAGTTGTCTATAAAGATAATAATTATATTTTAACATATCCATTGAAAGACGGTATTATCAGAATATCATTAAATGCTAATAATGATCATAATAATACTTTATAAGGCAGATATTTATGTTGTATGTTGTTGAAAACATTACGTTGTTTCAACGTACAGATCATGTAAAAATTTCAACGTTGATTTAGAAGTGTTTTTGTTAACATTTTTCAACCATTTAGCATTAAACGTTATATCAACGTTGTTTCACCGTTGAAACAACAACTGACATTATTTCAACCATATTTCAACGTTGAAGGTCGGTCATATGCCGGCTGGGTTGGTTATTAATTAATTAATAGAAATTTACATATACCCGGGGCATGGTAAATGTCTTTCTTACTAAGTACTACTAAGAGCAAGTAGTCAAGATCTATGATTAGTGACTCCAGATATGAGCTTGAGACACAGACAACTTTGCGTGTGATATGAAAAAGACTTTATTAACTAGACTAAACATTTAAACTACTCTAACATACACATACATACATGCATACAGTTTACCAAGGGAAAGAGAGCTGAAGCAGAATACAGGAAAGCAAGTAGTTATAGCATTGTTTGATGTTTAACAGATCAACAGCCTGAGTAAAACATCAGTTTAGTTCTAACATGCCCTTCTTGAAAAGGGGTAAGGATACTTAACCCTCTGGGGTCTAATGTGTTTTTGGGGTCCTTGAGATGTTTTGACATACTCTGACATTTGTGCTTTTTTCAGTTGCTTATAAACAAATTACTGGCAAAGGTGTAATTACACTCTATTTAGCACAAACAGGGCTACCATAATATGTTATCAACATGTATGTACATGTTTGTATTTTTGAGAGAATATTGTTTATGCGTGGTTATTGAAAAAACTAAAACTTAAAGTTTCTGAAATAAGGCCACAAAACACATACTAAATATGTGTCCACAAGACTTTTGACTAATGGATGTTGTCGCCTAGAGTTTTTTCTTCAAAATGATTTGAAAATCATCCTGCCTTATCATTCACATAAAACAATAGATTGGTTTAAATTTAAAAATGACACTTTTTGTTTGGAAAGGCAATATGCGCAGGGGTGTGACCTGCTGTGATTCACACCTGAGAAGACAATGGGCCCGCATAATGAGCGCATAATGGGGCTGCATACTAATGACCCTTTCATTCAGGTGTGTCACTGAGCCACAAGATATATATAGGCCTATATAATACAAAATTGGTTCACAGTTCCAATTATTTATTTATTTTTCAAATTGTGCTTGCAAATTGTATAATATCAAATGTAAACATTTCTAGTAATTGTGCAGTTAATTCTCATACTGTTTTTACAGAAAGTTTGGGAATATATCCCAAATGTGTCACTAAAAAACACAATACAAATAATTTAAAGAGGAGGCTTATATTGAGCTTTTAAGATTTACCTAAGATTTATTTATATGTAGCCTACATATATTTTTGCTATTTTAATAAAAAGGTTACAATTACAACAACAATTAAAATTTTAACTATATTTCAAATGTAATCTTTCTTTGTGTATACTATAGTATACATTTTATCATACATATTTCACAGTTGCGGATTAATTAGTTTGAATATAGCCTACAATCGAACAAACACTATAATAACATCTTAGCAAACCAGCTTATTTGATGTGGCAGTATTTTACAGTAAAAACGACATCTTGTCTTTCATATGTAACATATCATTTTTATGATTAGGACATATAAATGTTAATTTGCAGTTTAATACGTTGCTTATACAAAAATATTTTATTTCAACATATTTCAGTCGATTTTTACTCATCTCAGTATTGGAATATACTGTAGTTAGGTAAAAGCTGTTCATTCATTCACACACAAAAATGCGATTCATATTCAAACAGTCTTTTTGTTTACAGACACTATTTCATATCGCGATTAGAACAAAGCACTTGAAAATAAAGAATGTACCTATTCCTCAGCTGGATCCGTTGCTCCTCCAAATGAAACTACCTGTAGCCTACTTCCGAGGTAATTTTTTCCAGGATTATTATTAAGATAGTATTATTCCTCACAGCGTCGTAAATATGAGTCTCTTTCGGTGGGTTATCCAGCTGATGTGTGGGCGTGGATCGCCTCTGTGTAGCATTTGTGTTTGAATAGAGCGCGCGCTCCGTGGGCGTGGTCAAATTAACTTTAATGACCTGAGACGAGAACAACTATCATCTCTCTCTTTTCGTACAGATTACATAAAATGAGAAAATTTGTTTTTTATATAAATTACTTAATTTAAAAGAAGATAATTCAGGCTTCATGCCTGTGTGCCTGTATACCTGTTTGACTGAGTATTTGCAGAGTTACAGTTCATTTTTCGGACGCGTTTCAGAATGGACTTCACTGACAGAGAGAACGCAGAACACGCATGATGTTTATTTTTCTTTATTAGGCGAAAAGCACAACACTTTGTTTTTATTGTGAGGTTCCACAAAAAAAATACAAACTTAAAAGAATCGAATGATGTACAACACTTATATGTAAGATCAAAATCAACAGAGTAATTTGAGTCTCTTTTGCACTGATAAGGAAAAAAGTGAGCTGGTATCGGCGGCGAGACCGCCGACCCCAGAGGGTTAATGTATCAAATAATGAGACTAAGTTTGATACTTGCATGTCTCGTCCATTTGAATTAAACTGTCCTGATGCTATTTGTAGAGGCTCTGGTTGATCTTTTCTGATGTGGTCTTGATGAGAGAGAACCAGTGGGAGTCAGAGGATCTTTGGTGAATGGAAAGACAAGGCTGCAGCCTGGCGCAAGCTTGGGAGTCCTTGAGGGACTTCTAGTTCAGCCTCATCTTCATGTTATGACTTCTCAAGAAGGACCAAGAGAGTCAGAGAGCCAGAGGCTAAGAGGACCAGAGAGGACAAGCGAAGAGCTAAGAGGACAAGGGAGCTCAAGAGAGGGAAGGGCTGGTGTGGATGCAATTTATAACCTGAGAAAAGTCCAACCTCTCAGGGCTGGCTCGGCCAATAAGAAGGGTGGAAGTTCCAGGCAGGAATTTGGTTTATTGCTCTTTGTTTTAAGGGTGCTCATTGCATGGGTGGTAGCCGACGAACAAACTATGAACGATTCTTGTAATACTAATATGTTGTTGTTATAGACATATCATGTACACAATCATTTCGATTTTCAAAGTACCAGGTTATAGAGACCAAATATGCCACACATATGATTTTGATTAACCATAGTATGCAAAGTCTAAAACATTAACCCATTAGAGTTTACAAGAAAACATAGACCAAACAACATAAATGAAAATCATGTGATGAAACATTAGATACATGTTAATACATTTATCACATAGTTATATATACACTCACAGGCCACTTTATTAGGTACCCCATGCTAGTAACGGGTTGGACCCCCTTTTGCCTTCAGAACTGCCTCAATTCTTCGTGGCATAGATTCAACAAGGTGCTGGAAGCATTCCTCAGGGACTTTGGTCCATATTGACATGATGGCATCACACAGTTGCCGCAGATTTGTCGGCTGCACATCCATGATGCGAATCTCCCGTTCCACCACATCCCAAAGATGCTCTATTGGGTTGAGATCTGGTGACTGTGGAGGCCATTTTAGTACAGTGAACTCATTGTCATGTTCAAGAAACCAATTTGAAATGATTAGAGCTTTGTGACATGGTGGAAGTAGCCATCAGAGGATGGGTACATGGTGGCCATAAGGGGATGGACATGGTCAGAAACAATGCTCAGGTAGGCCGTGGCATTTAAACGATGCCCAATTGGCACTAAGGGGCCTAAAGTGTGCCAGGAAAACATCCCCCACACCATTACACCACCACCACCAGCCTGCACAGTGGTAACAAGGCATGATGGTTCCATGTTCTCATTCTGTTTACGCCAAATTCTGACTCTAACATCTGAATGTCTCAACAGAAATCGAGACTCATCAGACCAGGCAACATTTTTCCAGTCTTCAACTGTTCAATTTTGGTGAGCTCTTGCAAATTGTAGCCTCTTTTTCCTATTTGTAGTGGAGATGAGTGGTACCTGGTGGAGTCTTCTGCTGTTGTAGCCCATCCGCCTCAAGGTTGTGCGTGTTGTGGCTTCACAAATGCTTTGCTGCATACCTCGGTTGTAACGAGTGGTTATTTCAGTCACTGTTGCCCTTCTATCAGCTCGAACCAGTCTGGCCATTCTCCTCTGACCTCTGGCATCAACAAGGCATTTCCGCCCACAGAACTGCCGCTCACTGGATGTTTTTTTCTTTTTCGGACCATTCTCTGTAAACCCTAGAGATGGTTGTGCGTGAAAATCCCAGTAGATTAGCAGTTTCTGAAATACTCAGACCAGCCCTTCTGGCACCAACAATCATGCCACGTTCAAAGTCACTCAAATCAACTTTCTTCCCCATACTGATGCTCGGTTTGAACTGCAGGAGATTGTCTTGACCATGTCTACATGCCTAAATGCACTGAGTTGCCGCCATGTGATTGGCTGCTTAGAAATTAAGTGTTAACGAGCAGTTGGACAGGTGTACCTAATAAAGTGGCCGGTGAGTGTATATAGAATATATAGGATTAAAAGGGTTCATTTCTTCTTCTCAGCAAGAATTAGGAGACAATTCCCTGCACATTCTTTTGGGTCGTAAAACTGTTATCAGTCTTAAGGTGTCATGTAACAGGACAATGGGTTCTGCCAGTGTTGACTTCATTAGTGGGGGAAGTTTGGGGGACTTGGGGTGTGGTTTTTGTGGTGTCCTAGTCATTAGGCGATTTTTGAGGTGGCACCGGATGGGGTGGATATAAGTAATTTTGGGGACAAAGGATGGAGCAGGGAGTGACAGGCTGGTTGTTGTTTGAGTTGGAAAAACCTACTCAAGCCAGCCCGGGTAATGGACTCAAGTAGGAAAGTTTATTTGAGATGAGCCACTTGAAAAACCCAGCGATGAAGACAAGTGAAAAGTAGCTGGGAAATAAACCTGGCTACTCCAGGGTAGGCAGGACAGGGCCTCTGGAAGGGTCCCAGGGGGTCCTTACCCAAATAAGCTGGGTCCTGGGACCCAGGGCGAAGGAGCCGGCAGCAAGTCAATCGCTGCCGTCCAACCCCCCCCTTGCTGATTTAGCCCCTATAGACTTCACAAGTCAAATCCCAGGTTCCCCACAGGTCATAAGATTCTCAATCCCCGCGATCCAATAGGTCCCCGAGGCTCCCCAGGGCCACGATATTCCCAATCCTTGTGTCCTCAAGACCCCAGGGGTCTTTCCTCCAAGGGCCGTTCCTTTTATTTGTAGGAAGTATTCCTCCTTGAATTCAAAATCATTTCGGGTGAGACTGAGTTCTAAGAGTTGTAGGATTTGTTTGTCGGGTCGTGCTGCATCTAGGTATTTCTGTAATAAGTCCTGTACCGCTTGTAGGCCCAAGTGGGTATTGATATTGGTGTAGAGGCTATCTACATCCATCATAAATAGAATAGCCTCTGGCGGTATTTCCAGATGTTTCACTTTTTGGAGAAAATCTAAGGTGTCCTTTAAGTAGCTAGGATATTTAGTAGACAAGGGATTTAAATGGAAGTCAAGGAATTTGGCTATTCTATAGCTTTCGGTGCCACAATCTGAGACTATAGATCGTCCTGGTGGTATTGTGGGGGTGGGGCATTTTTCTTTGGGTTTATGTATTTTCGGGGGGAGGTAGAATCTTCTGGGTCTCGGTATATGTTGACTGGTTGGATAGTTAGCCTTTTTCTTGCTGATGAATTTTTCTTGCAAAAGGTTTTACACTATCTCTCTTATTACGGGTATTGAGTGGCTGGTAGGCGCTGGTAGTTTGGAGTAGAATTCTGTAACCTGTAGTTGCCGTAGACCCACTTGTACGTATTGAGTTTTGTCCATAATAGCATTACCCTTGTCTGCTGGTTTATGGTTATGTCTTGTCTGTTGGAGAGTGTTTCTATAGCTTCTATTTCTTCCACGGTGACGTTTGGAGCTGGAGATTTTGAATTTGCTATTAAAGTTGAGGGAGGCGACTGAGGTTGGAGTCTCCTTCAAACAAAATGGTTCTGCTTGGAGTTAGGCACCAGTTTTTGTTTCCATGGTGTTCAAGTCTGGTGTGTAGCCTGATGGCCTGAGGAGGAGCCTTTGACTGTAGGTACATCCGAAGTTCACCCTGTCTAGGGGAGCTGTTCAGACCTGTCATCAAAGGATCGGGGGTCTTGGGCCTTTAATCTTGATTGTCACCAGAGAGAGCAGGTGGGTGTTGGGCCCGCTGGGGGATTTGTAAAATAGGGATGGTGGTGGATCTTTGGGAATGCTGTGGTGTAGAAGGTGAGTAGGTTTTGCTTACTTTGTAGTTGGGGATGGGTAATGGATTGCTAGGTGGGGTGTTTTTCTTTATTTATTATTATTTGGTTGAGTGGAAAATGGTCCTGCTTGTTCTGACTGGGGGTCCGGAGGGGACTGTGCTTGTTTGGTCTGTTGCGGTGCGATTTGTTCTGGTTTTGTGTTTTCTTGTTGGTTGGTTTGAGGGGTGTTTTCTACGTTGAGTTTTTGTTTTATAAGGGTAGAGATTTCTTGAGTGCCCAGTTCAATAGTGTTCACTTTCGAGGGAACTCGAACTGCGTCGGTTACGACACTAGGGGAACGCCCTTCAGCGTAGCGCGTCTGAATTCATGAATTAAATCGAATCCAATCCTATTGGCGTTGCGTAATGACGTAGCGAGTGACGGCATACACGGATGTGTACAAAGGCACGCCGGCACAAGCAAAGTCAGCTTTTTGCTATTCAGCAAGCGCTCTGTGTATGTGTGAAACATTCTGTCCTATTTGGTGTAATGTATGTCCTGTTTAAGTCTGCATTGCAATACAGAATCTAGCGGCTCGGATCTCGCGTTTGCCGAGGCAACGCTTAGATTATGAGTGTAAGTTACTTTGCAATACGATTCTGTGTTTGGGATCTCGCGTTTGCTGAGGCAGCGCGTGGGTCTAAGGTTTGCCTTGCAATTCAGAATCTAGTAGCTCGGGTCTCGCGTTTGCCGAGGCAGCGCTTAGATTATGAGTGTAAGTTACTTTGCAATACGATTCTGTGTCTGGGATCTCGCGTTTGCTGAGGCAGCGCGTGGGTCTAAGGTTTGCCTTGCAATTCAGAATCTAGTAGCTCGGGTCTCGCGTTTGCCGAGGCAGCGCTTAGATTACGAGTGTACTTTGTAATCAGATTCTGTGGCTGGATCTCGCGTTGCTGAGGCAGCACGTAGGTTTTAAGTTTGCCTTGCAATACAGAATCTAGTAGTTCGGATCTCGTGTTTGCCAAGGCAGCATAGGTTACGAGTCTACTTTGCAGCTTTCTGTGTGGGTGCGAGGCATGAATGATCAGCTCCTGAGGGTGCTGGCTGTGTTCATTTAAAAAAAAAAAAAAAAAACTCGCCGCCACGTTTCGGGTGTCTCAGCCTCGCGCCTGTTGACTTTCTTCTCCAGAGATTAAAGGCAAATTTATTGTGTATGACTCGAATCTCACGTTTGCTAAGGCAGCGCGTTACGGGTCTGCAATAAAATGGACACACGCGATCTGATAATAATACTGTTGTCTTTCTTCTCGAGGGATGAAAGCCAAATTATAACGTCTCGAATCATTCAGACCGTGTTTCACTTATCCAGTGGTATGGCTGCATTTAATTCCGAGGAGTTAAAGAAATTAAAAGTCATATCTGACTTTAAAACTTGGTTAGATATTTTAATTTAGCCTACCATCTGAAGGAGAGTATCGCTCTAGAGGTCCCCCTTAGGAAATATATATATATATATATATATATATTAATATCTGAGCTTGGGACTTTAGGCGGTGCTCTTGTCCATTCCAAATCCATTCCGATTGATAAGGGGTATGCGCAGATGCCTTCTTTCCCTATCAATTTGGAAGAAGCCTTGGTTCCTGTCCCAGGGTCCCAATTTGGGAGCGTTATGTCGCCGGGTATCTATTTCGACAGACGCCTCCCTCACGGGCTGGGGCGCGGTCATGTAAGGCCGCTTTTCGAGAGGTCACTGGCAGGACCATCATTTCTCTTGGCACATAAATTGCCTAGAAATGTTGGCAGTGTTCCGAGCTCTGAGGAGTTTTTTGCCAGACCTCCAGGGTCGCCACGTTCTCGTGAGAACCAACAATACGTCAGTGGTGTCCTATTTAAACCGCCAGGGGGGGTCTGAGGTTGCGCCCTCTGTGCAGACTGGCGCATCAGATCTTCCTGTGGTCCCAGCGGAGACTGTCGTCTCTCAGGGCAATGTATGTCCCTGGGGACCAGAACCAGGGAGTAGACATGCTGTCGAGGCAAGGGCTGAGGCCCGGGGAATGGAGACTCCACCCCGAGGTGGTGGAGTTCATATGCGAGAGGTTTGGCCCAGTGGAAGTGGATCTATTTGCGTCTCGAGAGACGACACACTGTCCACTGTGGTTCTCCCTTACACATCCAGCCCCGCTGGGGTTGGATGCCATCGTGCAGACGTGGCCGAGGCTGCGTCTGTACGCCTTTCCCCCAATCGCTCTGCTCCCAGCAGTTCTGGAAAGGGTCCATCGGGACGGGGTCAGCCTACTATTAGTAGCCCCGTTTTTGGCCGGCCCGAGTATGGTTTTCGGACATCATCCTGCTTCTGGCAGGCCCGCCATGGCAGATCCCTCTGAGGAGGGACCTGTTGTCTCAGGCGGGGGGCTCAGTTCTCCACCCTCGGCCCGAGCTGTGGAAACTGTGGGTCTGGCCCCTGAGGGGGCACAGTACCTAGAAGCCGGCCTGTCAGCAGAAGTGGTTGAAACTATACTCACTTCCAGAGCTCCCTCCACAAGGAAGTTATACGGCCTTAAGTGGAATGTTTTTTCCATTTGGTGCAGAGAGCGTGATTTGGACCCAGTTCACTGCCCAGTGGCTTCAGTACTGGAGTTTCTCCAAGACCGCTTTTCTGCCGGGCTTACCCCGTCCACACTCAAGGTTTATGTGGCTGCCATTGCGGCATTCCACGCTCCTCTGAGTGATAGTCCTCTGGGGAGGCATCACCTGGTCGTACATTTCCTCCGTGGAGCCTGGAGGATGAGACCTGCGACTCGCACCAGGGTTCCCTCTTGGGACCTGGCAGTGGTTCTCTAAGGACTGGCCGAGGCCCCCTTCGAACCATTGGAGTCGGCTGAGGCCAAGAACCTTTCATTTAAGGTGGTCTTTTTGTTGGCCATTACTTCTCTGAGGAGGGTAGGAGATCTCCAGGCGCTCTCTTTTTCCAATGGGTGCTTGGAGTTTGCTCCAGGCAACATTAAGGCCATCTTACACCCCAGGCCCGGCTATTTGCCCAAGGTGCCATCTAATGTGGCACGGCCTTTGGTTCTGCAGGCATTTCATCCTCCACCTCATGTGACGGCGGATGAGGAGAGACTTCATCTGCTCTGCCCTGTCAGAGCACTTCAGTATTACATCCAGAAGTCATCCTCATGGCGGAAGTCGGACCAGTTGCTGGTGTGTTTTGGGTCGCCCAAAAAGGGGCTTCCCGCCTCTAAGCAAACCATCAGCCACTGGGTCGTTCAGACTATTTCCCTGGCCTATCAGGTGCGCAATTTGCCTTCACCTATGGCTGTGAGGGCTCACTCGACCAGAGGCATAGCGTCCTCTAGAGCCCTCCTTTCAGGGGTTCCTATTCATGATATATGTGAGGCGGCTGGCTGGGCCACTGCGCACACATTCATGAGGTTTTACAGTCTGGACCTTCCCTCTACACCCGGTGCACGAGTGCTTTCGGCCTAGGTTGTGCCTGAAGTCAGTTTCACACTAGGATGAGCAGGGTTCGTTATGGTATAGTGGCTATCTCGTTCCCCTGGTGTCGTCACCGACGCAGTTCGAGTTCCCTCGAAAGGGAACGTCTCGGGTTACATATGTAACCCTTGTTCCCTGAGAAAGGGAAAGAGACACTGCGTCCGTTCGCCACACCTCACCCTGCTTGGAGCACTTGCTTCATAGCAAAGAGCTGACTTTGCTTGTGCCGGCGTGCCTTTGTACACATCCGTGTATGCCGTCACTCGCTACGTCATTACGCAACGCCAATAGGATTGGATTCGATTTCATTCATGAATTCAGACGCGCTACGCTGAAGGGCGTTCCCCTAGTGTCGTAACCGACGCAGTGTCTCGTTCCCTTTCTCAAGGAACAAGGGTTACATACGTAACCCGAGACGTTTTCCTGGATTGTGGTAATACATTTGGGGGACCATTTGATCGCAATACCCAAAGCTTCAATGTATCCTGGTAGTGTTGGTCAAGGATTTCGACCCCTACATGTAGCCAGTTTTTAGTATTGCCATAAATTAGGAGTTTTGTGGTGGGATTTGGTACTGCTGGTCTAATATCAACCACGATCCTGTTTGCCATGGTGGCCATCCGTTGCGGCCGTCGATTTTCTTCCGATTTAATTTTTAGCTGTTAGGCATGATGGAAGTCTCTCAGGAAGCGATCCATGCTTCTAATAAGTGCTCTGAAGTCCTGATCTGCGGACATGTTGTTGAAGGGTAGGGATGCCTAAAGGAAATATAGAAAACGCCTTAACGTTTATTTTAAATTAACTTATTTATGTTGAATATTACGATAATTCGTTTATGGATGATCCTTCATATAAAATCCTTAGAATAATAGGTTTTGATCCAATGGCTCTGGCAAGTTAAGGTTTTGGAAAATTCCAACGTCTTCCCCCCAGGCCGGTATTCGTCTGGAAAGGTTATAGTTAGGGTCTTTTATTAAAGCATTAGATCAGGGTTATAGTCTTTTATTACAGCATTACATTAGGGTTAGGGTCTTTTATTACAGCATTAGATCAGGGTTATAGTCTTTTATTACAGCATTAAATTAGGGTTAGGGTCTTTTATTACAGCATTAGATCAGGGTTATAGTCTTTTATTACACCATTAGATTAGGCTTAGGGTCTTTTATTACAACATTAGATCAGGGTTAGGGTCTTTTATAACAGCATTAGATCAGGGTTATAGTCTTTTATTACACCATTAGATTAGGCTTAGGTCTTTTATTACAGCATTAGATCAGGGTTATAGTCTTTTATTACAGCATTAGGTTAGGGTCTTTTATTACAGCATTAGATCAGGGTTAGGGTCTTTTATAACAGCATTAGATCAGGGTTATAGTCTTTTATTACAGTATTAGATCAGGGTTAGGGTCTTTTATTACAGCATTAGATCAGGGTTAGGGTCTTTAATAACAGCATTAGATCAGGGTTAGGGTCTTTTATTACAGCATTAGATCAGGGTTAGGGTCTTTTATAGCAGCATTAGATTAGGGTTAGGGTCTTTTATTACAGCATTAGATCAGGGTTATAGTCTTTTATTACAGCATTAGATCAGGGTTAGGGTCCTTTATTACAGCATTAGATCAGGGTTATAGTCTTTTATTACAGCATTAGATTAGGGTTAGGGTCTTTTATAACAGCATTAGATCAGGGTTATAGTCTTTTATTACAGCATTAGATCAGGGTTAGGGTCTTTTATTACAGCATTAGATCAGGGTTAGGGTCTTTTATAGCAGCATTAGATTAGGGTTAGGGTCTTTTATTACAGCATTCGATCAGGGTTAGGGTCTTTTATTACAGCATTAGATCAGGGTTAGGGTTTTTTATTACAGCATTCTCCTCAATCACACTTCTGCATGTCTCAGCTGTGCACCTGCTTGTGTGTCAGTGACACCTGGTGTTTAGAAATATATTCCAATGCAGGTGTTCCACACAAACATCAGTCTACGAAAATGGCAAGATATAATCTTTTTTTTTTTACTATAAAATATTATATTGGAGAAAACTGCTCAGTGAAGTTTGATATTTTCTTGTTTTTGTAAACAGTCAGTTTACAAAAACAATTTTTTTTGTAAAAAAAAAAAGTCCCAGCAGCAGTTTCACTATACGGTAACTCACTATACGGACCACACCGTTCTACTTTGATCTGATTTTATCTATTTGATTTGTAGAATGTGATGTAAAAGATGAATGTAGAGCCTCACACTTCAATTAAATAGAAATCCAGAATAAAATCAATAGTATATGGTCTTGATATGGTCTTGAATAGTATATGGTCTTGATAATCATACCAAATCATTTAAAAAATAAGGGTTTTATATTTGTAAAATATAAGTGCTAGAGCCAAACCTTTGGTGCTTTCTAAGCTTTGTTCCCAAACATTTTACACAAACTAATGAAAATAGCAGTTTGAGGTTTATTCTAAAATGTTTTTATTTATTTGTTTATTTAGCCAGCTTGTAGTTCCTTTAGTTTGCTGGTTTCTGCACTTTGTATTTGTTTGCTGTTATATTAATTAAACCTTTTCCTTCATTTGGATCCTCTCGCCCTCATTTCTGATGACTCCAACATGACAACGACCTCACCAGCAGGGGGTGCAAGCGCGAAGACCAGGGCAACAG
Source organism: Rhinichthys osculus (assembly GCA_029959095.1). Classification (NCBI taxonomy): domain Eukaryota; kingdom Metazoa; phylum Chordata; class Actinopteri; order Cypriniformes; family Leuciscidae; genus Rhinichthys; species Rhinichthys osculus. The sequence continues at coordinate 41,640,017 of JARWKJ010000016.1, read as the reverse complement.
TTAGAGTTAATGAATGAATGAATGAATGGCTTTCTCTAACTGTTGCTCGGGTCTTCGTCAACAAGATGTGCTTGCGCCCCCTGCTGGTGAGGTCGACTAACAGCAGATGGAGATTATGCTCGGTAATCTACTGCTATTCCTGCAGTTCCTGGATGTCAACGTTGAATTTACTGTCGAATTTGAACCACTGAATTTGTGGAAGCGAATTTGCAAAGCGAAATAAAACGGACCGAAAACCGCCTGTTGAATATTATAGGTTGTATTTTTAATCAGTTTGAATATTTTGGAAGTGAAATATGAAAGGTGAATATGGAGTATTGAAATTTTACTAATGCAAATGTGTTTGAAATGTTTTGAATTTAAATATTCACAGCTTAGATATTCAACCATGCTAAATTTCAGCCCATAAAAATGCAAGCCCTAAAAATACAATGCATTAAAATACAAGCAGGGTTAATGCAATGCATATTTTTTTCAAGTAGTACAATTCAACAGGCTTTATGTTTCAAAAACATTTGGCATTATTTTACTTCCATACAATTGTTTTGTATTACAAGTTTTCTGAAAGTTTAAATATGCAAATTAGTCATTATCTGATTAAATATGATACTCACTTGCATATAAATCTGAACATTCGATTAAGTCAGGTTCATAATTATTTTTAGATTTTGTTGACATATTAGAGTTAAAGGTTTTTAACCTTTAAATTGTCCTCGTGTTTTTAGGAAGGAAATGTTGTATAAATCACATGTATAAATAAATGTGAATGATATATGAACAAGCCTTCAGAATACAGATATGAATACACCTGTAGTTTTGTGTGTGTAAAGCTGCTGAAGTTGAGATTTCAGTCTCAAACTCACCACCTTTAAATACTGAAATCTACAGACGCAAATAGATCAAGTGCAATAAAATAAATGTACATTTTGAAAGTTTTCTTTCTGAAAGAAAAAAGACGTGTAATTGAAGCAACAAAAAAAAAGAAGCAAGAAACAAAAGCAATGGTTTTGCAGGTAGTGTCTGACTTTAAGTTAACAATACATTAATATGAATTTGTTTTTTTCCCCCAGAGTATCTTGATTTAAAATGGGGATTAAATGAAAACAAATTCTAGATTATCAACAGCATTTTACGAGATCCTGTTTGCAAGGGATCGAGGAATAACCAAACCTGTATTTGTGTAGATGACTTTGAGACGGAAGGAAACCCCAACGAGAGCAGGCTCTCTATAACCCGTGTGTTTCTCTCTCTTCATGTGTCTGCGCTGGATGAGGAGAGTGGCTGTCACCGGGTCTGATTAATGACCCGTCGGAGGCACGTCCAGCTATATTAGGGCCCCATGTGTCGAGCAGAGTCTGCAGGGGCAAGGGCCTTTGTTCTGAGAGGAAATGTTCTCAGCACCCTACCGCCGCTTGCCACTGAAAAGATAAAGATTTACTGTCATCAAAGGCCAGATTAAAGCCAACAACGCCGACATTGATTTTTACCAAAAATGCACATTTTGGGAAACCCATTTTAGACCCCAGTCGAGATATGATCAGCTTATTTGGAAAGGGATAATATGGAATCTTCTCCCAGAATGAACTTTGAAAGAAGTAAATTGTAAATATTGATTTCTGAAATGAACTGTCAATCTTGGTTGTGCCAGATTATTCCTATCATCCAGCTCAACCCCTGGTGACAATGAATTCAGAAACGCTGACAAAGTGGAGTGCATGGGATTTCTGTTAGGAGCAGTCAGCCTGCCTCAACTAGAGCCGGTAATGGCTGTTCAATTTGATCAGATAACGGAGATCTCATCAGAGGCGAAAAATGAAATGAACTGTGTCTCGGAATCAGGATCCCTGCTCTTATCCCAGCAAAAATCATCCAAGTGAGGCGGAGTGCTTTCCATTATTTCAGGTCACTTCATTACGGAAAGGCACATAGGACCCAATAGCAGCAAACAAAGCGGGTGTTTTCTGGCTCACACAGAGGTCGAGTGTGAGGGCCGGTGTGATAGGCGGCCCGTGTGTCCAGGGTTATCCTATTACCACTTAAAAGATACGGTGAAAGGCAGCAAATCACAACCACTTGTTTATCTTTTCTCACTCAAGCCCACGTTTTCATTGTAGCATATGACCTTTCTCCCTGTGAAACGCAAAAATGAATCTTTTCCTCGTTTCCCAATTGTTTTGACATGATTTCCTTTCACTTTCTTAGTCCCAAATTTCCTTGTTGCGCTTTTAAAATGTAAGAACATATGGTCGTGTGTGGATTCCAAAGGGATTATTTGTATCATGTTGAAATGTGGCTTAATTTGTGAAAAACGTATGAAACACAAGTGGCACATAGACAGGGGCGTATTTTGTGGGGGGGATGGGGGGGATATAACCCCCTCAATATTTAAATCTATGCATTACAACCCCCCCCCCCCCCCATTATTTATACCATGATCACAATATCAGGAGGCATACCCAAACTTCAACCCCCCCAATGTTCAAACCAAATCTACGCCCTTGCACATAGATAAATTGCAGCATTGGGTCCTAGAATTCAAAGAGTCACACCGTGTCCAGACCAGGCCAGCGATAAAGAACATCCTTTCCATGTTATTCAGAGTTTTTGTCCTAACCAGTTATAATAGCGATATGCGGCAATTCTATTTTAGAAACGGTCTCTATTTCTGTGACGCCGGGCCTGGAACAACATACAAACTATGACAATGATAATCTCGGGTACTGATTATGTCCTTTATTTAATGTTAAAGGAGTCTAATGTGAGTTTGAATATCATTTATAACAGCCGTATCGAAAGAGACAATGCACAGACTTTTTCAGTCACTCAGTATGTATTAATTTGATTGTGTTTATCCATTTGGTTGCAGGTGTAATGCAGAGAGACTCCGCCCACACACTCTTCTGATTGGCTGTGCTTTTTGATTGATTTGGTTGCGAGTGCAGTGCGCCTGCAGAGAGACTCCGCCCACACTCTCTTCTGATTGGCTGTGATTTTTGATTGATTTGGTTGCGAGTGCAGTGTGCCTGCAGAGAGACTCCGCCCACACTCTCTTCTGATTGGCTGTGATTTTTGATTGATTTGGTTGTGAGTGCAGTGCGCCTGCAGAGAGACTCCGCCCACACGCTCTTCTGATTGGCTGTAGTTTTTGACTGATTTGGTTGCGAGTGCAGTGTTCCTGCAGAGAGACTCCGCCCACACGCTCTTCTGATTGGCTGTGGTTTTTGACTGATTTGGTTGTGAGTGCTGTGTGCCTACAGAGAGACTCCGCCCACACACTCTTCTGATTGGCTGTGATTTTTTATTGATTTGGTTGCGAGTGCAGGGCGCCTGCAGAGAGACTCCGCCCACACGCTCTTCTGATTGGCTGTGGTTTTTGACTGATTTGGTTGTGAGTGCTGTGTGCCTGCAGAGAGACTCCGCCCACACGCTCTTCTGATTGGCTGTGATTTTTGATTGATTTGGTTGCGAGTGCAGTGCGCCTGCAGAGAGACTCCGCCCACACTCTCTTCTGATTGGCTGTGATTTTTGATTGATTTGGTTGCGAGTGCAGTGTGCCTGCAGAGAGACTCCGCCCACACGCTCTTCTGATTGGCTGTGATTTTTGATTGATTTGGTTGCGAGTGCAGTGCGCCTGCAGAGAGACTCCGCCCACACTCTCTTCTGATTGGCTGTGATTTTTGATTGATTTGGTTGCGAGTGCAGTGCGCCTGCAGAGAGACTCCGCCCACACTCTCTTCTGATTGGCTGTGATTTTTGATTGATTTGGTTGCGAGTGCAGTGTGCCTACAGAGAGACTCCGCCCACACACTCTTCTGATTGGCTGTGATTTTTGATTGATTTGGTTGCGAGTGCAGAGCGCCTGCAGAGAGAATCCGCCCACACTCTCTTCTGATTGGCTGTGATTTTTGATTGATTTGGTTGCGGGTGCAGTGTGCCTACAGAGAGACTCCGCCCACACACTCTTCTGATTGGCTGTGATTTTTGATTGATTTGGTTGCGAGTGCAGGGCGCCTGCAGAGAGACTCCGCCCACACGCTCTTCTGATTGGCTGTGATTTTTGATTGATTTGGTTGCGAGTGCAGAGCGCCTGCAGAGAGACTCGCCCACACTCTCTTCTGATTGGCTGTGATTTTTGATTGATTTGGTTGTGAGTGCAGTGTGCCTACAGAGAGACTCCGCCCACACGCTCTTCTGATTGGCTGTGATTTTTGATTGATTTGGTTGCGAGTGCAGTGCGCCTGCAGAGAGACTCCGCCCACACTCTCTTCTGATTGGCTGTGATTTTTGATTGATTTGGTTGCGAGTGCAGGGCGCCTGCAGAGAGAATCCGCCCACACTCTCTTCTGATTGGCTGTGATTTTTGATTGATTTGGTTGCGAGTGCAGTGTGCCTACAGAGAGACTCCGCCCACACACTCTTCTGATTGGCTGTGATTTTTGATTGATTTGGTTGCGAGTGCAGGGCGCCTGCAGAGAGACTCCGCCCACACGCTCTTCTGATTGGCTGTGATTTTTGATTGATTTGGTTGCGAGTGCAGAGCGCCTGCAGAGAGACTCGCCCACACTCTCTTCTGATTGGCTGTGATTTTTGATTGATTTGGTTGTGAGTGCAGTGTGCCTACAGAGAGACTCCGCCCACATGCTCTTCTGATTGGCTGTGATTTTTGATTGATTTGGTTGCGAGTGCAGTGTGCCTACAGAGAGACTCCGCCCACACACTCTTCTGATTGGCTGTGATTTTTGATTGATTTCGTTGCGAGTGCAGTGCGCCTGCAGAGAGACTCCGCCCACACTCTCTTCTGATTGGCTGTGATTTTTGATTGATTTGGTTGCGAGTGCAGGGCGCCTGCAGAGAGACTCCGCCCACACACTCTTCTGATTGGCTGTGATTTTTGATTGATTTGGTTGCGAGTGCAGGGCGCCTGCAGAGAGACTCCGCCCACACTCTTTTCTGATTGGCTGTGATTTTTGATTGATTTGGTTGTGAGTGCAGTGTGCCTACAGAGAGACTCCGCCCACACGCTCTTTTGATTGGCTGTGATTTTTGATTGATTTCGTTGCGAGTGCAGTGCGCCTGCAGAGAGACTCCGCCCACACGCTCTTCTGATTAGCTGTGATTTTTGATTGATTTGGTTGCGAGTGCAGTGCGCCTGCAGAGAGACTCCGCCCACACGCTCTTCTGATTGGCTGTGATTTTTGATTGATTTGGTTGCGAGTGCAGTGCGCCTGCAGAGAGACTCCGCCCACACTCTCTTCTGATTGGCTGTGATTTTTGATTGATTTGGTTGCGAGTGCAGTGTGCCTGCAGAGAGACTCCGCCCACACTCTCTTCTGATTGGCTGTGATTTTTGATTGATTTGGTTGTGAGTGCAGTGCGCCTGCAGAGAGACTCCGCCCACACGCTCTTCTGATTGGCTGTAGTTTTTGACTGATTTGGTTGCGAGTGCAGTGTGCCTACAGAGAGACTCCGCACACACGCTCTTCTGATTGGCTGTGGTTTTTGACTGATTTGGTTGTGAGTGCTGTGTGCCTACAGAGAGACTCCGCCCACACACTCTTCTGATTGGCTGTGATTTTTTATTGATTTGGTTGCGAGTGCAGGGTGCCTGCAGAGAGACTCCGCCCACACGCTCTTCTGATTGGCTGTGATTTTTGATTGATTTGGTTGCGAGTGCAGTGCGCCTGCAGAGAGACTCCGCCCACACTCTCTTCTGATTGGCTGTGATTTCTGATTGATTTGGTTGCGAGTGCAGGGCGCCTGCAGAGAGAATCCGCCCACACTCTCTTCTGATTGGCTGTGATTTTTGATTGATTTGGTTGCGAGTGCAGTGTGCCTACAGAGAGACTCCGCCCACACACTCTTCTGATTGGCTGTGATTTTTGATTGATTTGGTTGCGAGTGCAGGGCGCCTGCAGAGAGACTCCGCCCACACGCTCTTCTGATTGGCTGTGATTTTTGATTGATTTGGTTGCGAGTGCAGAGCGCCTGCAGAGAGACTCCGCCCACACTCTCTTCTGATTGGCTGTGATTTTTGATTGATTTGGTTGTGAGTGCAGTGTGCCTACAGAGAGACTCCGCCCACACGCTCTTCTGATTGGCTGTGATTTTTGATTGATTTGGTTGCGAGTGCAGTGCGCCTGCAGAGAGACTCCGCCCACACGCTCTTCTGATTGGCTGTGATTTTTGATTGATTTGGTTGCGAATGCAGTGTGCCTGCAGAGAGACTCCGCCCACACTCTCTTCTGATTGGCTGTGATTTTTGATTGATTTTGTTGCGAGTGCAGTGTACCTGCAGAGAGACTCCGCCCACACACTCTTCTGATTGGCTGTGATTTTTGATTGATTTGGTTGCGAGTGCTGTGTGCCTACAGAGAGACTCCGCCCACACACTCTTCTGATTGGCTGTGATTTTTGATTGATTTGGTTGCGAGTGCAGTGTGCCTGCAGAGAGACTCCGCCCACACTCTCTTCTGATTGGCTGTGATTTTTGATTGATTTGGTTGCGAGTGCAGGGCGCCTGCAGAGAGACTCCGCCCACACTCTCTTCTGATTGGCTGTGATTTTTGATTGATTTGGTTGCGAGTGCAGTGCGCCTGCAGAGAGACTCCGCCCACACTCTCTTCTGATTGGCTGTGATTTTTGATTGATTTGGTTGCGAGTGCAGGGCGCCTGCAGAGAGAATCCGCCCACACTCTCTTCTGATTGGCTGTGATTTTTGATTGATTTGGTTGCGAGTGCAGTGTGCCTACAGAGAGACTCCGCCCACACACTCTTCTGATTGGCTGTGATTTTTGATTGATTTGGTTGCGAGTGCAGGGCGCCTGCAGAGAGACTCCGCCCACACGCTCTTCTGATTGGCTGTGATTTTTGATTGATTTGGTTGCGAGTGCAGAGCGCCTGCAGAGAGACTCCGCCCACACTCTCTTCTGATTGGCTGTGATTTTTGATTGATTTGGTTGTGAGTGCAGTGTGCCTACAGAGAGACTCCGCCCACACGCTCTTCTGATTGGCTGTGATTTTTGATTGATTTCGTTGCGAGTGCAGTGCGCCTGCAGAGAGACTCCACCCACACGCTCTTCTGATTGGCTGTGATTTTTGATTGATTTGGTTGCGAGTGCAGTGCGCCTGCAGAGAGACTCCGCCCACACGCTTTTCTGATTGGCTGTGATTTTTAAATGATTTGGTTGCGAGTGCAGTGTGCCTGCAGAGAGACTCCGCCCACACTCTCTTCTGATTGGCTGTGATTTTTGATTGATTTTGTTGCGAGTGCAGTGTACCTGCAGAGAGACTCCGCCCACAAACTCTTCTGATTGGCTGTGATTTTTGATTGATTTGGTTGCGAGTGCAGTGCGCCTGCAGAGAGACTCCGCCCACACTCTCTTCTGATTGGCTGTGATTTTTGATTGATTTGGTTGCGAGTGCAGGGCGCCTGCAGAGAGACTCCGCCCACACACTCTTCTGATTGGCTGTGATTTTTGATTGATTTGGTTGCGAGTGCAGGGCGCCTGCAGAGAGACTCCGCCCACACTCTCTTCTGATTGGCTGTGATTTTTGATTGATTTGGTTGCGAGTGCAGTGTGCCTGCAGAGAGACTCCGCCCACACTCTCTTCTGATTGGCTGTGATTTTTGATTGATTTGGTTGCGAGTGCAGGGCGCCTGCAGAGAGACTCCGCCCACACACTCTTCTGATTGGCTGTGATTTTTGATTGATTTGGTTGCGAGTGCAGGGCGCCTGCAGAGAGACTCCGCCCACACTCTTTTCTGATTGGCTGTGATTTTTGATTGATTTGGTTGTGAGTGCAGTGTGCCTACAGAGAGACTCCGCCCACACGCTCTTTTGATTGGCTGTGATTTTTGATTGATTTCGTTGCGAGTGCAGTGCGCCTGCAGAGAGACTCCGCCCACACGCTCTTCTGATTAGCTGTGATTTTTGATTGATTTGGTTGCGAGTGCAGTGCGCCTGCAGAGAGACTCCGCCCACACGCTCTTCTGATTGGCTGTGATTTTTGATTGATTTGGTTGCGAGTGCAGTGCGCCTGCAGAGAGACTCCGCCCACACTCTCTTCTGATTGGCTGTGATTTTTGATTGATTTGGTTGCGAGTACAGTGTGCCTGCAGAGAGACTCCGCCCACACTCTCTTCTGATTGGCTGTGATTTTTGATTGATTTGGTTGTGAGTGCAGTGCGCCTGCAGAGAGACTCCGCCCACACGCTCTTCTGATTGGCTGTAGTTTTTGACTGATTTGGTTGCGAGTGCTGTGTGCCTACAGAGAGACTCCGCACACACGCTCTTCTGATTGGCTGTGGTTTTTGACTGATTTGGTTGTGAGTGCTGTGTGCCTACAGAGAGACTCCGCCCACACACTCTTCTGATTGGCTGTGATTTTTTATTGATTTGGTTGCGAGTGCAGGGTGCCTGCAGAGAGACTCCGCCCACACACTCTTCTGATTGGCTGTGATTTTTGATTGATTTGGTTGCGAGTGCAGTGCGCCTGCAGAGAGACTCCGCCCACACTCTCTTCTGATTGGCTGTGATTTCTGATTGATTTGGTTGCGAGTGCAGGGCGCCTGCAGAGAGAATCCGCCCACACTCTCTTCTGATTGGCTGTGATTTTTGATTGATTTGGTTGCGAGTGCAGTGTGCCTACAGAGAGACTCCGCCCACACACTCTTCTGATTGGCTGTGATTTTTGATTGATTTGGTTGCGAGTGCAGGGCGCCTGCAGAGAGACTCCGCCCACACGCTCTTCTGATTGGCTGTGATTTTTGATTGATTTGGTTGCGAGTGCAGAGCGCCTGCAGAGAGACTCCGCCCACACTCTCTTCTGATTGGCTGTGATTTTTGATTGATTTGGTTGTGAGTGCAGTGTGCCTACAGAGAGACTCCGCCCACACGCTCTTCTGATTGGCTGTGATTTTTGATTGATTTGGTTGCGAGTGCAGTGCGCCTGCAGAGAGACTCCGCCCACACGCTCTTCTGATTGGCTGTGATTTTTGATTGATTTGGTTGCGAATGCAGTGTGCCTGCAGAGAGACTCCGCCCACACTCTCTTCTGATTGGCTGTGATTTTTGATTGATTTTGTTGCGAGTGCAGTGTACCTGCAGAGAGACTCCGCCCACACACTCTTCTGATTGGCTGTGATTTTTGATTGATTTGGTTGCGAGTGCTGTGTGCCTACAGAGAGACTCCGCCCACACACTCTTCTGATTGGCTGTGATTTTTGATTGATTTGGTTGCGAGTGCAGTGTGCCTGCAGAGAGACTCCGCCCACACTCTCTTCTGATTGGCTGTGATTTTTGATTGATTTGGTTGCGAGTGCAGGGCGCCTGCAGAGAGACTCCGCCCACACTCTCTTCTGATTGGCTGTGATTTTTGATTGATTTGGTTGCGAGTGCAGTGCGCCTGCAGAGAGACTCCGCCCACACTCTCTTCTGATTGGCTGTGATTTTTGATTGATTTGGTTGCGAGTGCAGGGCGCCTGCAGAGAGAATCCGCCCACACTCTCTTCTGATTGGCTGTGATTTTTGATTGATTTGGTTGCGAGTGCAGTGTGCCTACAGAGAGACTCCGCCCACACACTCTTCTGATTGGCTGTGATTTTTGATTGATTTGGTTGCGAGTGCAGGGCGCCTGCAGAGAGACTCCGCCCACACGCTCTTCTGATTGGCTGTGATTTTTGATTGATTTGGTTGCGAGTGCAGAGCGCCTGCAGAGAGACTCCGCCCACACTCTCTTCTGATTGGCTGTGATTTTTGATTGATTTGGTTGTGAGTGCAGTGTGCCTACAGAGAGACTCCGCCCACACGCTCTTCTGATTGGCTGTGATTTTTGATTGATTTCGTTGCGAGTGCAGTGCGCCTGCAGAGAGACTCCACCCACACGCTCTTCTGATTGGCTGTGATTTTTGATTGATTTGGTTGCGAGTGCAGTGCGCCTGCAGAGAGACTCCGCCCACACGCTTTTCTGATTGGCTGTGATTTTTAAATGATTTGGTTGCGAGTGCAGTGTGCCTGCAGAGAGACTCCGCCCACACTCTCTTCTGATTGGCTGTGATTTTTGATTGATTTTGTTGCGAGTGCAGTGTACCTGCAGAGAGACTCCGCCCACAAACTCTTCTGATTGGCTGTGATTTTTGATTGATTTGGTTGCGAGTGCAGTGCGCCTGCAGAGAGACTCCGCCCACACTCTCTTCTGATTGGCTGTGATTTTTGATTGATTTGGTTGCGAGTGCAGGGCGCCTGCAGAGAGACTCCGCCCACACACTCTTCTGATTGGCTGTGATTTTTGATTGATTTGGTTGCGAGTGCAGGGCGCCTGCAGAGAGACTCCGCCCACACTCTCTTCTGATTGGCTGTGATTTTTGATTGATTTGGTTGCGAGTGCAGTGTGCCTGCAGAGAGACTCCGCCCACACTCTCTTCTGATTGGCTGTGATTTTTGATTGATTTGGTTGCGCCTGCAGTGCGCCTGCAGAGAGACTCCGCCCACACACTCTTCTGATTGGCTGTGATTTTTGATTGATTTGGTTGCGCCTGCAGTGCGCCTGCAGAGAGACTCCGCCCACACACTCTTCTGATTGGCTGTGATTTTTGATTGATTTGGTTGCGAGTGCAGGGCGCCTGCAGAGAGACTCCGCCCACACTCTCTTCTTAAAGTCTTGTGCTGTTTTATAAAGGCACAAAGCCATATCATGGTTTCGATTTTAGTTCGTTGGCCAAATATAACGCTAGAGACCTTTATGGTAGGTTATACATTTTACATCTCATATGTGTTGGGAAAAGGGAGAAGAGAGAGTTCGGCAAAAGGCGGATTCGAACTCGGGTCGAGCGCATCAAAAGCTGCTTTCAAGCACTTCACGCGTTACGACCTACGCCACTGTAGCTATTCCATGACGGGCGTCTTTTTGATAAAAAGACAGGCACTTAGTGCAAATACCTGTCTTTTTGATAAAAAGACAGGCACTTAGTGCAAATATACGCTCCGTTATCTAAAATATTTTTTTTCTTCCCCTCGCTTTGGCCACAAGTGCGCATGGCGAACTTGCAATGAATACATTTTATCGGACCGGCCCTCGCGGCCTCGAAACACTAGCCTACCGGCCCACCGGGGAAACTCCCGACTCTCCCGATTGCCACTCCGCCCCTGCTGCCCAGGGCCCCTTAGATGTCGTGGGCCCCTGGGCAAGTGCCCAGTGGCCCTAATGGTTAATCCGGCCCTGAGGGTGCCTGCAGAGAGACTCCGCCCACACGCTCTTCTGATTGGCTGTGATTTTTGGCTGTGATTTTTGATTGATTTGGTTGCGAGTGCAGTGCGCCTGCAGAGAGACTCCGCCCACACTCTCTTCTGATTGGCTGTGATTTTTGATTGATTTGGTTGCGAGTGCAGTGCGCCTGCAGAGAGACTCCGCCCACACGCTCTTCTGATTGGCTGTGATTTTTGGCTGTGATTTTTGATTGATTTGGTTGCGAGTGCAGTGCGCCTGCAGAGAGACTCCGCCCACACTCTCTTCTGATTGGCTGTGATTTTTGATTGATTTGGTTGCGAGTGCAGTGCGCCTGCAGAGAGACTCCGCCCACACGCTCTTCTGATTGGCTGTGATTTTTGGCTGTGATTTTTGATTGATTTGGTTGCGAGTGCAGTGCGCCTGCAGAGAGACTCCGCCCACACGCTCTTCTGATAGGCTGTGATTTTTGATTGATTTTGTCGCGTCTCATAGTCGTGTCGCGTCTGGTGTGGACAGAAACTGCTTGTCGCTGGAATCTCACCGTATCATGTCTGGTTAGGGCACTGGTTAGGCCAGGGGTAGGCAAGTTCGGTCCTAGAGAGCCGCTGTCCTGCAGAGTTTGGCTCCAACACTGAAAAAAACTTCTCCTGCATATAGCCTAATTAATCTTGAAGACATTGATTAGCTTGTTCAGTTGTGTTTGATTAGGGTTGGAACTAAATTCTGCAGGACAGCGGCTCTCTAGGACCGAACTTGCCTACCCCTGGGTTAGGCCATGTGTCCCCAAAGCGTTTTTAGCCAGGAGCCCTTCTGAAGACGTCTAGCTGCAGGCCCTTGAGTGCTTATGCAGCATAAAAGTTATTTTTTAGCATAAAAACTGCAGTCACAATGTAAAGTTACTTGCTCTGGCTCTTGTTTTGGATGAAGAAATGGCTGAATCACGTACAAAGAGAAGACGGTTGTTGGTGTGTTATTTGCCCCGTCCTTTCTTCACTGTGATTGGACGGATGGGTCAAAAGTGACAGTGAAGAAAGCTGCGTTTTACCCAAAGTTGAAAAGTTGAAAAACTCTCAACAACCAGACAAAAACCCCGCCAAACGTGCAACGCTCAGCTTGAAAAATGCATTTTTTGTCGTCACGCTGCAGCCATTTTTAAATGTGTGCTCCCACACTGATGTCACAGTGATGGCACGCTTGGCTTTAATGAACACCTTTTCTTTCATTTAAAGTGGTGATGGAAGATAATTTTTTGACTATTATATTTGCGTATTAGAAGGGATCTCTGTCTTGCTTTCCTAATTACCAATTAGCCATTGACATAATGCGTTATTAAAATTCTTTATTATTATTATTATAGGGACAGTTGCCCTGGATCAATATGGATAACATCTTTTGGAAATCAGCGCAGATGTTTGTAACCACAAGGTTATACTTCTTTATTTGATACTTTGGTCTCAGAAGAATTTGATGAGGCATGTTTAAGTTCATAAATGAAATATCTAACTTTTGATTGCACACTTTGGTATCTTATTCTGAAACTGGAATCCTTTTCCTGTCCTGTAATTGTACTCATCCTTTCCATTAAATAGGATATTTGGAATCTTCAAGAGAGCTGTAAAATACATGTAGAAAGTAGAAACAGAGTTACTTTTATCATTATTGTGCACGCAGCTTTTACAACCTAAAACATTTGTCCACTTTGAGCCTATTTAAAGCAAACTATAAGACAAAAGGAGAAAAATGGAGATGTAAGAAAAAAAGTAATGGTGATTCAGCAAAAAATGTAAGAGGTCATAAAGTGCTGGTGTATGGGCTGCTATTGCTGTTCCTTCGGGTTCAATCCCTCAGTAATGGGATACTAGCTGGATGGGTAACAGGTTTGATGGCTTGTCCATGGATTTAAGTTTCATGGATTTCACGGTTGCACTGTGGTTTCTTGTCTGCCTGATTGAACTGCGTTTGTAGCTCCTTATAGCTTTGTTTTTAAACTCTATTCTCCATCTTTCCTGCCATTTATATTGCTTAATATAATTTAATCATCACAATATATCTAATATTATCTAATATTGTCTGTCACATTGATCTGACACCGCTAGCTATAATCTAAATTGATATCGCTAGCACAACGCGGTAGAAATTCGCTAGCCTGTTAACCTGCTATCCGTGCTTACCTTCTTTTTTCTCTCGCGCTTGCGCCTTTCACAAGTCCTTCAAACGACTGTGGTGAGCAGGATCAGTCAACAAACACAGTGAGTCATGTCTTCTCCTGTTATTGTCACTTGCACTGCGTGTCAGATGTATAGCATAGCCTTCTCTGTCAGCGGTGAGGACTTCACATGTGATAAATGCAGGGAGACAGTCAGGCTGACGGAGAAGATTTCAGAACTAGAGACATGCATCTAAACTTTAATCGAGGGTAATAAGAGTGCAAGGGCTTTAGATACGGCTTTGGATGCGCCTAGCTTAGTGAACTCTGTACATTGTTGGGTTCCGGCTGTAGAGCCCGCGCAGCAGGGCAACTGGGTGACCGTGAGACGCTGTAGTCGCGGGACAAAACACAGCTCTTCTGTTCCGATAACAACATTAAACCGGTTCTCCCCACTCAGTGAAACACCCACTGTGAATCCTGTTGAATGTGCCCTAGTTATTGGCGATTTTATCACACGGAACGTGAAAATAGAGACACCAGCCACCATAGTCACATGTTTACCGGGAGCCAGAGCGCCTGACATCAAAGCAAATGTAAAAGTGCTGGCTAATGCTAATCGTAAATTCCGCAAAATAATATTATGTTCATAGACAATTGGAAAAGTTTTTGGGGCAAGCCTGACCTGTTGAAAAGAGATGGTTTTCATCCCTCCTGGGCTGTTGCTGCTCTTCTCTCTAGTAATATGGCTCATAGTCTTAGAGTTCAAACATGACAATCTGGGGCTCAGGTCAGGAAGCAGACAGACTGGCTAAACCGACCGTCTGCTAGCGGCCTCGCGTCACCAAGGTCAGATAAATCACATCACACAGAGCCTCTTTCACCTAGATATCATCATGTAGAGACTGTGTCTGTTCCCCAAATTAGTACATACAACAAACTCCCAAACCCATTTAAGAGTAAAAATGTAATTGATGTTCAAATAAAAAACAGATATAATACAGATGAGCAAATGATAAAGCTTGGGTTGCTGAATATTCAATCCCTTACTCCAAAAGCACTTATTGTTAATGATATGATTACAGATCATAACCTAGATATGCTGTGTTTTCGTTGGTCAGCGTCTATTGGCTCAGTGTGAATTGTCCTTAAAGGTCCTGTTCTTCATGTTTTTTTGAAGCTTTGATTGTGTTTACAGTGTGCAATATAACATGTGTTCATGTTTCGCGTGTAAAAAAACACAGTATTTTTCACACAATTTACTTATCTGTATACCTCTGTTTTCACTGTCCAAAAAACGTCCCGATGTCTTCCTTGTTCTATGAAGTCCCTCCTTCAGAAACACGTAACGACTTCTGATTGTGCCAGCGGGTCCTGTGTTGTGATTGGACAGCAGCTTATCGCACGTTGCCCGGAAAGGTCACGCCTCTTACCATAAATTGGAGATGCATGCGCAGCTGAAGTGTTTCTTCTCCGTGGGAGTACAACAAGACCACGCCCCGTTTTTTGTGTATTCCTGTGGGCGGAGATTAGTCAAAAAACTGTTCTAGTTACGTCATTAAAAAGGAAGTAGAGGGATGTAGTCCAAACCGGCCGTTTGCTGTAGGCTTTGAAAGGGGACTTCTGTTAAATAAAATATCTCGCTAGGCATTGAACTTTGAGCTTTATAATTTTACAGGTATTATTTGTGCTCTAACAGCAACATTACACACTAATTAAAGTTTGAAAAATGGAATCGCGAAGAACGGGACCTTTAACTGTGATTTTGGCCATTGTACAGTGACAAAATTAAACAAAAATTATACATTGGATGAACCAGAGCACTTTGAAGAAGAGGTCTGTGCGGGATGGATTTCTTAGTCCCGTTCCCGCAAGATTCTGCACCGTTCCCGTCAAACACATGTTTTTTTTTTCACACTCCCACCTGAAACTTTTACGTTTTCTGCCCACAAAAGCCCATAGCAAGAGGTCTATGCAGTTTTCCGTCCCGTTCCCGTTAGATTCTGTCTCATTTCAGGGACAACAGGATATTTTTTCCAATTTCCACAAACACAGTGCTTCAGATCTCCAGTCACTGGCTTCTGAGTGCTGTCATTATTAGATAATTAGGGTTAATTAGGGTTAGAGCCCACGAGTCATTTCTTTCTCTGGCTTCTTGCACACATATCAGTGTCTCACCTCCAGCATCTGCACTTCAATTCAAACCTTGTGCCGCGTCACACTGTGTTGCAGATTGCAGACTTCTACTTGGAAACAGGGACAGAGCTTTCGGCCCAAAAGTCAGAGATGCTCATAGATATTGGGAAAGCGTAAAGGGGAGGAAAAAGAATAAAGGATTGATCTGGTCTGCACACCATGTAAAGACCAGCACTGTCACACACACAGAAAAAATACCATATACTATGCGCGGTAACACTTTACTTGAAGGGGTGTGCATAAGACTAACATGACACCTTCATAATCATGACATGACACATGTTATGAATATGAAGGAAGTTGTATGCATGTTTATGACAACTGTCATTAAGTGTCATTCGCTCAGTTATGACATTTTTAATGCACATATGACATTGTTTGAGATGTCTTTGTTATGACACCTTGACATAAACCATAACATCATAACCTGTCAGTGTCTTTGTCATGACAACTTGACATTACTAAGACAACACAACCTGTCATAAACATGACATAGCAGATTAATTATCAAACTTAAGAAACCACTTAGCTTTATTGGTTAACATTACATTAAACTGTCAGGTGGTTGGTTTTGACATTGGCTGTCATGAAGCCGTTTTAACCTTTCTACACACACCGCGGGTCTGCTTACACCGACATGTTTCTACACACACCGCGGGTCCGCTTACAGCGACATGTTTCTACACACACCGCGGGTCCGCTTACAGCGACATGTTTCTACACACACCGCGGGTCCGCTTACAGCGACATGTTTCTACACACACCGCGGGTCCGCTTACAGCGACATGTTTCTACACACACCGCGGCTCCGCTTACACCGACATGTTTCTACACACACCGCGGGTCCGCTTACAACGACATGTTTCTACACACACCGCAGGTCCGCTTACACCGACATGTTTCTACACACACCGCGGGTCCGCTTACACCGACATGTTTCTACACACACCGCGGGTCCGCTTACAGCGACATGTTTCTACACACACCGCGGGTCCGCTTACAGCGACATGTTTCTACACACACCGCGGGTCCGCTTACACCGACATGTTTCTACACACACCGCGGGTCCGCTTACAGCGACATGTTGCCACACACACCGCGGGTCAGATGTTTCTACATCTGATTCTACAGATGATTCTACATCTGTCAGATGTTTCTACATCGGTGTGTGTAGATGTTTCTACACACACCGCGGGTCCGCTTACAGCGACATGTTTCTACACACACCGCGGGTCCGCTTACAGCGACATGTTTCTACACACACCGCGGGTCCGCTTACAGCGACATGTTTCTACACACACCGCGGGTCCGCTTACACCGACATGTTTCTACACACACCGCGGGTCCGCTTACAGCGACATGTTTCTACACACACCGCGGGTCCGCTTACACCGACATGTTTCTACACACACCGCGGGTCCGCTTACACCGACATGTTTCTACACACACCGCGGGTCCGCTTACAGCGACATGTTTCTACACACACCGCGGGTCCGCTTACAGCGACATGTTTCTACACACACCGCGGGTCCGCTTACAGCGACATGTTTCTACACACACCGCGGGTCCGCTTACACCGTCATGTTTCTACACACACCGCGGGTCCGCTTACAGCGACATGTTTCTACACACACCGCGGGTCCGCTTACACCGACATGTTTCTACACACACCGCGGGTCCGCTTACACCGACATGTTTCTACACACACCGCGGGTCCGCTTACA
Source organism: Rhinichthys osculus (assembly GCA_029959095.1). Taxonomy (NCBI): domain Eukaryota; kingdom Metazoa; phylum Chordata; class Actinopteri; order Cypriniformes; family Leuciscidae; genus Rhinichthys; species Rhinichthys osculus. The sequence goes on along the minus strand of JARWKJ010000016.1, from coordinate 41,622,725 downwards.
GTGACATGTTTCTACACACACCGCGGGTCCGCTTACACCGACATGTTTCTACACACACCGCGGGTCCGCTTACAGCGACATGTTTCTACACACACCGCGGGTCTGCTTACACCGACATGTTTCTACACACACCGCGGGTCCGCTTACACCGACATGTTTCTACACACACCGCGGGTCCGCTTACAGCGACATGTTTCCACACACACCGCTGGTCCGCTTACAGCGACATGTTTCTACGCACACCGCGGGTCCGCTTACACCGACATGTTTCTACACACACCGCGGGTCTGCTTACAGCGACATGTTTCCACACACACCGCGGGTCCGCTTACAGCGACATGTTTCTACACACACCGCGGGTCCGCTTACAGCGACATGTTTCCACACACACCGCGGGTCCGCTTACAGCGACATGTTTCAACACACACCGCGGGTCCGCTTACAGCGACATGTTGCCACACACACCGCGGGTCCGCTTACAGCGACATGTTTCTACACACACCGCGGGTCCGCTTTCACCGACATGTTTCTACACACACCACGGCTCCGCTTTCACCGACATGTTTCTACACACACCGCGGGTCCGCTTACACCGACATGTTTCTACACACACCGCGGGTCCGCTTACAGTGACATGTTTCTACACACACCGCGGGTCCGCTTACACCGACATGTTTCTACACACACCGCGGGTCCGCTTTCAGCGACATGTTTCCACACACACCGCGGGTCCGCTTACAGTGACATGTTTCCACACACACCGCGGGTCCGCTTACAGCGACATGTTTCTACACACACCGCGGGTCCGCTTACACCGACATGTTTCTACACACACCGCGGGTCCGCTTTCAGCGACATGTTTCCACACACACCGCGGGTCCGCTTAAACCGACATGTTTCTACACACACCGCGGGTCCGCTTACACCGACATGTTTCTACACACACCGCGGGTCCGCTTACAGTGACATGTTTCTACACACACCGCGGGTCCGCTTACACCGACATGTTTCTACACACACCGCGGGTCCGCTTACAGTGACATGTTTCTACACACACCGCGGGTCCGCTTACACCGACATGTTTCTACACACACCGCGGGTCCGCTTACACCGACATGTTTCTACACACACCGCGGGTCCGCTTACAGCGACATGTTTCTACACACACCGCGGGTCCGCTTACACCGACATGTTTCTACACACACCGCGGGTCCGCTTACAGCGACATGTTTCTACACACACCGCGGGTCCGCTTACACCGACATAATTCTACACACACCGCGGGTCCGCTTACAGCGACATGTTTCTACACACACCGCGGGTCCGCTTTCACCGACATGTTTCTACACACACCGCGGGTCCGCTTACACCGACATGTCGCTTACAGCGACATGTTGCCACACACACCGCGGGTCCGCTTACAGCGACATGTTTCTACACACACCGCGGGTCCGCTTACAGCGACATGTTTCTACACACACCGCGGGTCCGCTTACAGTGACATGTTTCTACACACACCGCGGGTCTGCTTACAGCGACATGTTTCTACACACACCGCGGGTCCGCTTACAGTGACATGTTTCTACACACACCGCGGGTCCGCTTACAGTGACATGTTTCTACACACACCGCGGGTCTGCTTACAGCGACATGTTTCTACACACACCGCGGGTCCGCTTACAGCGACATGTTTCTACACACACCGCGGGTCCGCTTTCACCGACATGTTTCTACACACACCGCGGGTCCGCTTACAGCGACATGTTTCTACACACACCGCGGGTCTGCTTACAGCGATATGTTTCTACACACACCGCGGGTCCGCTTACAGCGACATGTTTCTACACACACCGCGGGTCCGCTTACAGTGACATGTTTCCACACACACCGCGGGTCCGCTTACAGCGACATGTTTCTACACACACCGCGGGTCCGCTTACAGTGACATGTTTCTACACACACCGCGGGTCCGCTTACAGCGACATGTTTCTACACACACCGCGGGTCCGCTTACACCGACATGTTTCTACACACACCGCGGGTCCGCTTACAGTGACATGTTTCTACACACACCGCGGGTCCGCTTACAGCGACATGTTTCTACACACACCGCGGGTCCGCTTTCACCGACATGTTTCTACACACACCGCGGGTCCGCTTACAGCGACATGTTTCTACACACACCGCGGGTCCGCTTACAGTGACATGTTTCTACACACACCGCGGGTCTGCTTACAGCGATATGTTTCTACACACACCGCGGGTCCGCTTACAGCGACATGTTTCTACACACACCGCGGGTCCGCTTACAGCGACATGTTTCTACACACACCGCGGGTCCGCTTACAGCGACATGTTTCTACACACACCGCGGGTCCGCTTACACCGACATGTTTCCACACACACCGCGGGTCCGCTTACAGCGACATGTTTCTACACACACTGCGGGTCCGCTTACAGCGACATGTTTCTACACACACCGCGGGTCCGCTTACAGCGACATGTTTCTACACACACCGCGGGTCCGCTTGCTAAAGTCAGCGAATAAAACACTGACACAATGAGGAACAAGTAACAATAATATTCACAATAACATATCGTTTTAATGAGTAATTAAGTAAATATAATCTCTTCATTTATATTTGTAAAGAAACCTCATTGTTTAACTTGCTTTCCGGTACTGACAGCATAGCCTCTATGGGACTGACAGGAAGAATGAAAGACTCGGACCCGGCCGAACCCGAACTCGAGACTCGAGAGATGAACTAATCATTCCTCCTTCCGGTACTGACAGCATAGCCTCTATGGGACTGATAGGAAGAACGAAAGACTCGGACCCGGCCGAACCCGAACTCGAGACTCGAAAGATGAACTAATCATTCCTCTTTCCGGTACTGACAGCATAGCCTCTATGGGACTGACAGGAAGAACGAAAGACTCGGACCCGGCCGAACCCGAAGTCGAGACTCGAGAGATGAACTAATCATTCCTCCTTCCGGTACTGACAGCATAGTCTCTATGGGACTGACAGGAAGAACGAAAGACTCAGACCTGGCCGAACCCGAACTCGAGACTCGAGAGATGAACTAATCATTCCTCTTTCCGGTACTGACAGCATAGCCTCTATGGGACTGACAGGAAGAACGAAAGACTCGGACCCGGCCGAACCCGAAGTCGAGACTCGAGAGATGAACTAATCATTCCTCCTTCCGGTACTGACAGCATAGTCTCTATGGGACTGACAGGAAGAACGAAAGACTCAGACCCGGCCGAACCCGAACTCGAGACTCGAGAGATGAACTAATCATTCCTCCTTCCGGTACTGACAGCATAGCCTCTATGGGACTGACAGGAAGAACGAAAGACTCGGACCCGGCCGAACCCGAAGTCGAGACTCGAAAGATGAACTAATCATTCCTCCTTCCGGTACTGACAGCATAGTCTCTATGGGACTGACAGGAAGAACGAAAGACTCAGACCCGGCCAAACCCGAACTCGAGACTCGAGAGATGAACTAATCATTCCTCCTTCCGGTACTGACAGCATAGCCTCTATGGGACTGAAAGGAAGAATGAAAGACTCGGACCCAGCCGAACCCGAACTCGAGACTCGAGAGATGAAGTAATCATTCCTCCTTCCGGTATTGACAGCATAGCCTCTATGGGACTGACAGGAAGAACGAAAGACTCGGACCCGGCCGAACCCGAACTCGAGACTCGAAAGATGAACTAATCATTCCTCTTTCCGGTACTGACAGCATAATCTCTATGGGACTGACAGGAAGAACGAAAGACTCGGACCCGGCCGAACCCGAACTCGAGACTCGAGAGATGAACTAATCATTCCTCTTTCCGGTACTGACAGCATAATCTCTATGGGACTGACAGGAAGAACGAAAGACTCGGACCCGGCCGAACCCGAACTCGAGACTCGAGAGATGAAGTAATCATTCCTCCTTCCGGTATTGACAGCATAGCCTCTATGGGACTGACAGGAAGAACGAAAGACTCGGACCCGGCCGAACCCGAACTCGAGACTCGAAAGATGAACTAATCATTCCTCTTTCCGGTACTGACAGCATAATCTCTATGGGACTGACAGGAAGAACGAAAGACTCGGACCCAGCCGAACCCGAACTCGAGACTCGAGAGATGAACTAATCATTCCTCCTTCCGGTACTGACAGCATAGCCTCTATGGGACTGACAGGAAGAACGAAAGACTCGGACCCGGCCGAACCCGAACTCGAGACTCGAGAGATGAACTAATCATTCCTCCTTCCGGTACTGACAGCACAGGCTCTATGGGACTGACAGGAAGAACGAAAGACTCGGACCCGGCCGAACCCGAACTCGAGACTCGAGAGATGAACTAATCATTTCTCCTTCCGGTACTGACAGCATAGCCTCTATGGGACTGACAGGAAGAACGAAAGACTCGGACCCGGCCGAACCCGAACTCGAGACTCGAGAGATGAACTAATCATTCCTCTTTCCGGTACTGACAGCATAGCCTCTATGGGACTGACAGGAAGAACGAAAGACTCGGACCCGGCCGAACCCGAACTCGAGACTCGAAAGATGAACTAATCATTCCTCTTTCCGGTACTGACAGCATAGTCTCTATGGGACTGACAGGAAGAACAAAAGACTTGGACCCGGCCGAACCCGAACTCGAGACTCGAAAGATGAACTAATCATTCCTCTTTCCGGTACTGACAGCATAGTCTCTATGGGACTGACAGGAAGAACAAAAGACTTTGACCCGGCCGAACCCGAACTCGAGACTCGAGAGATGAACTAATCATTCCTCTTTCCGGTACTGACAGCATAGTCTCTATGGGACTGACAGGAAGAACGAAAGACTCGGACCCGGCCAAACCCGAACTCGAGACTCGAGAGATGAACTAATCATTCCTCTTTCCGGTACTGACAGCATAGCCTCTATGGGACTGACAGGAAGAACGAAAGACTCGGACCCGGCCGAACCCGAACTCGAGACTCGAAAGATGAACTAATCATTCCTCTTTCCGGTACTGACAGCATAGTCTCTATGGGAGTGACAGGAAGAACGAAAGACTCGGACCCGGCAAACCCAAACTCGAGACTCGAGAGATGAACTAATCATTCCTCTTTCCGGTACTGACAGCATAGTCTCTATGGGACTGACAGGAAGAACGAAAGACTCGGACCCGGCCGAACCCGAACTCGAGACTCGAAAGATGAACTAATCATTCCTCTTTCCGGTACTGACAGCATAGCCTCTATGGGACTGACAGGAAGAACGAAAGACTTGGACCCGGCCGAACTCGAGACTCGAGACTCGAGAGATGAACTAATCATTCCTCTTTCCGGTACTGACAGCACAGGCTCTATGGGACTGACAGGAAGAACGAAGGACTCGGACCCGGACGAACCTGAACTCGAGACTCGAAAGATGAACTAATCATTCCTCTTTCCGGTACTGACAGCATAGCCTCTATGGGACTGACAGGAAGAACCAAAGACTCGGACCCGGCCGAACCCGAACTCGAGACATGAACTAATCATTCCTCTTTCCGGTACTGACAGCATAGTCTCTATGGGACTGACAGGAAGAACGAAAGACTCGGACCCGGCCGAACCTAAACTCGAGACTCGAGAGATGAACTAATCATTCCTCTTTCCGGTACTGACAGCATAGCCTCTATGGGACTGACAGGAAGAACGAAAGACTCGGACCCGGCCGAACCCGAACTCGAGACTCGAAAGATGAACTAATCATTCCTCTTTCCGGTACTGACAGCATAGCCTCTATGGGACTGACAGGAAGAACGAAAGACTCGGACCCGGCCGAACCCGAACTCGAGACTCGAGAGATGAACTAATCATTCCTCTATCCGGTACTGACGGCATAGCCTCTATGGGACTGACAGGAAGAACGAAAGACTCGGACCCGGCCGAACCCGAACTCGAGACTCGAGAGATGAACTAATCATTCCTCTTTCCGGTACTGACAGCATAGCCTCTATGGGACTGACAGGAAGAACGAAAGACTCGGACCCGGCCGAACCCGAACTCGAGACTCGAAAGATTAACTAATCATTCCTCTCTCCGGTACTGACAGCATAGTCTCTATGGGACTGACAGGAAGAACGAAAGACTCGGACCCGGCCGAACCCGAACTCGAGACTCGAGAGATGAACTAATCATTCCTCCTTCCGGTACTGACAGCATAGCCTCTATGGGACTCACAGGATGAACGAAAGACTCGGACCCGGCCGAACCCGAACTCGAGACTCGAGAGATGAACTAATCATTCCTCCTTCCGGTACTGACAGCATAGCCTCTATGGGACTGACAGGAAGAACGAAAGACTTGGACCCGGCCGAACCCGAACCCGAACTCGAGACTCGAGAGATGAACTAATCATTCCTCCTTCCGGTACTGACGGCATAGCCTCTATGGGACTGACAGGAAGAACGAAAGACTCGGACCCGGCCGAACCCGAACTCGAGAGATGAACTAATCATTCCTCTTTCCGGTACTGACGGCATAGCCTCTATGGGACTGACAGGAAGAACGAAAGACTCGGACCCGGCCGAACCCGAACTCGAGACTCGAGAGATGAACTAATCATTCCTCTTTCCGGTACTGACAGCATAGCCTCTATGGGACTGACAGGAAGAACGAAAGACTCGGACCCGGCCGAACCCGAACTCGAGACTCGAGAGATGAACTAATCATTCCTCCTTCTGGTACTGACAGCATAGCCTCTATGGGACTGACAGGATGAACGAAAGACTCGTACCCGGCCGAACCCGAACTCGAGACTCGAGAGATGAACTAATCATTCCTCCTTCCGGTACTGACAGCATAGTCTCTATGGGACTGACAGGAAGAACGAAAGACTCGGACCCGGCCGAACCCGAACTCGAGACTCGAGAGATGAACTAATCATTCCTCCTTCCGGTACTGACAGCATAGCCTCTATGGGACTGACAGGAAGAACGAAAGACTCGGACCCGGCCGAACCCGAACTCGAGACTCGAGAGATGAACTAATCATTCCTCTTTCCGGTACTGACGGCATAGCCTCTATGGGACTGACAGGAAGAACGAAAGACTCGGACCCGGCCGAACCCGAACTCGAGACTCAAGAGATGAACTAATCATTCCTCCTTCCGGCCCTGCTGTATCACACACGGCACGGCCCAGCAGACAGCACAGATCAGAGTCAGACACTGACAAGTCGACAACTAACGTCTCGAGACACGAGAGGAGGTGAACAAACCTGATAAATATGAAGTTGCAAAGGAAAGAACGTCTGGGATCAGGAGGTGAGGTGAACTAACAGGGCCAGACTGCAATAGCTTGAACTCAAGACCCAACAACTAATCAATTAATAAAACATTTCTGTGTCTTATAATTTGGCTTTGGCTGCATTACCCTATAGTTTCTTTTTATTATTTTTACAAATTGAATCAACATTTTCGTAAGTACTAGATGTGTTGGGATATTTAACATGCCATTTTAATTATATTATGCTGAAATGAACGAAATTACTCGAAAAAAGATTTGTTCATTTTGCTGAACGAGACTCAAAGATCCGAGTCAGTAAAATGATCCGAACTTCCCACTACTAGCCTCGTCCCCTTTTTGCATATTCCGTGGGCGCGGATTATTTAAATGAGGAACATTGTGACTTCATAAGATCTGGAAAAACACGTTGTAGTCCAAACGAGCCTTTCGCAGTAGTTCTTGAAAAGGGGATTCTGTTAAATAAAATATCTCCCTTTGGAGTGGACTTTGTAACTTTGCAGATCTTTTTTTATGCTCAAACAGCAACATTACGCAATAACTAAAGTTGAAAAAGTGGAAAAGCATAATAGAACCCCTTTAATATCACTATTAGTAAGGATTAGAAACAGGCTCTCTACAGTCCGTACATGATCTGCGAGTATTGTTAAACTCCCCGTAGAAACCGCTCTAATGCGTGTTTGCAGTCAAACTCCAGCTCTAAACGCATCGCGGGGGAAATGCACACGTCACTCTTGTGTTACTGAGGAAACACAGTTACGGCACATGTGGCAGAACAGGCAGAGCTGGACGAACAGCGCTTAACCAGTGTTTCCCGCTGTAATTCAATCTCATTCTCTTTTATACTACAGTGTAGTGATTGGATTGAACGAGCTCTTTTACTTTGAACAAATGCAGAAAGCGCTCAGAACTGGCTGACGTCAGCTCGTTCGTCCAGCCAATCACCACTCCCGATCTTGCCGGTATTACGTATTGATGTCAGAATACGTGACATCAAAAGTTGCTCCGACTTTGCTTTTCAAACCGGAAGACAGAAATTGCTCTAAAAAATGCAAAAATAACTAATTTCCACCTTTTAGTGTTTTCAAAGATGTGCAGTCTGTACATATCTGTTCACATCTCAAAAAATGTGTTTTGGGGTTTCATGACCCTTTAAATGCAAGATATTTAAAGTGTACCTAAAGCACACTCACAATAGTTCCACTATTGGTGACGGAAGGTGCCCACTTGAAGACCCTAGAGATGTCCCCTACTCGGCTCAATCCAGACGGTTGTCGTGCTGGTCCACTAGGGAGACCACACTGTAGTTGCAGCCGTTCTGTATGCTGACGCGCCAAGTACACTGCAGCCGTTAAAGCCACACCATGCAGAAATTGTGTTTTTGTCAAACAGCGACCCCTATAGTCGCTGTGGAATACTTGCACTGTCGTAAATAGCTAGCTAGACATATGTGGAAATTACTGGACAGGTCTAATTATCAACAATGGATGAATGAACAGCATCGTAAAAAAATGACATATTACAAGCAAGCGCAACAACATAGAACGCAAACAAGTGTAGAAATAAGAGATTTATTTACTAGTCTATCAACAAGATAGCCAGGTCAGCATCGCTGTTGCATCCAGTGCTGCTTTTTAGCTCGCGCCAACTAGTGGAAGCCCGACCGAGTGGGACTGTCAAGTCACACATTTATTTATATAGCGCTTTTCACAATACAGATTGCATCAAAGCAGCTTCACAGTGATAACATGAAAGTAGTACAACACAGTTCAATAATATTGTTGAATATTAAATATCCCCAACTAAGCAAGCCAAAAGCAAGGCGACAGTGGCAAGGAACCAAAACTCCATCAGATTGGATGGAGAAAAAAAACTTGGGAGAACCCAGGCTAGTCAGGGGCCAGTTCTCCTCTGGCTAACAATCATAGGGTTTTAAAGAAGCTTTACAGTAAGTGCATATCAGAAGTATCTAGAAAAAATACATTTAGTTAATCATGTAATATTAAGGGGATAACATATCGCCGGCGTTGAGTCGTCTCTTCGCAGGCGTTGAGTCGTCTCTTCACAGGCGTTGGTCTTCTCATCACAGGCGTTGGGGCATCCGAAATCCCCGTGAGAGGCAGGATACAAAACTGGAGCCTACGAACGCCATTTTTCTCGGGACAAGCGTCCCGAGATAACAGCAGAAAGGCAGATGGGAAATAATTAGCATAGCTGATGTTCATAATGATTTCCATTACACGGGAGTAGGTGTTAGAAAACCATAATCTCACAACTCTCCGCAACCCAAACTCTCCGCAACCCAACCGCAACCATACGGACCGACCCGTTTGTCTATAAGGCTGTCGAGCCCCACTGGTGCGTTAAGCAGTTTCAGTGGCAAACGGTTCCGTATGGCATAGCAGAGGACTAAAAGGTAAGCATTATGTGAATGCTTGACTAAAGAGACACGTCTTTAGTCTAGTTTTAAACTGTGTCAGCGAGTCAGAGCATCGGACCGTATCGGGAAGGCTATTCCAGAGTTTTGGAGCTAAATGTGAGAACGCCCTCCCTCCTTTAGTGGACTTCGATATCCTAGGAATGACCAGAAGCCTTGAATTTAGTGATCTTAGAGAACGCGGTGGATTGTAGGGCGAAAGAAGGTCCGTTAAGTACATAGGAGCTAAACCATTAAGGGCTTTATAGGTCAGAAGTAGTACTTTGTAATTGATACGAAACTTAATAGGTAACCAGTGCAGAGATGATAAAATCGGTGTTATATGATCATATTTTCTTGATCTAGTAAGAACTCTAGCGGCTGCATTTTGCACTAACTGTAGCTTGTTTATTGAGGATGCAGGACAACCAGCTAATAAAGCATTACAGTAATCTAGTCTCGAGGTCATGAATGCATGAACTAACTTTTCTGCATCAGAAACAGATAGCATGTTACGTAATTTAGCAATGTTTCTAAGGTGGAAAAAGGCTGTTCTTGTAACAGATGAAATATGATTTTCGAAAGACAAGTTGCGGTCTAGTATAACACCCAGGTCTTTTACTGTAGTGGAAAAAGTAACAGGACAACCTTCTATATTAAAGTCGTATTGTAAGAGGTTTTGTGTGTAGTTTTTTGGACCAATAAGTAATACCTCCGTTTTATCTGAGTTTAATAGCAGGAAATTACGCGTCATCCAGCATTTTATATCTTTGAGACATTCTGTCAATTTAGATGAGGTAATGTTTTCATCTGGTCGTGATGAAATATATAATTGAGTGTCGTCAGCATAACAGTGGAAATTAATTCCATGTTTTCTTATAATATTACCAAGTGGCAGCATATATATTGAGAATAGCAGAGGGCCTAACACCGATCCTTGCGGTACTCCGTAGTCTACTGACGTTAACTTTGATTTTCCCCCGTGTAAAGAGACAAAATGATAACGGTCAGATAAGTACGATCTAAACCAGCTTAATGCCTGTCCCTGAACACCAGTGTAGTTTTGTAGTCGATCCAAGAGTATTTTATGATCTATAGTGTCGAACGCGGCGCTAAGATCAAGTCTGTCACAACTCTGAAGGAAATAATCAAAAGATTCAGTTGCGAGTAAACAATAATCTATTGAGCACAATAGTAGATAGCCGTGTGGGTCAAAATGGAAGCAGGCAGAAGAAGACTCAGGCTCGGAAAAACAGGGACGCAGTGGGCAGACACATATGCAGGAACAGGTATAAATTCCTCCGGGAAAATCTCAAGAAACCACTGCATGGGTGGAAACTACAGGAGTGGAATGCAGGAGAACACGGTGAGCAGAACCCTGGTAGCCTCAACTACCATCTGACATAGACAGGACGAGGTAAAAAACAAACAATATATAGGACATCCTCATTCAAAACAGCTGGCGCTGATCAGCTCATCAGCCGCGCTCACTCACACAACACGCACACACATAGCGAGGGCGAATCAGGGACTCTTTTCCAGTTCCTCACGCGGTCAGATTCTCTTTTCCTTTTCCTAGTTTCTTCCGACCGTGTTTTCTTTGCTTTTTCCATCGTCGAGTATCACGTCTGAAATGCACGCAAGTGTCTTCGTGCTTCATATATTGTTGTTGATGTGTGTGACGTCGTTGCCGTAAAGCATGTCTTTATTCTCGCGAGATTTGTCGGGGGCGCTCCTCTCAAACTTGCATTGCTGGTTTTTACAGCGGCGTCCCCCCCAAGCTTTACTACCAGGATGATTCGCCCTACTGTGAGTTTGTTTACCACCGAAATGACTTTGAAGCTGTTATATTAAGGTACAATTCTTGCATAGTGTGCCTTTAACGCCGGACAGAAGGAGATTCACTTCACCATATGGAAAGAAGAGTAAATGGATGGAGAGATGGAGAGAGAGAAGCATAGTTTACTGTAAAGCTACGTCTTAGTTTGTGCTTATCTTGGCGAAAGCCGAGTACAAATCAGCATTAGATTTAACATCTACTCTCGTGTAATGGAAACCACTTTAGCACAATCAAATATACTTAGGTACATCTTTAGTTGGACCTCAGCACTATTTCCGGATAATTAAAGTGCATTAAGTACAAAATTACTTGTTCCAATATAGCAGAATTAAAGTATACCAATTTAGTAAACCAACAGTACAATTGCAGGGTATTTAAATTAAATATGTAACTGTATTTGTAGTATACGTATTAAGTTTAAGTTTGGTATATTTATTTTTCATTAGGGTCATATCAATTTAGCAACAAACGTGCTTATCAAAATGACACTTATTATTTCCTTCTTTTTTTATAGCCTGAAACGTTCTCTCAGATAGGCATGTAGTCTTCTGTTTGACAAGCACACACACTGAGTCAGCTGGAGGCATGGCAGAAACACTCGGACTGGTGATCAATCTCAGGAATACTGTGCCTCAGAGAAAGGTAGACCTTTCTCTCTCTTTCCTTCTAGGTGTAAAATTGTATTATTATAAATACAACTTACAACTTACATGGATTGAAACACTGCCATTTACAGATAGATGAAGATTTATTTTTGTTCCCTAATGACTTGGGATGGTGAGTCTGGTGAGCCTGAAATAATGTTTTGAGGAAGCTTTAGTCAACTTTTGATTGTTTGATCACAGTCTTAAAGGGGTGGTATGATGCCCTTTTCACAAGATAAGTCTCTGATGTCCCCAGAGTGTGTATGTGAAGGTTTAGCTCAAATATCCCACAGATATTTTTATATAGCATGTTAAAACTGTCACTTTTTGAGGGTGAGCAAAAACGCACCGTTTTTGTGTCTGTCCCTTTAAATACAAATGAGCTGCTGCTCCCGGCACAGGGGGCGGAGCTACAACAGCTCGTGTCCTTTTAGTCCTTTTCCTTTAGTCACCTTTTGATTGTTTGATCACAGTCTTAAGGATTCACAGAGCCAAACCAGTGGCAGAGAAATCACACATGGCCCAGACGGCTGGATCCATACATTGACCCAGTCTACTATTGCACTTGCACAGCGTTTCACACACTTAAATGATATTGATACCAACCACTGTCTCAGCAGCTCTACTGGAGGATCGAGTCTAGAGTCGTCTGATTCCTCTCTCTCTGCACAGGGATAATTTACCAGGTTTATAGTATGAAAGTGTCATGAGAGGATTCATCCTCGGCTTTGTGTCTGTATTTCCTCATGTGTTTTGTGGGTGTGCGCGACGTTGCTCAGCAATGCTTATTGCTCGCCGTGGCCTGATTAAAGGTGCAATATGTACGTTTTTGCCGCCAGAGGGCGCATTTTAAAAACAATAATAAAGCTTGATGACGCTATGAAGATGTCGTTTTCACCATCCAGAGATGTATGGAATTCCCAAATCATATAAATTATATATCAGCTAAAAAATTAGTTTTTGTATTACCTGTATTTTTGATCACATGTATGTCATCGTAATGAATTAGCTGCAAGGAACATGAAATGTAATGCTATATTCGCCGGTTACTAATATGGGACTATTTGTCAAATGATTTGGTGGGTTAATGCTGTGCAGTTTTACATGTTTAAAACAATTGTACTAAAAGTAAATTTGAATGAACCCACAGTATTTGCAAGTAATCGCTAAATATTTTTGTGCAACTCATACTGTATTTAATTTCACTGCCAAAAACTTGGTCACCAGACTTGATAAAAAGCGTTACTGAAGTACAAACAAAGTGCAATATAAATAAATTATATACATTTGCTTACCTGTCTATTAAAACACATGCGAGAGCAGAGTCTCTGTCAAGTCAAAGTTTGTTGCGAAGCACTCCATCCTAAAAAAAATGCCACGCCGATATTGATCCTTGTTTCATTTCTCAGTTTTTCCCAAAGCCTACTTGTCTCACTTGATCTACGTTTATGTTTTTTTTTCTTTTTCTGTACTCGCCAAACGCCCATCAATAATCGTGAACCATGATGACTGAACAACACAACATTCAACAGCACGAGATACTGTATCATAGTTATATATATATATAGATACCTCATTAGTGGCTTACGTATTAGCCTAGAAATCTAGACGCACCCTAGTGGCAGCAAAAATTATTTTGCAGCAAAGTGTGGTCTCGCAACTCTCCGTTGGCTGTTCGAGCTGGAAAAACCAAACTCTGGTCAGGCCAATCACATCGTGTATAGAGTTGGTGGGCGGGCTTAACAATGACGGCAGAGATGTGACGGTTCCGCGTGATTTCCATAGGTGATTTCCCTGCTAACGTTACTTGAAAACAAAGAAGATGCTGCTGGCGAACAGCGGTCTTTCGAATCGGATTTGGCCGCGACTCTGGAGGACTTGGAGTTAAGAGAATGTAACTTAAGTCATTCTTAAAAAAGGAAGATGTGTTCGAAGTTTTGACGATCGGATACGGCAAAAGTTTAATATATCAACTAGCTCCGCTGGTGGAAAAACGCATGGGACTCACACAGCCACAGCCGTTTGTTGCTCTGGTTGGTTGTAGCGCTGTCCTATTGCATGCCGAGGGATATTGAAAGACAACCGTTTATCCCGCCCCTCGGATTGAGGTATGCCAGTTGTGAGTTCCCAGACCTAACATCTTGATGTAGGTCTGGGTTGCCAGGCTACTTACGTATAGCTGCCCATAGAAACGGCTGCTAATGAGGCATCTATGTATTATAATTATGGTTTCTACAAGCGGAAACTGAGGATAGCGCGGATATTACCTCATTGATAGACGACAATGACAAGGGCCGAGCCATTATTTAAAACTGGAATTTCTCTAAATTTACAAATCCATGGGAACTTTTGGGATAATCTAAGTACACTACTGCATGAAATATATCCCACTGTGAAAGTGGTTTTTGAATATTTGATTACAAAAATCGTACATATTGTACCTTTAATGCGACACCTGCATGCTATTACTTCTCCATTTATGAGCAGCCCTTGCGTGTGCTGTCTTTGTCGGATCGTTCTCGTTGACTGTGGTGTTTGTTCCTGTCATGCTTTCGTTTTCTCTCCTATTTCCAGTTGGATTTACCCATCTTGTTTCCCCTCGCTCCGAGCCATCATCCATCGGACATTCTGCCTTCATCTCTGTTGCCATCTATTTACCCCACTGCAGTTATTGCCTGCCAAGCTTCATCATCTTCTTCATCATCAAGACATTTGGATTACCTTTTCTGTCCTGACTGTCTGTATTTTTTCTGTTTTCTTTATTAAACTTCATTCATTCCATTTCCTGCATCTGGGCCCACTATTTACCATAACATAACGATCCGACCATCAACATGGACAGAAATCCAGAAGTTCCTTTCTCCTCAGGATTCCCATCTCGCCCAACAAGAGGAGGTCACCAGATCGACTGGGCAAGTGATTGGAGTCTTGGCAGCGCAATTTACCGAACTCCCCTCGCTTTTCCAACGAATATCATCTCGAGATGAGTCCCCTGCAGCCACACCACTACTGCCGTCCCCACTCGAGTCTACTCTACTCACCGTATGACTATCAGAACCTCAGATCAACCCTCCAGCATCCTATTCGGGTGAGCCACATTACTTCAGGGCGTTTTTGTCTCAGTGCTCTCTGGCTTTTTCATCTGCATTTCCCTCGAGAAATCTAAGGTGGCCTATGTTATCTCACTACTGACCGGTCTGGCATGTCTGTGCGGTACAGCAGTATGGGATCAGACACGTCCATGTTGTGCCTCATTCCAGTCCTTCGCTGATGAACTACAGAAGGTTTTTGACCACGCATCGCAGGGCAGAGAAGCAGCCCGGCTCTAGTCGAACTCAACGGGAATGCAATCTGTAGCGGACGACTCCATCGAGTTCTGGACACTGGCTTCCAATGAAACTGGAACGAGGAGTAGGACTTATTCCAGCATGGGTTGGTTGACCGCATCAAAACTAATAATAATAATAATAATAATTTATTACATTTATATAGCGCTTTTTCTGGGACCTCAAAGCGCTTCACATATGGAAGGGGGAATCTCCTCAACCACCACCAATGTGCAGCTCCACCTGGATGATGCGACGGCAGCCATATTGCGCCAGAACGCCCACCACACACCAGCTTACTAGTGGAGAGGAGACAGAGTGATGAAGCCAATCAGTATATAGGGATGATTAGGAGGCCATGATGGACAGAGGCCAAGGGGCAAATTTGGCCAGGATGCCGGGGTTACACCCCTACTCTTTCGAAGGACCTCCTGGGATTTTTTAATGACCACGGAGAGTCAAGACCTCGGTTTAACGTCTCATCTGAAGGAGGGTGCTCTTTGACAGTATAGTGTCCCCGTCACTACACTGGGGCGTTAGGACCCACACAGACCCCAGGGAGAGCGCCCCCTGCTGGCCTCACTAACACCTCTTCCAGCAGCAACCTGGTTTTCTCAGGAGGTCTCCCATCCAGGTACTAACCAGGCTCAGCCCTGCTTAGCTTCAGATGAGATCTCTGCTCTGGACTAGCCATATATTTCTGATATAGCTAAAAAGATGATCATGATATAATGTTTCATATCGTTCGTTATTGATAATTATTGACATTTTTTATAACCTTTAAAAAAAAAGACAAGTAGTTTTTTTAATTATCCACATTATTAAGGCAAACAACAAATTATATTAATTTTAGAAGTCAAAAACTAAATAAAATGTAAACAAAAATATCTTCTTTATGTCTTAAAAAGTAAGTGTTGAAACTCTTGAACTTAAATAAAATGTTACAAAATGTGTGCAATGTAAAAGTGTAAACGTAGAACAATCAAGGCAAACTTTAAGGCAGATCAACATCTGAAATAAATAGGGGTGTAATGGTTCACAAATATCACGGTTTGGTTCAATATGACACAGTAGAGTCATGGTTCCGTACGTTTCCGATACATCGAAAAGAAAGAAATGCCAGAGAAATATCATTAATATTTTTTTTATTATTATTATTTCTATATAATTTTTTTTTTAAATAAGTGTGAGTTTCCTACACTCACTTTTAGTTTTATAAATGGGGGTAATCTTTGAAGGATAAACAAATAATGTTTTGGTCATCACATTAAAAATAACATTTAAATATGATAATCCCCTGAGGAACGAAATCTGGACTGATCATAAAATTCGGATCAGTGTTTTTTGTTTTTGTTTTTTTTTGCTTTGATTTTTCCATCTCGTATCGTCCCGGTTCTAAGAACATCAAGCCGGACACCTTGTCTTGTATTTTTGACCGTTCTGAGTGACTAATCTCTCCTAAACTTATCGTCCCTACCAAATTGGTGCCGATGGCAGTGACCTGGGAGATTAAGTGAAAGGTCCGCACAGCCTTACAAGGGGTAACAGCCCTCGCCAAAAGTCCCACTGGGTTGGTTGTTTGTGCAAGAGGCAGCTCGTCCAGACGTTCTGTTGGTGCCATTCCTCCAGAATTGCCTGTCACCCTGGAGTTGGTCGCACCCTAGCTCTAGTTAGACAGAGATTTTGGTGGTCATCTATGGCCATGATGTTTGTCATTTTGTGGTCTGTTCGGTCTGTGCTGTTTCCAAGACTTTCAGTTTGCGCTCAGTGGGAGTTCTTCCGCCTTCGATGCCTTTGAGACCCTGGTCCTATATTGCCCTTGATTTTGTTACAACCCTCCCCCACTCTCAGGGATTTACTGTCATCTTGACAGTAGTGGACCGGTTCTCGAAGGTAGCACATTTCATCCCTCGACCCAAATTAACGTCTGCTAGAGAGACAGCGACTGCTTTAGTTGATCACGTCTTTCGTATTCATGTCCTCCTGACAGACGTGGTCTCAGACAGGGCGCCCCAATTCGTCTCCAAATGTTGGAAGGACTTTTGCAATGTACTGGGAGCCACTGTCAGTCTTACCTCTGGGTTTCATCCCCAAAGCGATGGGCAGGCAGAGGGGGCAAATCAGATCCTGGAGAGGGAATTACGATGTTTGGCTTTCCACAATCCCTCTTCTTGGAGTCAGCAGCTTACGTGGGTGGAGTACACACACAACTCTTTACCAGTGTCTTCCACAGGCCTATCTCTGTTTCAGACTAGTTAAGGTTACCAGCTGCCTCTTTTTCCTGCTCTGTGACCCGAAGTCGCACCCTTTTTGCCCATGCGTTTATCCATCACCCCTGGATGAGAGCCACACAGACTGAGGGTGAAGTGGGACACCGCACCAAGGCCCAAGCCGATCGCCACCGCTCTAAGCTTCCCGTCTACATCGTAGGTCAAAAAGAGTGTCTTTCTTTCAAAACATGAAACCGTGCAACACATGAAAACATGCAGCACAGAGTTGTCTTGTTTAGAGATGTTCCGATACTCTTTTTTCCTTCCCGATACCGATTCCGATACCTGGACTCAGGGTATCGGCTGATACCGAGTACTGATCCGATACCTGGGTGTGTATCTATACAGCTGCAATTCATACTAGCCCTGTATGAATTGATAGAATTATTTTATGGTGTGCTTCAGACTTATCCCTTAATAAAACATGAACAAATACATACAGTGAAGTAGAGTATTTTTATTATCCACATAATTAAGGCAAACAACAAATCATATTAATTTTAGAAGTCAAAAACTAAATAAAATGTAAACAAAAATATCTTCTTTATGTCTTAAAAAGTAAGTGTTGAAACTCTTGAACTTAAATAAAATGTTACAAAATGTGTGCAATGTAAAAGTGTAAACGTAGAACAATCAAGGCAAACTTTAAGGCAGATCAACATCTGAAATAAATAGGGGTGTAATGGTTCACAAATATCACGGTTTGGTTCAATATGACACAGTAGAGTCATGGTTCCGTACGTTTCCGATACATCGAAAAGAAAGAAATGCCAGAGAAATATCATTAATATTTTTTTTATTATTATTATTTCTATATAATTTTTTTTTTAAATAAGTGTGAGTTTCCTACACTCACTTTTAGTTTTATAAATGGGGGTAATCTTTGAAGGATAAACAAATAATGTTTTGGTCATCACATTAAAAATAACATTTAAATATGATAATCCCCTGAGGAACGAAATCTGGACTGATCATAAAATTCGGATCAGTGTTTTTTGTTTTTGTTTTTTTTTGCTTTGATTTTTCCATCTCGTATCGTCCCGGTTCTAAGAACATCAAGCCGGACACCTTGTCTTGTATTTTTGACCGTTCTGAGTGACTAATCTCTCCTAAACTTATCGTCCCTACCAAATTGGTGCCGATGGCAGTGACCTGGGAGATTAAGTGAAAGGTCCGCACAACCTTACAAGGGGTAACAGCCCTCGCCAAAAGTCCCACTGGGTTGGTTGTTTGTGCAAGAGGCAGCTCGTCCAGACGTTCTGTTGGTGCCATTCCTCCAGAATTGCCTGTCACCCTGGAGTTGGTCGCACCCTAGCTCTAGTTAGACAGAGATTTTGGTGGTCATCTATGGCCATGATGTTTGTCATTTTGTGGTCTGTTCGGTCTGTGCTGTTTCCAAGACTTTCAGTTTGCGCTCAGTGGGAGTTCTTCCGCCTTCGATGCCTTTGAGACCCTGGTCCTATATTGCCCTTGATTTTGTTACAACCCTCCCCCACTCTCAGGGATTTACTGTCATCTTGACAGTAGTGGACCGGTTCTCGAAGGTAGCACATTTCATCCCTCGACCCAAATTAACGTCTGCTAGAGAGACAGCGACTGCTTTAGTTGATCACGTCTTTCGTATTCATGTCCTCCTGACAGACGTGGTCTCAGACAGGGCGCCCCAATTCGTCTCCAAATGTTGGAAGGACTTTTGCAATGTACTGGGAGCCACTGTCAGTCTTACCTCTGGGTTTCATCCCCAAAGCGATGGGCAGGCAGAGGGGGCAAATCAGATCCTGGAGAGGGAATTACGATGTTTGGCTTTCCACAATCCCTCTTCTTGGAGTCAGCAGCTCACGTGGGTGGAGTACACACACAACTCTTTACCAGTGTCTTCCACAGGCCTATCTCTGTTTCAGACTAGTTAAGGTTACCAGCTGCCTCTTTTTCCTGCTCTGTGACCCGAAGTCGCACCCTTTTTGCCCATGCGTTTATCCATCACCCCTGGATGAGAGCCACACAGACTGAGGGTGAAGTGGGACACCGCACCAAGGCCCAAGCCGATCGCCACCGCTCTAAGCTTCCCGTCTACATCGTAGGTCAAAAAGAGTGTCTTTCTTTCAAAACATGAAACCGTGCAACACATGAAAACATGCAGCACAGAGTTGTCTTGTTTAGAGATGTTCCGATACTCTTTTTTCCTTCCCGATACCGATTCCGATACCTGGACTCAGGGTATCGGCTGATACCGAGTACTGATCCGATACCTGGGTGTGTATCTATACAGCTGCAATTCATACTAGCCCTGTATGAATTGATAGAATTATTTTATGGTGTGCTTCAGACTTATCCCTTAATAAAACATGAACAAATACATACAGTGAAGTAGAGTATTTTTATTATCTGACATACATTTCACAGCAACATGTTATTTATTTTTCTTAAGTGAAAAAGAAGTTAAAATGCAGCCACACATCTAATACTTTAAACTGAAAAAGGTATTTTAGATTTACAATATAACTGTATGTATTAAACAAAAAGGTTAACAAAATTATACTTGTGAGTCTTTAAAAATGAGCATTGTGCGAGTGCGAGTATCGGTTCTCTTACCTTAGAGCTCTAATTCAGAAGTCAATGCATCCAACGGTTGTCCTGTAATGGGATGATGTCTGTTTGGTTTGCCTTGGCTTTGAAGGGGAAGAACTGGTAGAAGCTTGATGCTCCGCATCCGCCAGTCTCGACGCCCGCCCCATTGTGAGTTCCCTTTTGAACAGGTGGAGAGCTTTTGAGTAGCTTTTGATACGGAACGTCTTCTAAGTTAGAGGGCCGGTAATAGTGTAGGGACTGAGAGAGGAGTTCAGTTTCGGAAGGAATATCAATATCGATAAAATCCTGGAACCAGAACCCAACAACAGTGTTTTTGAGGATCTGGTCTAGCTCGACTAGCAATTGGCCATAAGACACTCGTCCTGGACTGATCATCTAGGATGGGCCGCCTCAGAGGAGGGTGTCTGGTGTTTAAATGGCCGAAACATCCAGGGAACCTGAGGTACACTACTGACGAGAGTGTATTGAATATTTCCCTCATACATTCCTTGGGGGAGTAGGGAAAGGTGGTTATATGCAGATTATACCAAGTAGATTTTCTAGTTTTTAATTTAGATCTAAGCCTGTACCTACTTCTGTTCTAAACCTACCCATAGTAACCCTATGGATCATAAACCTAGTCATCTTAATTTTGGATTTGGCATCGCTTTATCAATTTAGATTCAAGCCTGTACCAACTCCTGCTGGAGGATTCGTTGGTCCAGAATAGGTTGAATAAAAACCTCACATCTTGGGTTAGGATCCGCCTAGAGATATATCATGGAAAGATTTATTTGATCGGTATGGAGTCTGTTGGTTTGGAATGGTTTTGTTTGAGGATTTTTACATCTGATTTAGTCATCTACTCGGGTGGGGTGATCTCATAGAGGCTCCTTCCGGCCCCTTCCTCAACTTGAAAAGTTGGGGTAGGTGCGGGATAAAAGAGCAAATATGTGTCACAGTGTCTGGTTTATGTTCCTTGGGTCACCACTAGATGTCCTCCTTCCCCACGGTGTCCATCACACTCTTAAACTACATCCCCCATGATCCTTGTCTTTTCATTGCACTCAGCTGTCTCTTATCACTAATTATTGCACTCAGCCTGTTCCCCATTAGCATTGTCATTTCCCTGTGTATATAACCCTGTCTGTTTCAGTATGTGTCACGGAGTCCTTGTATATTGTCACACCACTTCTGGTAGCCTGTTTTTGCCTGTTCTTGTTTGTTTTCTTGTTTTTGGATTGCCTTTTGGATTTGACCTTTGCCTGGACTAGTTTGTGAGTACGGATTACCCTATTAAATACTGCTTTTGGATCTAACCCCTGTTTCCCGTGTGTGGATCGTGACAGAAGGACTCCGTCACACACAGATCCAGCGGTATGTGTTCCAACTTCTCCTCCCCAGCCACTGAGCGGGAGAGGAGAGATATGTTTGAGGGAACCCGTCTAGTCATTTTTCGTGGGACCCGGGGAGGTCGCAGAGGAGTTGGTGGTCGAGAGGGAGTCCAACACCACTCTCCACCATGGCCCCCCTTCGACTCTGGGAGGGTGAGGGACGAATTGGAGCCACCGTCTTACCGTCGCAGACGGAGAGGGGGTAAGAGACGCACGACTGCTGAGCCAGAGACTGTTCACGTCACGTCTGCCCAGCCAGAGACTGTTCACGTCACGTCTGCCCAGCGAGAGACTGTTCACGTCACGTCTGCCCAGCGAGAGACTGTTCACGTCACGTCTGCTCAGCCAGAGACTGTTCACGTCACGTCTGCCCAGCCAGAGAGTGTTCACGTCACGTCTGCCCAGTCAGATACTGTTCAGGTCACGTCTGCCCAGCCTGAGACTATTCACGTCCCGTCTGCCCAGTCAGAGACTGTTCTTGTCACATCTGCTCAGTCAGAGACTGTTCATGTGATGCCCATTTGTGTGGCCGCCAAGGGTATACTGGACTTTTTGGAGCAATTGACTCGAATCCCGGACAAGCCTGTGTCTGCTGCTCCAGAGCCGGAGCCAGGGTCCGCTGTTCCAGAGCCGGAGCCAGTGTCTGCTGTTCCCGAACCAGAGCCAGTGTCAATACCCGTTCCGGAGCTGGAGCCGGAGCCAGTGGCTGTTCATGAGTCGGAGCCAGTGTTTGTTCATGTTCCGTCTGGCCAGCCAGACACGGTTCATGTCCCATCGGGCCAGTCTGAGACAGATCTAGAGATGCCCATTTTTGGGACCACCAAAGCAATGAGGGCCTATTTGGAGCGTCTGGCTCGGAACCTGGACAAGCTGGTGCCTGCTGTTCGAGAGCCGGAGCCTGGACAAGCTGGTGCCTGCTGTTCGAGAGCCGGAGCCAGTGCCTGCTGTTCGAGAGCCGGAGCCAGTGCCTGCTGTTCGAGAGCCGGAGCCAGTGCCTGCTGTTCGAGAGCTGGAGCCAGTGCCTGCTGTTCGAGAGGCGGAGCCAGTGCCTGTTGTTCGAGAGCCGGAGCCAGTGCCTGCTGTTCGAGAGCCGGAGCCAGTGCCTGCTGTTCGGGAGCCGGAGCCAGTGCCTTCTGTTCGAGAGCCAGAGCCACTGCCTGCTGTTCGAGAGCCGGAGCCAGTGCCGTCTGTTCCAGAGCCTCTGCTATGGCCGCTCGAGGGGTCTTCACCGCCCTGGCCGCCCGAGGGGTCTTCTTCGCCCTGGTCGTCCAAAGGACTTGTCCCGTCCCGGCCGCCTGCACTGCCTGATTCGCCCTGGCCGCCAGATGGACTGTCGTTTCCACCCTGGCTGCCTGAAGGGTGTTCACCGCCCTGGCCGCCCGAGGGAAATTCTCCGCCCTGGCCGCCCAAGGGAAATTCTCCGCCCTGGCCGCCCGAGGGAAATTCTCCGCCCTGGCCGCCCGAGGGAAAGTCTCCGCCCTGGCCACCCGAGGGAAAGTCTCCGCCCTGGCCGCACAAGAGAAAGTCTCCGCCCTGGCCGCCCGAGGGAAAGTCTCCGTCCTGGCCGCCCGAGGGAGAGTCGTCTCCGCCCTGGCCGCCAGATGAACTGTCACTCCCTGTCCCCGTTTCTCTCCATGGACCTGGCCCCCCATCCCTCCCCCTGATCCTCCACCAGTCCACCTCCAGCCTGGACACTTGTTTGTCTGTCACGTCTTGGAGCGTCTGGTAGCCGCTCCGTAGAGGGGGGGTTATGTCACAGTGTCTGGTTTATGTTCCTTGGGTCACCACTAGATGTCCTCCTTCCCCACGGTGTCCATCACACTCTTGAACTACATCCCCCATGATCCTTGTCTTTTCATTGCACTCAGCTGTCTCGTATCACTAATTATTGCACTCAGCCTGTTCCCCATTAGCATTGTCATTTCCCTGTGTATATAACCCTGTCTTTTTCAGTATGTGTCACAGAGTCCTTGTATATTGTCACACCACTTCTGGTAGCCTGTTTTTGCCTGTTCTTGTTTGTTTTCTTGTTTTTGGATTGCCTTTTGGATTTGACCTTTGTCTGGACTAGTTTGTGAGTACGGATTACCCTATTAAATACTGCTTTTGGATCTAACCCCTGTTTCCCGTGTGTGGATCGTGACAATATGAGCCCAGGCAGGCTCTTAGGGAGGTGTTTGACCCAGACAGGTCCCGCATCTCCTGGTTCGCCTTTGATTAACATTTTAGGGGAATCTATTTTGGAATTTTAGTATTAGTTAGAACAGGAGGGGGTAAGCGGAAGGTGAGTCTTTGACTAGTGTTTTGTCTTGCAGGCAAAAATGGAATGGATAAAGAAAGGGAGGCTCAGTAGTTCAAAGCCCTAATTAGGATATTTTATAGATTCATTAGAGCGTTCCTTCATGTGACGTAAATGGGGGTGGCCTCGGACGGGAATTGTCCCCCAGCCAGGCTTCAGAGAATGGCTACGCAAATATCGTCAGGAATCCAACCAGCCTTTCCAAAGATAAACACGGAGTGGTTCATTTTTGGCAATGCCAAAAACTGGCTCCACACTGGGATGGACATCCTTAGTGAGCACTATCAGGTGGCCTTATGGGAGGCCAGGCTGGCAGTGGATCCTGCTTCCAAAGAACGGTGGAGGGAGACTTTGGAAATAGCGAAAACGGGCCATCGCTGCGGTCAATCGTGTAATGGCCAAAAATCCTCAAGAGGAGGGGGAGACGAGTCGGGGCTCAGGGTCCCGGGCTTTGGACCTGCGCACTGGACCATTCTCTTCCCCATCTGGGGGGAGGGTCCGGATTCAGGAGCTTGGAGAAAGAAGGGAGGTGGTGATAGTGGAAGAAGTTCCACCAGCCCCGAAAGGGCGCCGGAAGATACCTGTTCAGCGAGGCCAATCCGGCACAGGGTCCCCGGTGATAGAACAGGGTGAAAGAGGCAAAGATGTCGCCCAAGTCTCAGACCTTGGTGCCAGCCCGGAGTGGACCATTGAAGAGATCCAGGATTTGGAGGATAGGTCCAAGAGGGAGGCAGGCCCAGAGGCCGGGAGAAGTGGTGATTGGGGATTAGGCCCGAAGAGGAATTGGTGGGTGGGGTTCATTCCAGCTCTGACCCTTAAAGGGCGGCAGAAGGCCGTGGAAGGGTCGGCATAGCCAGAGCCCATGGAGGTGGCCCCGGAGGTCCCCCTGGCGGAGACCAGCAGGGAGGGGGCAGAGGGCCCAGAGGACCCAGAAGACAAGGAGGCCGAAATTCAGGCCTGGAATGTCTTCAGGCGACATGAGAGCTCTGGGAATAAGTATAAGCTCTGGAGTCTAACTCCGGAAAGACCGATCCTCATCTTGTGGGATTCCAACCTGAGTCGCTTCCCACAAGTTGAGTACGGGGACATTGAGGTTCACAGCTTCCCAGGGGTGAATCTGAACCAGGCTTTCCATGTCCTGAAAAACAAGACGCCGGTGTTTCCTAAAGCACAACATGTGTTCCTTTCTTTTGGTTTTAACGATAGGGCTCAAGGGAGCCAGGCGGTGCTTAAAAAGCAAGTTGAAAGGCTCCAAGAGGTGGCGGCCTTTACTTTTCCATATGCCGTGGTGCGCATACCTATGGTCAACTGGGATGAGGCCCTACCAGACCACATGGTGCGGAACCTCAAGGTTCTGAACGGGAATCATCGTAAAAACCGAGCACTGCGTTCCCCCCTTACCTAGGGATCAATTTAAGGTGCTAAAAGATGGTGTTCATTGGACCCCCGCGACAGCAAGGGGAATGTTTCAACACTGGCTGGACCAGTTAAACTAGAGAAGGGGCCTTTACATCAGGGTCCCAACCCAAATAAAAAATCAGTTATCGATTTGTCTCAGTGTTTTCAATTTACACCAGCACAAATTAGTTTATTGGATAGGGGTTTATCGTTTATCCCTTCTCATCTGGTCAAGTTAGCAGACAAAGGGTCATTGGTGGCAGATTTGGGTCAGTTTCATGCCAAGGTACAGAGAGCAGTATTCTTTGGTTCAAGCGCGGATACTGATTTCCAGAGCCGCCCGTTCTGTGAAACCTTAATGCAATGTATTAAAGACTCAAATACAGCACTGACAACTGTATTCTTGTGCTGTGTGAATGTGAACTCTGTGTCTGAAGAAAGTATGCAGAATGTGAGATCTTACCACACATAGCCTAAATAACTAAAGAAAATAAACATTATTATTACCCTTCAGTCAAATTACAAACATAAATGACAACTTGTCAGTGCTGGCAAGTGACCATGGTATAAGCAGGATAATCCATGGCTAGGTGAGCATTACACTATTGTAATCTATATACATGTTTACAAGCATGATATGTGTTGATTAAAATCCAGCTTTCCTTAATTTGCTTTCTTTGTGGAACATTTGATTCACGGGAAGCAAGGGAAGAGACATTGTGATCCACTTGCCTCTGTTTATCTTCTAGCACTTCTCAGAGAGCATGATTACCTAAGAAAACAAGCATACAAGTTGATTTAGATCATACTAAGTTGTTTTTGGAGCTATCTAGCTATTTACATAACATCTAAATCAAGCTGTGCCCCAAAAACCTCATTCATTCCTTATCAAAACATTAAAGTCCAAGATAACTTAAACTGTTCAAAGAGAAGTGGCATCACTCTTCTCCGGTGAAGGCCCTTCTACTCTGCGTATTTAAGTCATCCAGCACTCCATTATATGGCTCTCTCAGGAGAGTCCGTACAGTGCCTCTTTATCTCTCTCCTCACCTTCTCCTCTATAAAAAACAAATTGTGCAGCAGGCAAGAGCATCATCAACATGCACAGTGTGCTCGCTGTCATGCAGATAGCCCCTCTTTTTGGTAATGGAGAGAACAGATCGATAAAGAACTGGAACTGGTGCAGACGCACAGGGGCCTGTGTGGTTGGCCCTAATCCTGATGAATAATGTGGCTGTCATAATAGCAGGCAGAATGCAATGCTGCGTCTTAGCAGAGTGATGAATAGCCTGTCAGCTCAAGTACTGACATTGTCACACATAAAGGCATGAACGAATGACTGTGCAATGCCAAATATATACATTTCATTTGTACAACATTTGCATCTAACAGGCAACTAATATTTTAGTAAAATTTTTGTTTAGATGGTCTGCAGAAACCACATAAAATATGCATTTATTTAAATAATAATTGACAAATAGTAGCATTCACTGCTGAGGTGTTCAGTTGACCATGTCTTCACATTGGCATGGCTTTTCTCTGTGTTTGTTCTGGGGGGAAATATACACACACAGACACACATACACACACACAAAAACGTATAGAAATTTAAATGAGTTTGATTCTGGGCTACCTTATCTATGAATGTAAGGGGATAGAACAGATTTAGGATGTATTACTTCCAAGCCTGAATGTCTCCTGTTGACACTCAATCCAAGAACCCACTTCTTATCCAACTTAGCCCATCTCCAGTGAAGTGCTCAAACAGACATTTTGATTTTTGTTGAGAATAGAATTAGAAAGAAATAATAACATGATAAAACTGACACAAACAGATTGTTTGACAAATAGCATGTTTGGGAAAGCGATGGAGATGTGCCTATTGATTGTGCTGACATATAGATAGGGTAATATTTGTTTTTCAAAAATCTAATTCTTGGATATCCTGAAGTGTGCGAGTGATAAGAGGCCAGGCCATCATACAATTTTCATTTTGGTTTATAGAGGACAAGAGGAGATTTATCTTTGATTTGTCTGAATCAAAGATTTATCATTTAGATTTATTTGAAACATATTATTATAAGAAAGCATTTTGCACATTATGGCACAAATAAATAATAAACAGTGTTGGTGTTAAATGTGTTAAATCCAGATTCGGATCAGCCGCTCATTAAGAGAAAACGCAGTGCTACGCTCTGATTGACAGGCTTCCAGTGCAGTGTTCACTGCTCACTATTCCTAAAGCACCTTTACTTCATTTGACAAAATGCATTCAATCTGAACACCCTGCAACGTCACCAGACATGAAATGACTTCCAATTGCATTTCTATAAATAAGAAATTATTAATTTTGTTATCGTTTATTAATTTTACTATCCCATGCTCAGGAAATAGGCAGCAGTGAACATCTTTTTCACCCATAATGAGATTGCACCCCTTGTTGTGAATAGTTTATCAATGGTTTATTATATAAATATATACAGTGCTGGTCAGAATTATTTGCCCCCTTGGTAAATATGATCAAAGATGGCTGTAAAAAATAAATCTGCATTGTTTATCCTTTTGATATTTTATTTAAAAATCTCACCTTTTATTGAAGTAAAAGAATTGAAAGTGGTGGAAAATCACATAATGAAATAAATGTTTTTCTCCAAAACACATTGGGAACAATTATTTTCCCCCTTTTATTAAATACATGCAACCTCCTTTTTCCAAGAGAACAGCTGTGAGTCTTCTCCTGTAATGCCGGATGAGTTTGGAGAACACCTGACGAGATCAGAGACCATTCCTCCATACAGACTCTCTCCAGATCCCGCAGATTCCCAGATCCAGGCGCTTCTCCTCCTCAGTTCAGCCACTCGTCTTCCACAGGGATCAGGGCAGGGACTGGGACGGTCATGGCAGAAGCTTCATTTTGCGCTCAGTGACACATTTTTGTTTTGATTTTGATGTTTGTTTTTGGATCACTGTCCTGTTGGAAGATCCAAACATGGCCCATTATAAGATTTCTAGCACATTTGATCGAATACATGATGCCATGTATCTAAACAAGATGTCCAGAACCTCTGGCAGAAAATTAGGCCCACAGCATTAAAGATACAGCAGAGTATTTCATTTTACACATGGGGTACTTTTTTATCCCTGTATGAACCAAACCCATCTTAAGTGTTTCACCAAATATTTGAATTCTGTCACCATTTATTTCACCATTATTCCATTCCAAAGTTGTATGATTAGGGTATTAGCTGTGATTAGGGCCAATAGTGGCACTCATCAGACAGATATTTCCTAATAAACACCATCATCCATGGCAAGGTGTCACGTTCATGTCTCTGGCATCACAGCAAAGAAAAAGGGTCTGTTTTAGTCCGCCTCTGACAAATAAAAAACGTGTCGATGTCATTAATTTATTTTACTAATAGTACATTTATAGTACATTTATTTCATTTTTTAGGTATGAATTGTTTGTAGGACTAAATTATATTGCTTTCAAATCAAATGAAGTATGAATCTTATATGAATCTATATGAATCTTGTGAACCTAACAGCTATTCATGAAACATACAAAAAATTATTCATGAAACATACAATCAATTATACAATCAATTATAGCTACAAAACCTACCCCTACCTCCAACTCTAACCGTTTATTTTTTAATTTAAAATTACTGCTTAATTTCATAATCAAAATACTTTAAAAACCAGGGAAAACAAACAAGATGAGTTCTGCTGTCTGTGATCTATGGAATACGATCAGTATGCCTTATCACTACCAATGGGACCTTTATTTGTGGTGTTCCCTTAGCAGAAGCTTAAGGGTGTGTACACTTGTAGTTCAGTTCGCTTAGTTCGTTTAGTCCGGGCCAAAAAAATAAGTTCTGGTACGCTTAGCATTGGTATTTTTAACACTGAACCTAAAGATACCGAAGCTTAAGGCATAGGGATATATTCACAACCTGATTGTTTGGCTTTTATGACGTATATAGAGACAGAACGTACCGAACATCCAAAACAATGCTGTGTGCTGGGCTAAATGCGCTCGTTGTATGTGCGTAGCCTACAAATGATGGTATTTTGACCAGCAGAAAACTTGTGAAGAGCTTATAAAACGTGTAAAGATGTAAAAACAGCAGCAGGAATCCCTCTGTCATACACACAAACAAAGATCTGCTGCGAGGAGACGCGGTTCTGATGACAAACACGTGTGTCCCGTTTCAGTAATTGGTGTGAAGAGACCGGGTAAAAGCCACCTGGGAAATGTGAAGCGGCAGAGAGGGACTGCCTGAGACTCATGGGCGAAAGACAGTGGGAAGAGTTGGATTGTCTTAAAGCTCTGAAGAAAGCTAGTGGAAAGAGTTATTTTGATTGTGTTCTGAGAAGCGCCCACAGCACGGATTTGTGTTATTTTGTGAGCTACTGTTACTTAGAAATAAAATCACATTCCTTCACCTACGAAACTTACTACAGCGTTCATATATTTTATTCGAACCGCACCAGAGTTCGTTTGGAAACGGATCGAGACCCATCTTTTCAGCAGTCTCGGTCTGCTTATTTGGTGACAAGGTTCGGATGGCGGCGTTCTCACTTATTCAAATGAACCACACTTACATAGAAATCGCACCAGGGTTTATTTTAATCGAACGAAACATGCCAAGTGTGAACACACCCTAAGGGTGTACTCACACTAGGCACGGTTGCCATGAACCGGGCCCGAGTACGATTGTCCCCCCTCCCCACTCCCCCTCTGGCCTGCACTCACATAGGGTTTCAGCATTCGTGCCGGAGCACGCTTACGTCATTATGGTGCGACGGTTTCGGGATAAACAAGAAGAGCGGCTGTGCCGACTTTAAGTGAAAGTAAAGCCCCGTTCACACCGCCAGCGACACGCAGCGACAAAGCGACACGATCCCATTCATTTCAATGGAGCGCTGGCGACATCCAGCCTCGTACTTTGGGATATGGCCCAACACAGTGCACGCGCGCG
Organism: Rhinichthys osculus; assembly: GCA_029959095.1. Taxonomy (NCBI): domain Eukaryota; kingdom Metazoa; phylum Chordata; class Actinopteri; order Cypriniformes; family Leuciscidae; genus Rhinichthys; species Rhinichthys osculus. Next base: position 41,592,289 of record JARWKJ010000016.1, on the reverse strand, counting down.
CACTGGAATAACGTTACCGCGATATAAATAGCGCGTTCACGCCCCCCACTGTTCTTTTCAATGCGCGTGTTAAAGTTTCATGCGCAGAGACCGAGCAAGCCGTGCCTGTTCCGTGCTCCAGCACGGTTAGCGCTCACACTGCATGCGAACCGCGCCCGAGTCCAACTGAACCGTGCTCTGGCCCACCTCTTCCAAGCGGGCCAGGGCCGGCTAATCGAGCCGCGCCCGGGGACGGTTCGGAGCGCTCACACTAGTCAAACGAACCGCGCTTTGGTGGTCAAACGCACTCGGGCACGGTTCAAACTGGCTAGTGTGAGTACACCCTAAGATGATATAGGCCAACAAGTAATATACAATACAATGTTCTGTCAAGAGACTTAACCTGTATAGATCTGCTATGCGTAGTTCATGTATGCAATATTGTACAGCAGCATCATGTTTTACTTGCTCACAGCAGCGTGTTGAGTATGTATTGGCAGTAACAAGTCCTGTACTTGCTCTGCAACAGCAGACACAGCAATAATCATCAGCAGCAGCGTAGCAGATCTATTCCACCAAGACCAAACATATTAACATTGTCATTGCCATTACCATGCCAAACACTCTGAGAGTTGTCATGACATAAACTATTTCAAAATCAAAACAATAGCTGAAATATAACCGATAGCTGGAATTAAATCAATGTGCAGAAATAGCTGTGCCAGCAAGTTATGGGCCCAGGAGAGAAGTAGGTAACCGATGGAAATGACTGTATTTTGACAGAGATGAAAAGAAAAACAAACTTTGAGAGACGTTTAGGCCACCTGCATTTGCTCAGGCTGAAGGACATGTTATTGTTAGAGCCTCCCCAGCAAGTTATGATGAGAGTGAAGAAGATGCTGTCAACAAGAATGAGGAAGCATATGCTGAGCTGATTTAGTACCTGGACCACATCTCTTGTAATGAGAGAAGCAGACGAGGATGCTAGGAAAGCTCTACATATTTTGAGGGACAACTATGATTGTAAAGTCTATGCAGAAAATGGCAGAAGCAAACGCAAATGACTGTCAGTTCAACAGACTGCAAAAGAAGGGACTCATGGTTGACACAGGCATGACATCACACATCAGACATTTGAAAATTCCAAAAGTTTGACAATAAATTCCAGCCAGAGAAACACTACACTGAGTTGGCAGATGGGACCAGCGTAAGTGGAGTTGCGTTGAGAAGAGATGATGCAGAGGTGACCTGACTGACAGTGAGGGAAATCAGGTGAGGACGAGACGAGAGGTGTGTTGTACACCCCTTCTTATTCACAAGACATCTTCTATGTTAAAGAAGCAAAGACAAATGGAGCCTCGAACAATTTTCAGCAAGGATGCAATACACTCGTTCACAAGAACCGTACCAAGTTTCACATACAAGAGTACAACCAGAGGCGGCCTTTGCAATTCGGAGGCCTATTTCAAAGAAAAAGTCGGTGGCCCCCATAGCAGGTTTAACCAGACTGTGTTTAGCCGGTGTGGGACTATGGCTGATGCATTACATAGAAAAAGATATTCAGCCTCAGGTACAGATATGCAAGCCAAAATTGGCTGCATTTACAGTAGATAGTTCTATTTAACAAGGTTCGGGAGGAACACATTTAAATAATCTAGCCAATCAGCAAGATAATCTGCAGTATCTCTAGGCTGTCAGCCCAATCAAACGGGTCCCCGCACGTAAAGACGCAGAGGACTACCCTCACCTCCGTCTGCGAGACATCCGCAATCTCCCTCCACTTCTTTCTCTACTCTGGCCCATTCAAGCATTCCTGCCATAGATAAATAGACAATAATGCCTGTCAAGCCCCAAGCTCGTGTCTCGGGCAATACCGCCCTCTTCCCACCAGGAATGGGCCTTCCTTCAGCGTCAGGCCACCGCAGCAAGCCCTCAGCAGGCCCTCAGCAAGCCCCCAGCAAAACCTCAGCAGGCCCTCAGCAAAACCTCAGCAGGCCCTCAGCAAGCCCCCAGCAAGCCCTCAGCAGGCCCTCAGCAAGCCCCCAGCAAAAACCTCAGCAGGCCCTCAGCAAGACCTCAGCAGGCCCTCAGCAAGACCTCAGCAGCCCCTCAGCAAGACCTCAGCAGGCCCTCAGCAAAACCTCAGCAGGCCCTCAGCAAGACCTCAGCAGGCCCTCAGCAAGACCTCAGCAGCCCCTCAGCAAAACCTCAGCAGGCCCTCAGCAAGACCTCAGCAGGCCCTCAGCAAGCCCTCAGCAGCCCCTCAGCAAAACCTCAGCAGGCCCTCAGCAAGACTTCAGCAGGCCCTCAGCAAGCCCTCAACAAAATCTCAGCAGGCCCTCAGCAAAACCTCAGCAGGCCCTCAGCAAGCCCTCAGCAAAATCTCAGCAGGCCCTCAGCAAAACCTCAGCAGGCCCTCAGCAAGACCTCAGCAGGCCCTCAGCAAAATCTCAGCAGGCCCTCAGCAAAACCTCAGCAGGCCCTCAGCAAGACCTCAGCAGGCCCTCAGCAAGCCCTCAACAAAACCACAGCAGGCCCTCACTAAGCTGTGCCACAGATTGGTTGAATTTGTATTGTTTTCAGTCGCTACACCGAAATAGTTTGTTTCAGCATTCCCCCTTATACGGCGCTAATTAAATTATTATTATTTTAGCTCGAGAAGCCAACATATTATTATACTATTATACTATTTAAACGCATTATAATAATTATTATTCTGTTCCCTTCTGCTCTAGCCAATCCTTTTTATATTTTTTACAACTGTGCTTCACTTCATGATCAAGCCTTTGGCATTTTACAGCTGCAAATCCTCTAATGATTCATTGCCTTCTGTTCGTAGACTAACTCCCAGGTCCTGTCCTGCAGCCACTACTTTCTCTGGGTTCCTTGTCTTCTACCGATTGTATTCCTGGGAATTCAATCGGCAGAAATTCCTAGGCAATGGCATGATTCATAAGATTCTCTAGAGTCAATGGGCGGACAGCCTTCTCCTTCTGGATCTTTTTCAGTGCCAGTGTGTATGAGTTAATGATCAAAACCAACATCTGCCCCTCGGAACACCCTGACATCCCTCGGGGCCACCTCCTTTATCTACTAGCATAGATGTTGAGGGTGACGCCATCTGGTGATCTCCAGATCTTCTTATGAATTATTTTGGAGGCAAAATGGGCACAGCTCTTACAGGTGCCGGAAAGTGTCCAGTGTAGACAGTCTCATGTCATGTGAAAAAATGCAAATGGTGAAGATACATTGATGGGTTTATTATAACTGAGACAATCACATTCACGTCTAGATCGAGTGTTAATAGCCTACTCAGTTATTTACCCATGACACATAACAACAAGCTGAAACTACTGTATAGCCTAATACTTTGGACATTTTATTGAAAGTAGCCTACTTTTATCTGTTGAGACATGTCGTTTTGAGCTGGGGCAGAAAAGTTGTTTAAAAAATATGGTTTCTTTGTGTAATTCTGCTAGGTGCCACTCGAGTTGCAGAAACTACATACTCCATCTTTAAGCACAGGCTTAGGAAATTGTGTCATTCAGTCTTGTGTGTTTTGATGCTAGATGATGATTTTCATAGGGAAAGACGTGTCCTCCCAGTCAAAATAGAACATGACTAGTTAGATTCCAGAAAAGGTTTCTGAATCTCAAACTGAGAATAAGAAGGTAGTGTATATGGCTTTCTTTTCCCACACAGCTGATTTAAGGGTCAGGCCTAGAAGGATGACCTGCTCAAGGACCTAGATGAGGGTCCTCACCGCATTCAGGGTCCTGAGGTGTCCTCTGATCCTTTGTCTGGTCCCAGCTCCAGGAGGGAATTATGGAAAGGTTGGGCAGGCATATGAACCAAAGGGCATATGGCCCCGCTTTCTTTTAAGACCTGAGATGGTTAAGAACCTATTATCTCTTATTCTGAAGAGATCTTCTTTGAAGCCTGCCACTCCAGGACAAATGTGTGAATGGTTTCTGCCACAGAGGGGGTCTATCCATAGACAGTAAAATAAATGGACAGAGCCATCTCATTGGAACTCAGTTGAGACAGTTGAAGCCCATTTTTAGCGATTTTTGAGCACTTCCGTTCCTGACGCGCAGACTCAAACCGACTCAAACTAAGCTTGATGACGTGAGCAACCTGTCTGACAGACGCAAATCTTCTAGAAGCTATGCCAAGAGGAATCTGAATCATTCCCTTCCGAAACTTGCAGAGCCGAAGATCGTGAGTATTAGCTGTCCATGAGCTCGCAGCAGGAGCAACTTTACAACTCTCTATGGGCTTCTCACTTGACTTTATGCCTCCACGTCCCCCCGATTGCGCGCAAGTTTCTACTTCTGTCTATACGGTAATTTTCTCTAGTGTGCGACAGAGAGTCGCGTGTTATGACGCAATCGTTAGCCTATTTTTACAACAACGGCTTCTACAGGGTCATAACGTAAGATACAAAGTAATGGAGCCTTTTATACATTGTCGTGTTTCTTTAGAAATAAATAATGGACAAATGGAGTCTTTAAACGCCTCAGATGTAAAGTTATTCGCTGTCAAAGTGACGCCAAAATGAATGGGAGTCAATGGAAATGCTAACTTAAGTGAAGTTCTGCTACAAGATGGCGGTACCCGGCCGGCTTCAACTTCCGGTCGATGAATTACCCCCTTGGGTCTATCTTGTGGGGTCTGGTCTTTGACTGAGGTCATTAGACCACTCAGCTGCTAGCTCTCTCTGGATTCAGTGCTGTGTCAGGCTGCAACTTTCCACACACTTTTAAAACCCATGGTATGGGCATGGTTTTTAACCTCAGGCTCCTTTGGGTTAGTAATTTTTGCTCACTAGGTCTGTGCTTGCCATAATTCACAGCTTGGATAGGCAATTAGTCAGTATGGCAGAGGAGGTAATAATAGTGTCAACACCATGATGCAGCATCGAAGTTCCCTCAAAAGGGATTGTCTCAGGTTACATATGTAACCAGGTTCCATGAGAAGGGAACAATATGCTGTGTTGCGTTGCCATATTTCAGGCATGCCTCGCCGTCTTCCTTCAGATAATTCGAATCTGGAGATTCCAGGACCCAGGTGCCATTTTATTGGTCTGATGACTCACTACACAGCATCATCGGACATCCGTCAGCCATTAATATTGGTGTTTTTACACGTGCTTCTGACACTAACACTATCTGACGCTATTAGCTCTGACAGATTCTATGCAGGCATCAAGTGTAATTTTTGTGACAGTCTATTAGATTGTGTTTCAGTATGAAGTAGTCATCAAATTTAGCTTGAACTACATCAAATTTCTCATTTCCATTATTAACCCTCTGGGGACGGCAAACGCGCCGGCGCGTTTTGCTGTTTTTTTTTCACATAGCAGCAACATAGACTTAAAAGACTCCGTCATTTATGGTCATATAAATAAAATCAATACATGATTATAAACTATAGAGGGTCTTCTTTTTTGTGTACACTCACATTAACATCAAAACCTTGTGTTTTTTTTTAAATAAAAAAAAATTAACAGGGTGCACTTTCAGCTCACTCTGCCTCCGCAAAAATCTTTCTGAAACATGTCTGGAAAATTAACGGAAACTCAGCTAATACTTATCTCACAAACATGAAACATACGTCTAAAGAACGCTTTAAATTTCTACTTTTAAATAAAACAATTCACATTTAAAACAAATATTCTCCTGCAGTGTAATCTGTATGAAACTAAAGAGAAGTACAGTTTCTCCTGTCTCAGCTCATTATCGTTAATTTGTTCACACCCACTCGCAGAGCGCTCTATTCATAAGATAATGTGTTGAGGCCATATGCAAAATAGATAAACGCCCCCAGGCAAATGCTGTAAACTCTGTAAACACACTATATTTTTTTGTATAAACCAGCACTTGTTCTGTGGTAAATGTCAGAATAATGAGGAATAATCCTGGGACATTTACCACAGAACAAGTGCTGGTTTATTTTCACTTCAAGGAGGAGCAACAGATTCAGCTGAGAGGTGTAAGTGTTTTATGCTTGTGCTTTGTTCTAATTGCGATATAGAATAACGTTAGTGTCTGTAAACGGAAAAATAGCATACAGTTTAAATGTGAATCATGTGTCTGTGTGTGTGTGTGTGTGTGTGTGTGTGTGTGTGAATGAATGAATGAACACACAGATACGCACTGTTACAGACGAAATAAAAGAACATTTCGTTGACTAGTTTTGGATAAAGTTTTTCAAATCAAATAAGCATCAAATAAGCTTCAAATAAGCTTCAAAATAAAGACATCAAATAAGCTTATGTTTTGTCAATAAACTAATCAACTAAGATGTTTGTTCCGATGCAAGCTATATCAAAATAATGAATCCTCAACTTTGAAATATGTATGATCAAACTAAGACATTTATGGAAAAAGACAATTTTCTTTTCAAGATGTTTCCAACTCTAACTTTGAACTTTGAACTGAAATAAAACCATGTCTATATGGTGAAGGGTGTGTGATAGACGTGTCCAGACGAATGCACCCTGTATTTTAAAGAAGAACATTTAATTATTTGCGATATATTATTCATTCACAAAGAATTCAGGGACATTATTCATGTTCCTAAAGGTTGGAGTTGTCCTCATTTTTTAAATTAAGGCATTAAGATTTTTTATTCCTCTTTTTAGTCAACTTTAGCATGGGTCTGTTCACTGATTCTAAGCAGTGTGTGTGTGTGTGTGTGTGTGTATATATATATATATATATAATTAAAAAGCAATTTTAACCAGAAACCAGTCCTTTGTTATGTATCTTTGGATTATGTTGTGTTGTAAATAAATCCAAACAATCTAAAAGCCATTCTTTTTTAAATCTCCTCATTCTTTGTGCAAGGCTCCTGTAATGATATGGCCTGATAGCACCTAATAGGGCCATTATGGGGAGGGTCTTTGTCTTTCTCAGGTGTGGAATACCATACATATTAATGAGAGATCACGCCTCCTCGCATAAAGCTTTCTCAAACAAAACACATCATACACATTCTAAAATACTTTATTGACTTATCTGAATGAGTAGTCAGGATGATTCTCACATAGTTTTGGAGCAAATATTCTAGACTATGTGATACAATTTTCAAAAGTCTTGTGAAGAAATAATCAATATGTGTTTTGTGGCCTTATTTCAGAAACTTTTATTTTTAAGTTTTTCAATAACCATGCATAAATAATATTCTCTCAAAAATACAAACATGTACATACATGTTGCTCACATATTATGGTAGCCCCGTTTGTGCTATATAGAGTGAATTTACACCTTTGCCATTAACTTATTTATAAATAACTGAAAAAAGCACAAATGTCAGTGCATGTCAAAACATCCCAAGGGCCCCAAAAACCCCTTGGTCTCCAGAGGGTTAAAGCTATAGGAAGCTAGTCTTCTTAGCCTCACTTCCCATTGCATAGACTAGAGAAGCAGTTTTCGATCCTGATCTTGGGGAGCCACCGCTCTTCACATTTTATAACTTGAAAAATACATTTAGAGTATTAAGTAGTCTCTGTTTTCAACCTTGGTCACAATGACTATAGTTTCGCCATGGAAAATTGTAGAACTACGAAGAAGAATCTGAATAAGATTGAGGAAACTCCAGACGGTAGCAAAGCTAGTGTTAAGCTAAAGGGAGCTGTTAAAATGAGCAATAAGGATGAAAATGGGGAGATGAAGGCTCCAAGCCCCATAGTCTTTAAAAGAGCCCACAGAATCTGCTATCTCCGCTGTACATAGCAGACTGAAATGGGGTCGATGACTCTCAAGCCGAGGCACTATTCCAGAGGTCCTAAAGCTCTGTGGCACGGAGTGCAAAGGAGTACATTTTTGTATGGAATGTACAAACAGTCTACTGTTGTCTAAAGTGCTTTGTGCATCAGACTAAACCCCAGAGGTGTAACACCAGTAACCCTTAGTAGTTTGGAACATTCCTTCAGAGGGGCTAGTAATGTAAATGATGCACAACTTCTGTGCTCCAAAGACTTTCTGTGCGGTGAGAGAACTTCTGTCTAAAAACACACAGTAAAACTTCCTTTGAAGCATGCCAAGCGTGGGACCACAGATGAGCACCACTGCATGAGAGAAAAAAGTTTAAATGTCTACTTTAATCACAATATATCTGATATTATCTCATTTTGTCTGTCACATTGATCTGACATCACAACGCGCTAGCATTTCGCTGGCCACTTAACCTGCCATCCGTGCTGTCTTTTTTCGCTCGTGCCTTCTACGAGTCCATCAAACAACGGTGGTGAGTTGGATCAGTCAACAACACAGTGATTCATGTTATATTCTCCTGTTATTGTTACTTCCACTGCTTGCTACATGTATATTATAGCCTTCTCTGTCAGCGGTGAGGGCTACACATGTGAAATACAGGGAGATGGTTGTATTGATAAAAGAGAATTTATTATTACTATATTACTGTGAGTGATAACAATAGTGGCCACTAAAGTCAAATAGAATATTAGTATGTTGGCTTATAATGAGCTTAATATACTAATTTAATCAAGGTAAAATAATAAACACTACATGCAACATCTTAACATAGAAACATCAATGATTAAGGGGAAAAAAGGACATAATATACAAATGCATAAAGAGGAGCTAAACAAGAAACACGCGTGCACAATCAGTAACCATGGTAACATAATCAGAACTGTGGAAACTTAAGCCCAGTGCACACTGTGCAATTTATAATGGCCCTTTGCGATTGTTGCTTGTCAGACTGTACAAACATGATCATCGCTGTACAAACATGATCATCGCTGTAGTCCATTTCAGACTGTACGGAAGTTGCGTAGGAGTCACACTGCAGGACTGAGTGTCAAATCTTCTGACACTGCCAGAATTTTGTCTGAGATCAAATTTGATCTGTCATTTATCGGCTGTCGGTGAACATGTCAAACGGTCAAAGACTTCAGATTTTAGCCTAAGATCAGAGGAATCTTTTAGGATTTGCTAAATATGTCTCCGACAGCCATTTTCATGGCCAAAATCATACAGTGTGAACCCAGTGTTATGGAAGGAGACTCAAGAGAAGGAGATGAAGTTAACAGGAAGTTTACTAAGACCACAACTGAGCGGATGAACTGAAAGCAGGTAAGTGCAATGACAGTTTGGAGAGCAGGATGATGGCAGTGAATAGTATATTTCTTCATAAAGGAGTGATGACTGGTAGATGATGCAGTGGAACGTTGGAACAACACTGAGGAGAATGAGACGAGACACTGGAGGAGGAACACTGAGGAGAATGGAGACGAGACACTGGAGGAGGAACACTGAGGAGAATGGAGACGAGACACTGGAGGAGAATGGAGACGAGACACTGGAGGAGGAACAATGAGGAGAATGGAGACGAGACACTGGAGGAGAAACACTGAGGAGAATGGAGACGAGACACTGGAGGAGAAACACTGAGGAGAATGGAGACGAGACACTGGAGGAGGAACACTGAGGAGAATGGAGACGAGACAGTGGAGGAGGAACACTGAGGAGAATGGAGACGAGACACTGGAGGAGAAACACTGAGGAGAATGGAGACGAGACACTGGAGGAGGAACACTGAGGAGGATGGAGACGAGACACTGGAGGAGGAACACTGAGGAGAATGAGACGAGACACTGGAGGAGGAACACTGAGGAGAATGGAGACGAGACACTGGAGGAGAAACACTGAGGAGAATGGAGACGAGACACTGGAGGAGGAACACTGAGGAGAATGGAGGAGGAACACTGAGGAGGATGGAGACGAGACACTGGACGAGGAACACTGAGGAGGATGGATACGAGACACTGGAGGAGGAACACTGAGGAGGATGGAGACGAGACACTGGAGGAGGAACACTGAGGAGGATGGAGACGAGACACTGGAGGAGGAACACTGAGGAGGATGGAGACGAGACACTGGAGGAGGAACACTGAGGAGAAGGGAGACGAGACACTGGAGGAGGAACACTGAGGAGGATGGAGACGAGACACTGGAGGAGGAGGAACACTGAGGAGAATGGAGACGAGACACTGGAGGAGGAGGAACACTGAGGAAAATGGATACGAGACACTGGAGGAGGAACACTGAGGAGAATGGAGGAGGAACACTGAGGAGAATGGAGACGAGACACTAGACGAGGAACACTGAGGAGAATGGAGAAGAGACACTGGAGGAACACTGAGGAGAATGGAGACGAGACACTGGAGGAGGAACACTGAGGAGAATGGAGACGAGACACTGGAGGAGGAACACTGAGGAGAATGGAGACGAGACACTGGAGGAGGAACACTGAGGAGAATGGAAACGAGACACTGGAGGAACACTGAGGAGAATGGAGACGAGACACTGGAGGAGGAACACTGAGGAGAATGGAGACGAGACACTGGAGGAGGAACACTGAGGAGAATGGAGACGAGACACTGGAGGAGGAACACTGAGGAGAATGGAGGAGGAACACTGAGGAGAATGGAGACGAGACACTGGAGGAGGAACACTGAGGAGAATGGAGACGAGACACTGGAGGAACACTGAGGAGAATGGAGACGAGACACTGGAGGAGGAGGAACACTGAGGAGAATGGAGACGAGACACTGGAGGAGCAACACTGAGGAGAATGGAGACGAGACACTGGAGGAACACTGAGGAGAATGGAGACGTGACACTGGAGGAGGAACACTGAGGAGAATGGAGACGAGACACTGGAGGAGGAACACTGAGGAGAATGGAGGAGGAACACTGAGGAGAATGGAGACAAGACACTGGACGAGGAACACTGAGGAGAATGGAGATGAGACACTGGAGGAGGAACACTGAGGAGAATGGAGGAGGAACACTAAGGAGAATGGAGACGAGACACTGGAGGAGGAACACTGAGGAGAATGGAGACGAGACACTGGAGGAGGAACACTGAGGAGAATGGAGACGAGACACTGGAGGAACACTGAGGAGAATGGAGACGAGACACTGGAGGAGGAGGAACACTGAGGAGAATGGAGACGAGACACTGGAGGAGCAACACTGAGGAGAATGGAGACGAGACACTGGAGGAACACTGAGGAGAATGGAGACGTGACACTGGAGGAGGAACACTGAGGAGAATGGAGGAGGAACACTGAGGAGAATGGAGACAAGACACTGGACGAGGAACACTGAGGAGAATGGAGATGAGACACTGGAGGAGGAACACTGAGGAGAATGGAGATGAGACACTGGAGGAGGAACACTGAGGAGGATGGAGACGAGACACTGGAGGAACACTGAGGAGAATGGAGACGAGACACTGGAGGAGGAGGAACACTGTGGAGAATGGAGACGAGACACTGGAGGAGGAGGAACACTGAGGAGAATGGAGACGAGACACTGGAGGAACAGTGAGGAGATTGGAGATGAGACACTGGAGGAGGAACACTGAGGAGGATGGAGACGAGAAACTGAAGGAGGAACACTGAGGAGAATGGAGACGAGACACTGGAGGAGGAACACTGAGGAGAATGGAGACGAGACACTGGAGGAGGAACACTGAGGAGAATGGAGACGAAACACTGGAGGAGGAACACTGAGGAGAATGGAGGAGGAACACTGAGGAGAATGGAGACGAGACACTGGACGAGGAACACTGAGGAGAATGGAGACGAGACACTGGAGGAGGAACACTGAGGAGAATGGAGACGAGACACTGGAGGAGGAACACTGAGGAGAATGGAGACGAGACACTGGAGGAGGAAAACTGAGGAGAATGGAGACGAGACCCTGGAGGAGGAACACTGAGGAGAATGGAGACGAGACACTGGAGGAGGAACACTGAGGAGAATGGAGGAGGAACACTGAGGAGAATGGAGACAAGACACTGGACGAGGAACACTGAGGAGAATGGAGACGAGACACTGGAGGAACACTGAGGAGAATGGAGACGAGACACTGGAGGAGGAAAACTGAGGAGGATGGAGACGAGACACTGGAGGAGGAACACTGAGGAGAATGGAGACGAGACACTGGACGAGGAACACTGAGGAGAATGGAGACGAGACACTGGAGGAGGAACACTGAGGAGAATGGAGGAGGAACACTGAGGAGAATGGAGACAAGACACTGGACGAGGAACACTGAGGAGAATGGAGACGAGACACTGGAGGAACACTGAGGAGAATGGAGACGAGACACTGGAGGAGGAACACTGAGGAGGATGGAGACGAGACACTGGACGAGGAACACTGAGGAGAATGGAGACGAGACACTGGAGGAGGAACACTGAGGAGAATGGAGACGAGACACTGGACGAGGAACACTGAGGAGAATGGAGACGAGACACTGGAGGAGGAACACTGAGGAGAATGGAGACGAGACACTGGAGACGAGACACTGGAGGAGGAACACTGAGGAGAATGGAGACGAGACACTGGAGGAGGAACACTGAGGAGAATGGAGACGAGACACTGGACGAGGAACACTGAGGAGAATGGAGACGAGACACTGGAGGAGGAACACTGAGGAGAATGGATACGAGACGCCGGAGGAGGAACACTGAGGAGAATGGAGACGAGACACTAAAGGTTGAACACTGAGGAGAATGGAGACGAGACACTGGAGGAGGATCACTAAGGAGAATGGAGACGAGACACTGGAGGAGGAACACTGAGGAGAATGGAGGAGGAACACTGAGGAGAATTGTAACGAATCACACAATAATAATATACATAAAATGTATTTAAGGGGGGCCGGAAGGCCAATTTAGCTCAAAAGGAATGATTCATCGATTTGCAATGAATCTTGACCGAATCACTATGGAACCGAGCAAATGACTCGTTTAGAGTTCATTTGAACGGGCCGTAATTATAACCTTGGCAACAGATATGAATATCCAATCTATAGTGAAACACTATGTATTAGCAAGGTAACTTTAGATCGACAGTACAAGACATTAAATGTGCAAGCACAACACAAGGCAAATATCTTTTCAAATATATTGACGACTTTATTAACTATTCTAAACACATAATAAAACTAAGGTCTAAACACAATCACACACACGCATTCAGACAAAGCGCAGAGGAAGAGAGAGAGAGTGAGAGAGAGTTTTCAGAGATGCACTTTGTAAGACATGACCTGAACGAACCACCAAGCATTAATTTAAACCTTCGTTTCTTAGACAGGTTATTCAATTTACATTTGCACCAGTTCAGTTAAGAGTCTGGAGTAGCTGCTACTTGCTTGTCTTTGCGTTGCTTAGGGAGTTCCCTTTTTGCGGTGCTTCGTCGAAGGGGTTTCCCGGGCTGGGTCCGTGTGGCTGGTTGTCTTTGAAGTGCCTGGATGGAAGTTTCTGAACAGCCGGTCACGTGTGATTGGCAGGCGAATAAGAGTCTTTACAGTTCGAAGCGCGTTGCAGGAGAGACGTTTAAACGAACTTCGCAGCAACTTAACTTTGAACCGAGACTTTTATGAAAAAAGAAAATAAAGGAAGAAATGAAAGTAAGACGAGTTAGATGGCTTGAATGAGCTGTTTCAACCCCGATCTTGATGGGTTATTTGTCTGTTGGTCTAATTTGGTCTGGTCGATGTAGGAGCGTGTGAACACGCTCGTTGGTGTTTTCAGAGAGAAGCACGAACAGGAACACTCTCTTGCTGTTGCTAGAGAGAGGCGCAAAACTTAATTCAACACCGAACCGAACTCAAAACCGAACGGCAACCCCGAACTGCTCTCTGAACCGAATTTCTTTTTCAACATACTCTAACTCCTTTGTTCGGGTCTTTAACTTAAACGTTAGTCCAACCTCTTTTGGAGAATTCTGACCAATGAGACAATGGCATCATTTTAGGAGGTGGATCGTTCCTACTTATCGTTATCTGGGATCTGCTTGGGTTCCAGCCCTTAGCAGAGAAACAAGAGACCCCAGTTTAAACATTATAGATTATTATAATCATACAAAACATTTTACACAGATTTCAAACAAGCCACCTTTTGAATTAAGGGCATACGATTCTTTTGATTGGAAGCACGATACCCTTTCATCCATACACACAGTTATATTACAATTACATGATTTATATGTGATCTACGCATAATACAAACATGAATTGTAGGAACAACAAGAATTATGATGTTTGATTAAGTCCACGGAGCATTGTTCTGCGTGAGTTTTAATGGGTTTGATATGTAAAGTCTGTGTAAGTCTCTCACGTTCCATGGAAAGGGGTCTGTCTTACATCGATGTCCTGCTCAGCAGTGGTGATGCTGAGGGAGGTCAAAGGTGGTCAGGCCCCTTAATGGTCAGGCCTCGTCTCACCATTTCTGAGCAGCTTTGTCTTGCTTAAGGATGAAACAGTGACAACGTTCTTCCTGTTTAGGCTTATCTCTAATGCCTGCTGGGGCCATAAAAGACTTCTCTGGGGGGGTTTTCTAGACAATTTGGAGCCAGTCTTGTGACTTTGGAATGTGGTATTCAGACCCGAAATGCTGAATCACATTTGAATGAATCCCATGAGAGATTAGAAAGATTAATTCGTGTTTGGTTCATCCTTAAAGTCTCTACAGAATGGAGACAAGACACTGGACGAGGAACACTGAGGAGAATGGAGACGAGACACTGGAGGAGGAACACTGAGGAGAATGGAGACGAGACACTGGAGGAGGAACACTGAGGAGGATGGAGACGAGACACTGGAGGAGGAACACTGAGGAGGATGGAGACGAGACACTGGAGGAGGAACACTGAGGAGAATGGATACGAGACACTGGAGGAGGAACACTGAGGAGAATGGAGACGAGACACTGGACGAGGAACACTGAGGAGGATGGAGACGAGACACTGGAGGAGGAACACTGAGGAGGATGGAGACGAGACACTGGAGGAGGAACACTGAGGAGGATGGAGACGAGACACTGGAGGAGGAACACTGAGGAGAATGGAGACGAGACACTGGAGGAGGAACACTGAGGAGAATGGAGACGAGACACTGGAGGAGGAACACTGAGGAGAATGGAGACGAGACACTGGAGGAGGAACACTGAGGAGAATGGAGACGAGACACTGGAGAAGGAACACTGAGGAGGATGGAGACGAGACACTGGAGGAGGAACACTGAGGAGAATGGAGACGAGACACTGGAGGAGGAACACTGAGGAGGATGGAGACGAGACACTGGAGGAGGAACACTGAGGAGAATGGAGACGAGACACTGGAGGAGGAACACTGAGGAGAATGGATACGAGACGCCGGAGGAGGAACACTAAGGAGAATGGAGACGAGACACTGGAGGAGGAACATTGAGGAGGATGGAGACGAGACACTGGAGGAGGAACACTGAGGAGAATGGAGACGAGACACTGGAGGAGGAACACTGAGGAGAATGGAGACGAGACACTGGAGGAGGAACACTGAGGAGAATGGAGACGAGACACTGGAGGAGGAACACTGAGGAGAATGGAGGAGGAACACTGAGGAGGATGGAGACGAGACACTGGAGGAGGAACACTGAGGAGGATGGAGACGAGACACTGGAGGAGGAACACTGAGGAGAATGGAGACGAGACACTGGAGGAACACTGAGGAGAATGGAGACGAGACACTGGAGGAGGAACACTGAGGAGAATGGAGACGAGACACTGGAGGAGGAACACTGAGGAGAATGGAGGAGGAACACTGAGGAGAATGGAGACAAGACACTGGACGAGGAACACTGAGGAGAATGGAGACGAGACACTGGAGGAACACTGAGGAGAATGGAGACGAGACACTGGAGGAGGAACACTGAGGAGGATGGAGACGAGACACTGGAGGAGGAACACTGAGGAGAATGGAGGAGGAACACTGAGGAGGATGGAGACGAGACACTGGAGGAGGAACACTGAGGAGGATGGAGACGAGACACTGGAGGAGGAACACTGAGGAGAATGGAGACGAGACACTGGAGGAACACTGAGGAGAATGGAGACGAGACACTGGAGGAGGAACACTGAGGAGAATGGATACGAGACGCCGGAGGAGGAACACTGAGGAGAATGGAGACGAGACACTGGAGGAGGAACACTGAGGAGAATGGAGACGAGACACTGGAGGAGGAACACTGAGGAGAATGGAGACGAGACACTGGAGGAGGAACACTGAGGAGAATGGATACGAGACGCCGGAGGAGGAACACTGAGGAGAATGGAGACGATACACTGGAGGAGAATGGAGGCGAGACACTGGAGGAGGAACACTGAGGAGAATGGAGACGAGACACTGGAGGAGGAACACTGAGGAGAATGGAGACGAGACACTGGAGGAGGAACACTGAGGAGGATGGAGACGAGACACTGGAGGAGGAACACTGAGGAGAATGGAGACGAGACACTGGAGGAGGAACACTGAGGAGAATGGAGACGAGACACTGGAGGAGGAACACTGAGGAGAATGGAGACGAGACACTGGAGGAGGAGGAACACTGAGGAGAATGGAGACGAGACACTGGAGGAGGAACACTGAGGAGAATGGAGACGAGACACTGGAGGAGGAACACTGAGGAGAATGGAGACGAGACACTGGAGGAGGAACACTGAGGAGAATGGAGACGAGACACTGGAGGAACACTGAGGAGAATGGAGACGAGACACTGGAGGAGGAACACTGAGGAGAATGGAGACGAGACACTGGAGGAGGAACACTGAGGAGAATGGAGACGAGACACTGGAGGAGGAACACTGAGGAGAATGGAGACGAGACACTGGAGGAGGAACACTGAGGAGAATGGAGACGAGACACTGGAGGAACACTGAGGAGAATGGAGACGAGACACTGGAGGAGGAACACTGAGGAGAATGGAGACGAGACACTGGAGGAGGAACACTGAGGAGAATGGAGACGAGACACTGGAGGAGGAGGAACACTGAGGAGAATGGAGACGAGACACTGGAGGAGGAGGAACACTGAGGAGAATGGAGACGAGACACTGGAGGAGGAGGAACACTGAGGAGAATGGAGACGAGACACTGGAGGAGGAGGAACACTGAGGAGGATGGAGACGAGACACTGGAGGAGGAACACTGAGGAGAATGGAGACGAGACACTGGAGTGGAGACTGGAGAAGGATCGCTGGAGTTATCAGGTAGACCGTTGCTAAGTTAAAGGAAGTAGTCCTCTTCATACGAACAAGACCAGACAATGAGCTTTGGTGAAGTGTGTGTATAAATAGTGGTGTGGTGATGAGGTGCAGGTGTGTGTGATCAGAGCTCAGGTGAGGGACTGCGCCGTGATTGGCTGGTGTCAGAGCCTGGCTGATCTGTAACACCCAGCCTAAGAGGAATGATATTAAACACAGGATATGTGAACACAGATACCAAAACAGAATAAAAACAGGAATACAGGTGTAATGTGACACATTCCATTTAGGATCATCTCATGGTTACGACCCCAAGGGACTATCAGTCTCTATTTTGGATTAGCAGCTCACATTCTCTTATCATTTTCAGCTGTCCCAGCGTAAACAACCAAGAACAAAATAAATTATGGCTACCAGGCAACTTTGGGAATCAATTAAATTCACTTTCTTCTTTTTTTTTTTTAAATCTTTTTTTTTTTTTTTGTGAATTTTAAACTGAAATGAAAAAAAACAAAACTAATGACCAGGAATCCCTTCTAAATGTAATAGTTTTACCTCTCTCCTGGAGAGAAAAACAGACTTTCAAATCTTACAAATAAAATTTCGCACAGTGAAAGTTGCTTTTTCAAGGACTGTAAGGCAATTTAAAGCTAAATGCCATGGTTAGTGATTATTGCCTTATGTTTGCAAGGAGCCAAGCTATTATTGCTCAAGCAAATGCATCGTGTATGATCCATGCATCATTTGCTTAATATAATAAGGTAATACAAAAGGTTTTCAACTTTGCATAATTAGTTGAGTCGTTTCATTATTGCAAACTGAGGTATTTGGGAAAAGGAACGGTACTGAAGATTCCCGCCTGCGAGCAGGAATGCTAATCTAATTATTGAGGCAGTACATTTTATCTTACTTTGCATTCGCAGGTCAGGCTTTGTGGAGCAGATGTGCTGTGAAATTAATTTTCTTTGGTGTAACAGCAGACATTTTCGTTGTCTTTGTTATGCAATTTCCATTTCACAGATGATAACCTATTATCACTTTATTCAAGGGAAACATGCTAATGGCCAGGAGGTAGACTGAATTATTCATATGTTTCCTCACTTCTCTTCTGCAGCGTTCATGCACTGGGAAGAGGCTAATGCAAACATGACCAGATCCTTGTAAATTGGCTTGTAGAGGAGGCTGTTAGCATAGTGCCTGGGGACCGATGCTGATAACAGCTGATATCTCCAAACTACAGCCTATTTGTTTGTGTCTAAGTGTACGCATTTGTTTAAAGTGTGTATGTGCCTGAGCAAATGCACGTATATTTTTGCGCAGCATCATGGACGACTGCAGGCTGACAGGGCATTTTGCAAGCTAATCTGAATTTAACAGCAGCTTTACAGTTCATCTGCAGCAATATCTCGTTGCGTCTCCAGTGGAAGAAGCCTTCACGGTCAAAGCATTAATATTTCAATAACGGAAGAGTGTAGAAGTGTAAAACGATGGGAAAAATCTCTTTGAACGATTAAAGGCACAAAGCAAAAGAAAACGCCACAGAGAAATATGCGCTGCAGAATTTGTTTTGTCCGAGCAATGTTAATGGCAGGAATCTGATAGAGAGGAAAAGTTTGAGGGAAAACACGGGAAAGGGTCCGTTCAGCAAGTAATGAAGTCCTCCACGTGACGCATCCTCATAATGACTAATGTATTAGAGTGCAGCCTACGGCAGGAGAAGGGATTGGGGGGGTGTACAATGTTAGGGTGTTGTAATTGGCATCAGCAAGCAGATAACAGTTTGCATACATCAAGGGAGCCGTCAAATCACAGCAACCTCACTTAACGCGGAGCAGATTTGCATGTTTAAATGCTGATGGACTTTGTTGCTCAACTTTGGGAGGATTTGGTGTGAATGGCGATTGGCTGCACTGGACAAGCTACGGAATAAAGGCAAAATCACCAGAAGCGCACGACTTCTTTACAGGATTTAGGGGACAGCTGTATCCAGTATAATTATGTCAAAAATGTATGTAATAATGATATTATACTTTTCTTGATCAAAATGTAATCACTAGAATAATTTCCCAAAGTGGTATACATTTGGCATTTGGATCAAGGTATATTTATACCCAATCTGAAGACGATGCCGAAATACAGCTCAAAATGAGAAATTCTAATTCTTAAGACAATTAACAGCAGTGCTGTCCACTATTTCCCTCCACTTTATTATTATTATTATTATTAAATACAGCACATATGGGGATGAACACAGAGCAGCTGTAGTTGGTGAAACGTTGACATTTTCCCTTAATCCAGAGTTCACGGCGGAGTCAATGACCTCGAGATGATTCTCCCATGGCAGAAGAACATTAAGATTACATTTCCGCTAAAATCCAGTTATAGGAAGCTAAGAGGGGCCAAATACATTGTAAGCATTTCTCTAAAAGCTTTAATTGAGACTCTTTTTAATTTTTATGGCAACAAATTTGATTAAATTTGACCTGAAATGTAGTCATCTTCATTTTGCAAGCTTCCATCATTAGAGTGGTTGTTCACCTAATTATGAATCAGAAGTCTGATGTTTGATGCCAGTGAATTTAGAAAACAGAACAAAAGCCTTGGATGATCTGGAGAACATTTATTAATCTCATTATGCATCATACATGTTACAACCAAATTTTAGTATGGTGTTTTGTTTTAGATAAATATGAATATGAAAGAAAAACAAGCATGCAACCTATCAGGTTATTTATTTGTAAATTCCTTTCAAACTCTGGCAGCCGTGCATGAGCCAGCCGGAGGGTCCTGGGCTCTCACTAGATGGCAGTATTTCCCCCTGAATCACAGACAGCATCTGCTCATTTGGATGATTTTGCATGTCCGATTCTGCCAATAGTTAGAGAACTACTGATATGATTGCAATTGTTATCGAGTGCTACTTTTCCTCCATAGAATTATGGGTCAAAATAACAATGTTAAAATGTCAAAGTGAAACTGAATCCCAAAGGTCGAAGCACCTCTAATGGCTAGGGTTAGTAATAATAATAATACACCTTTAATGTGCACATTTACTTAAAGCACACAATAACTGTCACACAGAGCAGGACTGGGATCTCATTTGATTTATTATAATATAATCTCTCAGTCTCTTATACAAGACCGAATTCAAAGTCTTCAAGTCTGAAGAACATAACGGTCACAATCCTCATTGATCGTCTGACCACAGTTTATCTTGAAGAACTCTTTATTATACGACTTCCAAACCCCGATCTATATCAATTCAAATCCATATCAATATCAATTTACTCATATCAATATCCGTTCTGGTCCCATAGCTCCTCTCGTGGAGTTCCCCTGACAAACAATCATAAACCCTTTGACTGAGGCATCAACCGTTTCGGTGATTGTATTAAACGTTATCACGAACGCCCTTGATCCATTCCTGTCGATGTGTATTCATCCTTCACTCTGGTACCTTGAGGTTTCCTTATAATATAATTAGAGACGCCTTTTTAGATCAAATACAGATGAAAAAAAGTCCACTTTCAAAGGTTTTTTTTCTTATCAGAAAAACAATAGGCCTAGTAAACATATCATTTGTTAGCTGGAATTATTAGCAAGGTTGTGTGTTTTTTTCTCTTTAATGTTTTGTTTTTGTCATTTATCATTGTAACTGTAACACTTACTGAGAAAAGAGTAGTTTTAATTTTTAGACTTCATACAGATATAGATTCTAACTAAAAAGAGGAAGACACACAAAGAGGAAATTGTTATTAATGCTTGTGGAGTTTCAGTTAAACACATAAACCCCTCGCGTCCGTGGTCACTGAATCGCCTGAGTTTCAGGGTCTCACATGCATGATATCACGATATCAACCTCATGGATGCCAGTTTGGAGGAATCCGATATTGTGTGTTTTTGTCTCCTCTGCTTCAGATTGCCTTCTCTTCCAGACTCCCAACAGTAAAGAAGCATGGCTCAGAAACATGAAGCATGTGTACATCCTGATCTCCCATAATATTAGTTATAATCAATGGCTGCCTTTTTAATTATTGCTCATGGTAGAGAGCAGGCAAGGCTTGTTTAGGGCGGATCGATATGTGCGAGTGATTGGTGGATGGTGGAGCTGGTCATCAGGTGGGCTGATGTGTAAATCATTGGGGCCTGTGCTGGCGCTGATCAGAACGGTTAGTCCCCCGGCCCGCTGTGGGCTCTGGGTAATGACTGAACCCTTCGTGAACCAACATCTGCGGCCCTCCAAACAACACATCTGATACCTTCCACCAGGACTGGGACTGGGGGAGAATTAAGACTTTGCTGTCTTGGAGGATTTTTTCTTCCCTGCCTTTGTCTTTCGTTCCTCGTGCCTAATAATCTTTTGTTAATTTCCATTCTCTATTCACCCCCTCATTCTATCACGTGAGAGGTGATTGTTTTCCCAAGATCATCTGTGTTGCCTCCTCCGTCCTGCTCCTCTGATCGTGACCCGCCTGGCCAGGCTCTAAAAGGTTAATGACTTTGGCCTTTGGACGTTATTTATAGCGGCGGTAAGAAGAAACACATCTCCGTTCTGTGGAGCTTTACCTGTGATCTATGCTGTTCGCTCTCGGAAACGCCACTTCGCCTCTTCCCTTCTCCTCTCCTGCCTCGCAGTTTGCACTTTTACATCTCCTTAATCATTTACTTTCTCCTTGCCTAAACTGATATAAATGACGGTAATCTCAGAATGTGTCAATGGCAGCGTTTCGCAGCTGAGTGGCATTATTTGTCACCATTCTTGCCCTTAAATGAGCTCTTTGCACAGCCACCCTATGTTAAATGGGCAAATAATTGTTTTCCCCGTTTGTCAGGGAGTGTGTTTTTCAACTCATTTATATTAGTCATATGATTAGCAGACATCTGCCGAAGGCCTATCAATCCCAATGAGCTCTGCCCCAACAGCCCAAAAACCAGTGAAACCCTAAAGACTCACACTTTATGCCTTTTTCTTCTAATAATATATCGGTTTATTGAAGGATATGATTTTTGGCCAACTTTAAACTAAAATTCAGAATCAAAGCAAAAATCAGAAACGCTTCAGAAAGTGACTAGAGGTTGAAAAAACATATAAACATTGTTTTATCACATAGATGAACATGGCCTTTTAGGGTTAGTTTTAATAAATCATAAAACTGCAACTCTCCGTCCGTGGTTAGTAATTTGATTACCAGATCTCAGAACAGTGATGAACTCTGCAGTTTCTGCGGCGGCTTCACCTAAAAACAAGTCGGATCCAATAATTGAAGTAATGAAATCATTCGTCACTGTGGAAGAGGAGGGTCAAGTCGAGCACAAGGCATTATTTGCACAGTATTCAATGCAGTAAAGCTGTGTTGTATAACGGCACATGTTAGCAAATGTAGTTGGCCGTTCGGGAATTCAATGCATACAGAAGATTTGCATAGTGAACAGTTGTATTGCACAACACTGCAGAGATAGCAATACAGGCTTAATGCCGAACGTCACGCGAACAAACAGGAGAAAGTGTTGACGGAGATATGGGTGCTAATCGGCTAACCTAGCCAGTTCTTTTATTAGATTTAAAAATCTTAATGTTAGTGAGAGGAAGATAAAGTAACTCAGTTGTACTCATCTTTGCTCGCTCCTTTGAAGACTTCTGGAGTAAAACGACTCTATATTTAACGAAGCCCATAGAAACGACCTGAAGCCGAAGCGATGCGACCCGGTTCACAGAATACAGGAGTTTGTTGACCATAAGCCCCACTGATAGTTATATAGCATATTAAGACTGAACACTAAAACTGAATCTCTGTGCCACTTGTCTTTACCTTTGTTAGTGCATTATTGACGTGTATAACTGACTGAGTATGATTATTATGACAACAATGACTATTGTTAAATCAATCTGTGGTTCACAAAAGGGTCATATTTACTAATTAAAAAAAGCATAATTACAAGGCATTAAAACATTAAATCCTTTGTAAAGCCCTTGACATAAAATCAATCAAGGCCATGTAAAGTGCTTTAATGAGCCAGTCTGATCACGAGGCTGTTTCGTGTCTTTTATCCTCGTCTTAGAGAGATTCAGTCGTTCAGGTGATTGTGAAGTGGACGAACCAGCACTAGCATGCATCAAATCAAACACAACACTTCTATTAATGTTTCTATAAATCTCATGGCTTGATGATGCTCTGAAACACGTTCATCTAGATGTCTGTCATTTGTGAAATTTGAAAGTTGCATTTTATTAGAATGGAAGATAATAGAAATGTATTTGGTTTTGACAAGGTTGAGATGCTAAGAATGTCTAAATACAGCTAAAAGCATTAAAGCGAAATGAAACATGATTCTGATAACATGGGATGCGTTGTTTGTACTGAAGCTCATTTCATTGAATATGCAGAATTCACTCAAATAAAGACTGCAGTGTTTGTGTCAGATGTATTCTGCTTCACACTCATTGGGCCCTTACAGTGCGTTTCGTCGGGTCTGGGCCCGTACAGTGCGTTTCGTCGGGTCTGGGCCCGTACAGTGCGTTTCGTCGGGTTTGGCCCCGTACAGTGCGTTTCGTCGGGTCTGGGCCCGTACAGTGCGTTTCGTCGGGTCTGGGCCCGTACAGTGCGTTTCGTCGGGTCTGGGCCCGTACAGTGCGTTTCGTCGGGTCTGGCCCCGTACAGTGCGTTTCGTCGGGTCTGGGCCCGTACAGTGCGTTTCGTCGGGTCTGGGCCCGTACAGTGCGTTTCGTCGGGTCTGGGCCCGTACAGTGCGTTTCGTCGGGTCTGGGCCCGTACAGTGCGTTTCGTCGGGTCTGGGCCCGTACAGTGCGTTTCGTCGGGTCTGGGCCCGTACAGTGCGTTTCGTCGGGTCTGGGCCCGTACAGTGCGTTTCGTCGGGTCTGGGCCCGTACAGTGCGTTTCGTCGGGTCTGGGCCCCGTACAGTGCGTTTCGTCGGGTCTGGGCCCGTACAGTGCGTTTCGTCGGGTCTGGGCCCGTACAGTGCGTTTCGTCGGGTCTGGGCCCGTACAGTGCGTTTCGTCGGGTCTGGGCCCGTACAGTGCGTTTCGTCGGGTCTGGGCCCGTACAGTGCGTTTCGTCGGGTCTGGGCCCGTACAGTGCGTTTCGTCGGGTCTGGGCCCGTACAGTGCGTTTCGTCGGGTCTGGGCCCGTACAGTGCGTTTCGTCGGGTCTGGGCCCGTACAGTGCGTTTCGTCGGGTCTGGGCCCGTACAGTGCGTTTCGTCGGGTCTGGGCCCGTACAGTGCGTTTCGTCGGGTCTGGGCCCGTACAGTGCGTTTCGTCGGGTCTGGGCCCGTACAGTGCGTTTCGTCGGGTCTGGGCCCGTACAGTGCGTTTCGTCGGGTCTGGGCCCGTACAGTGCGTTTCGTCGGGTCTGGGCCCGTACAGTGCGTTTCGTCGGGTCTGGGCCCGTACAGTGCGTTTCGTCGGGTCTGGGCCCGTACAGTGCGTTTCGTCGGGTCTGGGCCCCGTACAGTGCGTTTCGTCGGGTCTGGGCCCGTACAGTGCGTTTCGTCGGGTCTGGGCCCGTACAGTGCGTTTCGTCGGGTCTGGGCCCGTACAGTGCGTTTCGTCGGGTCTGGGCCCGTACAGTGCGTTTCGTCGGGTCTGGGCCCGTACAGTGCGTTTCGTCGGGTCTGGGCCCGTACAGTGCGTTTCGTCGGGTCTGGGCCAGTACAGTGCGTTTCGTCGGGTCTGGGCCCGTACAGTGCGTTTCGTCGGGTCTGGGCCCGTACAGTGCGTTTCGTCGGGTCTGGGCCCGTACAGTGCGTTTCGTCGGGTCTGGGCCCGTACAGTGCGTTTCGTCGGGTCTGGGCCCGTACAGTGCGTTTCGTCGGGTCTGGGCCCGTACAGTGCGTTTCGTCGGGTCTGGGCCCGTACAGTGCGTTTCGTCGGGTCTGGGCCAGTACAGTGCGTTTCGTCGGGTCTGGGCCAGTACAGTGCGTTTCGTCGGGTCTGGGCCCGTACAGTGCGTTTCGTCGGGTCTGGCCCCGTACAGTGCGTTTCGTCGGCTCTGGCCCCGTACAGTGCGTTTCGTCGGGTCTGGGCCCGTACAGTGCGTTTCGTCGGGTCTGGCCCCGTACAGTGCGTTTCGTCGGGTCTGGGCCCGTACAGTGCGTTTCGTCGGGTCTGGGCCCGTAGAGTGCGTTTCGTCGGGTCTGGGCCCGTAGAGTGCGTTTCGTCGGGTCTGGGCCCGTAGAGTGCGTTTCGTCGGGTCTGGGCCCGTACAGTGCGTTTCGTCGGGTCTGGGCCCGTACAGTGCGTTTCGTCGGGTCTTGGCCCCGTACAGTGCGTTTCGTCGGGTCTGGGCCCGTACAGTGCGTTTCGTCGGGTCTGGGCCCGTACAGTGCGTTTCGTCGGGTCTGGGCCCCGTACAGTGCGTTTCGTCGGGTCTGGGCCCGTACAGTGCGTTTCGTCGGGTCTGGGCCCGTACAGTGCGTTTCGTCGGGTCTGGGCCCGTACAGTGCGTTTCGTCGGGGCTGGGCCCGTACAGTGCGTTTCGTCGGATCTGGGCCCGTACAGTGCGTTTCGTCGGGTTTGGCCCCGTACAGTGCGTTTCGTCGGGTCTGGGCCCGTACAGTGCGTTTCGTCGGGTGTGGGCCCGTACAGTGCGTTTCGTCGGGTCTGGGCCCGTACAGTGCGTTTCGTCGGGTCTGGGCCCCGTACAGTGCGTTTCGTCGGGTCTGGGCCCGTACAGTGCGTTTCGTCGGGTCTGGGCCCGTACAGTGCGTTTCGTCGGGTCTGGGCCCGTACAGTGCGTTTCGTCGGGTCTGGGCCCGTACAGTGCGTTTCGTCGGGTCTGGGCCCGTACAGTGCGTTTCGTCGGGTCTGGGCCCGTACAGTGCGTTTCGTCGGGTCTGGGCCCGTACAGTGCGTTTCATCGGGTTTGGCCCCGTACAGTGCGTTTCGTCGGATCTGGGCCCGTACAGTGCGTTTCGTCGGGTCTGGGCCCGTACAGTGCGTTTCGTCGGGTCTGGGCCCGTACAGTGCGTTTCATCGGGTTTGGCCCCGTACAGTGCGTTTCGTCGGGTCTGGGCCCCTACAGTGCGTTTCGTCGGGTCTGGCCCCGTTACGTCGGGTCTGGGCCCCGTACAGTGCGTTTCGTCGGGTCTGGGCCCGTACAGTGCGTTTCGTCGGGTCTGGGCCCGTACAGTGCGTTTCGTCGGATCTGGGCCCGTACAGTGCGTTTCGTCGGGTCTGGGCCCGTACAGTGCGTTTCGTCGGGTCTGGGCCCGTACAGTGCGTTTCGTCGGGTCTGGGCCCGTACAGTGCGTTTCATCGGGTCTGGCCCCGTACAGTGCGTTTCATCGGGTCTGGCCCCGTACAGTGCGTTTCGTCGGGTCTGGGCCCCTACAGTGCGTTTCGTCGGGTCTGGCCCCGTTACGTCGGGTCTGGGCCCCGTACAGTGCGTTTCGTCGGATCTGGGCCCGTACAGTGCGTTTCGTCGGGTCTGGGCCCGTACAGTGCGTTTCGTCGGGTCTGGGCCCCGTACAGTGCGTTTCGTCGGGTCTGGGCCCGTACAGTGCGTTTCGTCGGGTCTGGGCCCGTACAGTGCGTTTCGTCGGGTTTGGCCCCGTACAGTGCGTTTCATCGGGTCTGGGCCCGTACAGTGCGTTTCATCGGGTCTGGGCCCGTACAGTGCGTTTCGTCGGGTCTGGGCCCGTACAGTGCGTTTCATCGGGTCTGGGCCCGTACAGTGCGTTTCGTCGGGTCTGGGCCCGTACAGTGCGTTTCATCGGGTCTGGGCCCGTACAGTGCGTTTCATCGGGTCTGGGCCCGTACAGTGCGTTTCATCGGGTCTGGGTCCGTACAGTGCGTTTCATCGGGTCTGGGCCCCGTACAGTGCGTTTCGTCGGTTCTGGGTCCGTACAGTGCGTTTCGTCGGGTTTGGCCCCGTACAGTGCGTTTCGTCGGTTCTGGTTCCATACAGTGCGTTTTAACCTGTGCTTTCAGTCACGATAAACAGATTCAAACAATACACACACCAGCGTCTTCATTCATTCCTCTCCTCTTTCATTGTTATATCTCATAAAGTGCACCTGTCATCTCATATTCAGTATTTTTATATTTCATTGTACCTCGTCTTCTCCCAGATTAGCTTATTCATTCTTCACATATGACCGCCAGCCTGTTAAAGTCATATTAAACCAAAGCAATCCACTTTAAATGGGTGTCTACTATGAGCATTAAAAATCTCTTTGCTGGCCTTTAAATATTGTGATTGTGTGATGAGGAGGGGCCGTCTCAGAGCGCTGGTCTCTCTCCCTCGAGGCCGCTTCGGAATATAAATTGAGTAATATTATAAAGGCGTGGAGAACGAAAGGACTGGCTAATGAATGGGGTACGTGATCTACAGAGGAACAGGAGGTCATGCTGTGAAGTGAAATACCCTTATAACTCCAATGCTAATTCCCACAGACGATGATACATTAACTGAGGGCTCTTATAATTCTATTTTTATCAGCCAAGTATGCAGTAGAGCATTGAGATATTTGTATTAAAGGGGATTAAACTGAATTAAAATCAAATGCAATCATAATTATTTCTGTAGTGCATTGCTTTACTCCAACCCTGGATGTATAACATAATCAAATGAAAACAGGGCATTAAGAAAGATGATTCGTGATGCTCGGATGTTCAGATCATCTGCAGATGTCTCAAGAAATCTACAATGTCCTGGATCAGATTACTTAACATCACGGCTTAATGCTAGATATTAAATACAGCATTTAATCCCATGTCTTATCATTTATTTTTCATCTCTACAGGGAATTAAAGTCATGCCCTCACATATTTTTCTTCAGATGTCATCTCTGAATGTCTTATTAAAGTCTTATTAAAGGGACAGTGTTGCGTCTTTCAATAATAATGATAAAACCTTAAATTAGGCAGAAGTCTAGAAATAATGATAAGCTTAGTTTGTCCTAATGTCAGGCCATGATCAGTGCCAGTGTCAGCTGTCGGACGATGTTTTATGGTAAGCAGAGGCACGTATATCATTCATGCGGGAATGTTTTCTTTCCACTCACAGTGTAATTTCTGCAATGTAGAAGATAATTTAAGATAAACATTTCACAGCCATTAAGCAATAACATGTGAAAACTGCTCCAAAATCAGCACTGTATTTCTGTTCAAAGCGCTCCTTAAATGCATATATACATATTGTTATTTTAACTACTGGATAATAATGATAATGACTTTATGTAATTTGTGTTTAAATGAGAGTGACTTATATAATCTAAATTTGTTAACATCTTTGATGACTATACGTATAATTAAATTATGATGAATGAAGGATTGGAGATCTCCAAAAGTGGTGTGAACTAAATTGACTTTGGCATCAGTGGTGGGGAAAGTCCTACTGGTCCCATTAGCCGACTAATTACACAACACCGATCCCAACAAGATCATCGTTTGTTTTTAGTCTTCGGCATCATGTTTGACCTATCTTTCTTTCCTTTATTCTGCCATCTCTGCTAATCACACAGTAGAAGAGCCGTTGTGACGCTGCCGTTCCTCCACACTACTGAACACATCAATCTCAACCTGTCGAAATTAGAATGGGCAATATATATATATATATATATATTTAAAATATATCTTTTGATAATTCATTTTGATATTTGAAAAACTTTGGATGATTTTTTTTAAACCATTATTAGCGACAAGACAATTTAACCAGTTTGGTAAAAAAAAAAAAAAAAAAAAAAAAGTTCACTGTGCAATAATGTATGAGAACACATGATTATGTGCAGTAGAAATGTTCCCATCCCTCGCTAGAGCACAACACACACACAGACCTCTGCACAACACAGCCGGCGAGGTGTCAGGGGTCCATCCAGTCTCTGCAACCCTTTCTCACAATCATCTGCCTTCCACCAAATGCCATTAATACGCGTGTCAGCGGGTGAGTGGGATGGGGCCGCTGCAATGTTTTTGACTAGCGAGAAGACAAAACGTCCTGGATCCAGTAGGGGACAAATCTGTCGAAGACATTGTCTGTTTCTCAGCCTTTTGTGATGCTGCTTCCTTGGGACTCTGTCTTTTATTTGTGTTAAGATTAAATTGCACGGTTTGTAATGTTTTCACCCCTCTATCTGTCATAGGTCACTGACCTTGGCCAGGCTCAGATAATAGATACATCTTCTGTTTGTTTCAGAAGGCGAAACACTCGTCGCCACAGACTAGTGACTCACTATTGTTGCCGTCTCAAGCAATTAAGAGAAATACTGAAATCATGCCTCACTGCATCGTTTCAATATTTATTATGTTTCTTTTGCTCAAAGCCATTTTGCCACATTATCAGAAATTATCTTTAACACAATTAAAACTGCATTTAGATTGCACATTAGAATACACATTTAGACTAAACATCTTGTGGCATTTTCAAAACGAAACCTGAAATAGAATATATAATAGAGGACAGCAGATATGGTGCTAATATGAAGGATTTCGAAATGATTTTATGATTTTTGTTTACTGAATTATAATGATGGGCAAAATGTACGGTTTTGGGGTGCTAGAACAGCAGTCTAGAAGATCATTTCTTTTATAAACGCAGTGCCTGCAACAATTCTTATTATGAAGGGACTCATTTGCATATCATACTGTGATTGCATGTGCATGTCATAAACATTACATCTTTTAACATTAACCATATGTTCAAATCTGTAAAAATTATCAATATTGTACAACACTCACGATTTAAAAATAAATAAATAAAATGACATGACAATTAAAGAACAAAAATGAATTATTAAGTGAGTAAAAAAATAAAACAATCAGTGTTAAAATTCAAACTCTGGCCGAATCCTGCCTCGATACGGCTGGTCTACGTCGCTGTCCACGTGTGGAAACGCTGTAGAAACGGTGTGGTCACGTGTGGAAACGCTGTAGAAACGGTGCGGTCACGTGCGGAAACGCTGTAGAAACGGTGCGGTCACGTGCGAAAACGCTGTAGAAACGGTGCGGTCACGTGCGGAAACGCTGTAGAAACGGTGCGGTCACGTGCGGAAACGCTGTAGAAACGGTGCGGTCACGTGCTGAAACGCTGTAGAAACGGTGCGGTCACGTGTGGAAACGCTGTAGAAACGGTGCGGTCACGTGCGAAAACGCTGTAAAAACGGTGCGGTCACGTGCGGAAACGCTGTAGAAACGGTGCGGTCACGTGTGGAAACGCTGTAGAAACGGTGCGGTCACGTGCGGAAACGCTGTAGAAACGGTGCGGTCACGTGCGAAAACGCTGTAGAAACGGTGCGGTCACGTGTGGAAACAACGCTGTAGAAACGGTGCGGTCACGTGTGTAAACGCTGTAGAAACGGTGCGGTCACGTGTGGAAACGCTGTAGAAACGGTGCGGTCACGTGCGGAAACGCTGTAGAAACGGTGCGGTCACGTGCGAAAACGCTGTAGAAACGGTGCGATCACGTGTGGAAACGCTGTAGAAACGGTGCGGTCACGTGTGGAAACAACGCTGTAGAAACGGTGCGGTCACGTGCGGAAACGCTGTAGAAACGGTGCGATCACGTGTGGAAACGCTGTAGAAACGGTGCGGTCACGTGTGGAAACAACGCTGTAGAAACGGTGCGGTCACGTGTGTAAACGCTGTAGAAACGGTGCGGTCACGTGTGGAAACGCTGTAGAAACGGTGCGGTCACGTGCGGAAACGCTGTAGAAACGGTGCGGTCACGTGTGGAAACGCTGTAGAAACGGTGCGGTCACGTGTGGAAACGCTGTAGAAACGGTGCGGTCACGTGCGGAAACGCTTTAGAAACGGTGCGGTCACGTGTGGAAACGCTGTAGAAACGGTGCGGTCACGTGCGGAAACGCTGTAGAAACGGTGCGGTCACGTGCGGAAACGCTGTAGAAACGGTGCGGTCACGTGTGGAAACGCTGTAGAAACGGTGCGGTCACGTGCGGAAACGCTGTAGAAACGGTGCGGTCACGTGTGGAAACGCTGTAGAAACGGTGCGGTCACGTGTGGAAACGCTGTAGAAACGGTGCGGTCACGTGTGGAAACGCTGTAGAAACGGTGCGGTCACGTGTGGAAACGCTGTAGAAACGGTGCGGTCACGTGCGGAAACGCTGTAGAAACGGTGCGGTCACGTGCGGAAACGCTTTAGAAACGGTGCGGTCACGTGCGGAAACGCTGTAGAAACGGTGCGGTCACGTGTGGAAACGCTGTAGAAACGGTGCGGTCACGTGCGGAAACGCTGTAGAAACGGTGCGGTCACGTGCGGAAACGCTGTAGAAACGGTGCGGTCACGTGCGGAAACGCTGTAGAAACGGTGCGGTCACGTGTGGAAACGCTTTAGAAACGGTGAGATCACGTGTGGAAACGCTGTAGAAACGGTGCGGTCACGTGCGGAAACGCTGTAGAAACGGTGCGGTCACGTGCGGAAACGCTGTAGAAACGGTGCGGTCACGTGCGGAAACGCTGTAGAAACGGTGCGGTCATGTGTGGAAACGCTGTAGAAACGGTGCGGTCACGTGCGGAAACGCTTTAGAAACGGTGCGGTCACGTGCGGAAACGCTGTAGAAACGGTGCGGTCACGTGTGGAAACGCTGTAGAAACGGTGCGGTCACGTGCGGAAACGCTGTAGAAACGGTGCGGTCACGTGCGGAAACGCTGTAGAAACGGTGCGGTCACGTGCGGAAACGCTGTAGAAACGGTGCGGTCACGTGTGGAAACGCTTTAGAAACGGTGAGATCACGTGTGGAAACGCTGTAGAAACGGTGCGGTCACGTGTGGAAACGCTTTAGAAACGGTGAGATCACGTGTGGAAACGCTGTAGAAACGGTGCGGTCACGTGTGGAAACGCTGTAGAAACGGTGCGGTCACGTGTGGAAACGCTGTAGAAACGGTGAGATCACGTGTGGAAACGCTGTAGAAACGGTGCGGTCACGTGCGGAAACGCTTTAGAAACGGTGCGGTCACGTGCGGAAACGCTTTAGAAACGGTGAGATCACGTCTGGAAACGCTGTAGAAACGGTGCGGTCACGTGTGGAAACGCTGTAGAAACGGTGCGGTCACGTGTGGAAACGCTGTAGAAACGGTGCGGTCACGTGCGGAAACGCTTTAGAAACGGTGCGGTCACGTGCGGAAACGCTTTAGAAACGGTGCGGTCACGTGTGAAAACGCTGTAGAAACGGTGCGATCACGTGTGGAAACGCTGTAGAAACGGTGCAGTCACGTGTGGAAACGCTGTAGAAACGGTGCGGTCACGTGTGGAAACGCTTTAGAAACGGTGCGGTCACGTGCGGAAACGCTTTAGAAACGGTGCGGTCACGTGTAAAAACGCTGTAGAAACGGTGCGTTGTGAAAACGCTGTAGAAACGGTGCGGTCACGTGCGGAAACGCTTTAGAAACGGTGCGGTCACGTGCGGAAACGCTTTAGAAACGGTGAGATCACGTGTGGAAACGCTTTAGAAACGGTGAGATCACGTGTGGAAACGCTGTAGAAACGGTGCGGTCACGTGTGGAAACGCTGTAGAAACGGTGCGGTCACGTGTGGAAACGCTGTAGAAACGGTGCGGTCACGTGCGGAAACGCTGTAGAAACGGTGCGATCACGTGCGGAAACGCTTTAGAAACGGTGAGATCACGTGTGGAAACGCTGTAGAAACGGTGCGGTCACGTGTGGAAACGCTGTAGAAACGGTGCGATCACGTGTGGAAACGCTGTAGAAACGGTGCGGTCACGTGTGGAAACGCTGTAGAAACGGTGCGGTCACGTGCGGAAACGCTGTAGAAACGGTGCGGTCACGTGCGGAAACGCTGTAGAAACGGTGCGGTCACGTGCGGAAACGCTGTAGAAACGGTGCGGTCATGTGTGGAAACGCTGTAGAAACGGTGCGGTCACGTGCGGAAACGCTTTAGAAACGGTGCGGTCACGTGCGGAAACGCTGTAGAAACGGTGCGGTCACGTGCGGAAACGCTTTAGAAACGGTGCGGTCACGTGTGGAAACGCTGTAGAAACGGTGCGGTCACGTGCGGAAACGCTGTAGAAACGGTGCGGTCACGTGCGGAAACGCTTTAGAAACGGTGCGGTCACGTGTGGAAACGCTGTAGAAACGGTGCGGTCACGTGCGGAAACGCTTTAGAAACGGTGCGGTCACGTGTGGAAACGCTGTAGAAACGGTGCGGTCACGTGCGGAAACGCTGTAGAAACGGTGCGGTCACGTGTGGAAACGCTGTAGAAACGGTGCGGTCACGTGCGGAAACGCTGTAGAAACGGTGCGGTCACGTGTGGAAACGCTGTAGAAACGGTGCGGTCACGTGCGGAAACGCTGTAGAAACGGTGCGGTCACGTGTGGAAACGCTGTAGAAACGGTGCGGTCACGTGCGGAAACGCTGTAGAAACGGTGCGGTCACGTGCGGAAACGCTGTAGAAACGGTGCGGTCACGTGCGGAAACGCTGTAGAAACGGTGCGGTCACGTGTGGAAACGCTTTAGAAACGGTGAGATCACGTGTGGAAACGCTGTAGAAACGGTGCGGTCACGTGTGGAAACGCTGTAGAAACGGTGCGGTCACGTG
Organism: Rhinichthys osculus; assembly: GCA_029959095.1. Taxonomy (NCBI): domain Eukaryota; kingdom Metazoa; phylum Chordata; class Actinopteri; order Cypriniformes; family Leuciscidae; genus Rhinichthys; species Rhinichthys osculus. Next base: position 41,558,713 of record JARWKJ010000016.1, on the reverse strand, counting down.
CGGAAACGCTGTAGAAACGGTGCGGTCACGTGCGGAAACGCTTTAGAAACGGTGAGATCACGTCTGGAAACGCTGTAGAAACGGTGCGGTCACGTGTGGAAACGCTGTAGAAACGGTGCGGTCACGTGTGGAAACGCTGTAGAAACGGTGCGGTCACGTGCGGAAACGCTTTAGAAACGGTGCGGTCACGTGCGGAAACGCTTTAGAAACGGTGCGGTCACGTGTGAAAACGCTGTAGAAACGGTGCGATCACGTGTGGAAACGCTGTAGAAACGGTGCAGTCACGTGTGGAAACGCTGTAGAAACGGTGCGGTCACGTGTGGAAACGCTGTAGAAACGGTGCGGTCACGTGTGGAAACGCTGTAGAAACGGTGCGGTCACGTGCGGAAACGCTTTAGAAACGGTGCGGTCACGTGTAAAAACGCTGTAGAAACGGTGCGTTGTGGAAACGCTGTAGAAACGGTGCGGTCACGTGCGGAAACGCTTTAGAAACGGTGCGGTCACGTGCGGAAACGCTTTAGAAACGGTGAGATCACGTGTGGAAACGCTGTAGAAACGGTGCGGTCACGTGTGGAAACGCTGTAGAAACGGTGCGGTCACGTGTGGAAACGCTGTAGAAACGGTGCGGTCACGTGTGGAAACGCTGTAGAAACGGTGCGGTCACGTGCGGAAACGCTGTAGAAACGGTGCGGTCACGTGTGGAAACGCTGTAGAAACGGTGCGGTCACGTGCGGAAACGCTGTAGAAACGGTGCGGTCACGTGCGGAAACGCTTTAGAAACGGTGCGGTCACGTGCGGAAACGCTTTAGAAACGGTGCGGTCACGTGCGGAAACGCTGTAGAAACGGTGCGGTCACGTGTGGAAACGCTGTAGAAACGGTGCGGTCACGTGCGGAAACGCTGTAGAAACGGTGCGGTCACGTGTGGAAACGCTGTAGAAACGGTGCGGTCACGTGCGGAAACGCTTTAGAAACGGTGAGATCACGTGTGGAAACGCTGTAGAAACGGTGGGGTCACGTGTGGAAACGCTGTAGAAACGGTGCGATCACGTGTGGAAACGCTGTAGAAACGGTGCGGTCACGTGTGGAAACGCTGTAGAAACGGTGCGGTCACGTGCGGAAACGCTTTAGAAACGGTGAGATCACGTCTGGAAACGCTGTAGAAACGGTGCGGTCACGTGTGGAAACGCTGTAGAAACGGTGCGGTCACGTGTGGAAACGCTGTAGAAACGGTGCGGTCACGTGTGGAAACGCTGTAGAAACGGTGCGGTCACGTGTGGAAACGCTGTAGAAACGGTGCGGTCACGTGTGGAAACGCTGTAGAAACGGTGCGGTCACGTGTGGAAACGCTGTAGAAACGGTGCGGTCACGTGCGGAAACGCTTTAGAAACGGTGCGGTCACGTGCGGAAACGCTTTAGAAACGGTGCGGTCACGTGTGAAAACGCTGTAGAAACGGTGCGATCACGTGTGGAAACGCTGTAGAAACGGTGCAGTCACGTGTGGAAACGCTGTAGAAACGGTGCGGTCACGTGTGGAAACGCTTTAGAAACGGTGCGGTCACGTGCGGAAACGCTTTAGAAACGGTGCGGTCACGTGTGGAAACGCTGTAGAAACGGTGCGGTCACGTGCGGAAACGCTTTAGAAACGGTGCGGTCACGTGTAAAAACGCTGTAGAAACGGTGCGTTGTGGAAACGCTGTAGAAACGGTGCGGTCACGTGCGGAAACGCTTTAGAAACGGTGCGGTCACGTGTGAAAACGCTGTAGAAACGGTGCGATCACGTGTGGAAACGCTGTAGAAGCGGTGCGGTCACGTGCGGAAACGCTGTAGAAACGGTGAGATCACGTGTGGAAACGCTGTAGAAACGGTGAGATCACGTGTGGAAACGCTGTAGAAACGGTGCGGTCACGTGTGGAAACGCTGTAGAAACGGTGCGGTCACGTGCGGAAACGCTGTAGAAACGGTGCGGTCACGTGCGGAAACGCTGTAGAAACGGTGCGGTCACGTGCGGAAACGCTGTAGAAACGGTGCGGTCACGTGTGGAAACGCTGTAGAAACGGTGCGGTCACGTGTGGAAACGCTGTAGAAACGGTGCGGTCACGTGTGGAAACGCTGTAGAAACGGTGCGGTCACGTGTGGAAACGCTGTAGAAACGGTGCGGTCACGTGCGGAAACGCTGTAGAAACGGTGCGGTCACGTGCGGAAACGCTGTAGAAACGGTGCGGTCACGTGTGGAAACGCTGTAGAAACGGTGCGGTCACGTGTGGAAACGCTCTAGAAACGGTGCGATCACGTGTGGAAACGCTGTAGAAACGGTGCGGTCACGTGCGGAAACGCTGTAGAAACGGTGCGGTCACGTGCGGAAACGCTGTAGAAACGGTGCGGTCACGTGTGGAAACGCTGTAGAAACGGTGCGGTCACGTGCGGAAACGCTGTAGAAACGGTGCGGTCACGTGCGGAAACGCTGTAGAAACGGTGCGGTCACGTGTGGAAACGCTGTAGAAACGGTGCGGTCACGTGTGGAAACGCTGTAGAAACGGTGCGGTCACGTGCGGAAACGCTGTAGAAACGGTGCGGTCACGTGTGGAAACGCTGTAGAAACGGTGCGGTCACGTGTGGAAACGCTGTAGAAACGGTGCGGTCACGTGTGGAAACGCTGTAGAAACGGTGCGGTCACGTGTGGAAACGCTGTAGAAACGGTGCGGTCACGTGTGGAAACGCTCTAGAAACGGTGCGGTCACGTGTGGAAACGCTGTAGAAACGGTGAGATCACGTGCGGAAACGCTTTAGAAACGGTGAGATCACGTGTGGAAACGCTGTAGAAACGGTGTGGTCACGTGCGGAAACGCTGTAGAAACGGTGCGGTCACGTGTGGAAACGCTGTAGAAACGGTGCGGTCACGTGCGGAAACGCTTTAGAAACGGTGCGGTCACGTGCGGAAACGCTTTAGAAACGGTGCGGTCACGTGTGAAAACGCTGTAGAAACGGTGCGATCACGTGTGGAAACGCTGTAGAAACGGTGCGGTCACGTGCGGAAACGCTTTAGAAACGGTGCGGTCACGTGTGAAAACGCTGTAGAAACGGTGCGATCACGTGTGGAAACGCTGTAGAAACGGTGCGGTCACGTGCGGAAACGCTTTAGAAACGGTGCGGTCACGTGTAAAAACGCTGTAGAAACGGTGCGTTGTGGAAACGCTTTAGAAACGGTGCGGTCACGTGCGGAAACGCTTTAGAAACGGTGCGGTCACGTGTGAAAACGCTGTAGAAACGGTGCGATCACGTGTGGAAACGCTGTAGAAACGGTGCAGTCACGTGTGGAAAAAATGTAGAAACGGTGCGGTCACGTGTGGAAACGCTGTAGAAACGGTGCGGTCACGTGCGGAAACGCTGTAGAAACGGTGCGGTCACGTGTGAAAACGCTGTAGAAACGGTGCGATCACGTGTGGAAACGCTGTAGAAACGGTGCGGTCACGTGTGGAAACGCTGTAGAAACGGTGCGATCACGTGTGGAAACGCTGTAGAAACGGTGCGGTCACGTGCGGAAACGCTGTAGAAACGGTGCGGTCACGTGCGGAAACGCTGTAGAAACGGTGCGGTCACGTGTGGAAACGCTGTAGAAACGGTGCGGTCACGTGTGGAAACGCTGTAGAAACGGTGCGGTCACGTGCGGAAACGCTGTAGAAACGGTGCGGTCACGTGTGGAAACGCTGTAGAAACGGTGCGGTCACGTGTGGAAACGCTGTAGAAACGGTGCGGTCACGTGTGGAAACGCTGTAGAAACGGTGCGGTCACGTGTGGAAACGCTGTAGAAACGGTGCGGTCACGTGCGGAAACGCTTTAGAAACGGTGCGGTCACGTGCGGAAACGCTGTAGAAACGGTGCGGTCACGTGCGGAAACGCTGTAGAAACGGTGCGGTCACGTGCGGAAACGCTGTAGAAACGGTGCGGTCACGTGCGGAAACGCTGTAGAAACGGTGCGGTCACGTGTGGAAACGCTGTAGAAACGGTGCGGTCACGTGCGGAAACGCTGTAGAAACGGTGCGGTCACGTGCGGAAACGCTGTAGAAACGGTGCGGTCACGTGCGGAAACGCTGTAGAAACGGTGCGGTCACGTGCGGAAACGCTGTAGAAACGGTGCGGTCACGTGCGGAAACGCTGTAGAAACGATGCGGTCACGTGCGGAAACGCTGTAGAAACGGTGCGGTCACGTGCGGAAACGCTGTAGAAACGGTGCGGTCACGTGCGGAAACGCTGTAGAAACGGTGCGGTCACGTGCGGAAACGCTGTAGAAACGGTGCGGTCACGTGTGGAAACGCTGTAGAAACGGTGCGGTCACATGCGGAAACGCTGTAGAAACGGTGCGGTCACGTGCGGAAACGCTGTAGAAACGGTGCGGTCACGTGTGGAAACGCTGTAGAAACGGTGCAGTCACGTGTGGAAACGCTGTAGAAACGGTGCAGTCACGTGCGGAAACGCTGTAGAAACGGTGCGGTCACGTGCGGAAACGCTGTAGAAACGGTGCGGTCACGTGTGGAAACGCTGTAGAAACGGTGCGGTCACGTGTGGAAACGCTGTAGAAACGGTGCGGTCACGTGTGGAAACGCTGTAGAAACGGTGCGGTCACGTGCGGAAACGCTGTAGAAACGGTGCGGTCACGTGCGGAAACGCTGTAGAAACGGTGCGGTCACGTGTGGAAACGCTGTAGAAACGGTGCGGTCACGTGCGGAAACGCTTTAGAAACGGTGCGGTCACGTGCGGAAACGCTTTAGAAACGGTGCGGTCACGTGTGAAAACGCTGTAGAAACGGTGCGATCACGTGTGGAAACGCTGTAGAAACGGTGCAGTCACGTGTGGAAACGCTGTAGAAACGGTGCAGTCACGTGTGGAAACGCTGTAGAAACGGTGCGGTCACGTGCGGAAACGCTTTAGAAACGGTGCGGTCACGTGTGAAAACGCTGTAGAAACGGTGCGATCACGTGTGGAAACGCTGTAGAAACGGTGCAGTCACGTGTGGAAACGCTGTAGAAACGGTGCGGTCACGTGTGGAAACGCTGTAGAAACGGTGCGATCACGTGCGGAAACGCTGTAGAAACGGTGCGGTCACGTGTGGAAACGCTGTAGAAACGGTGCGGTCACGTGCGGAAACGCTGTAGAAACGGTGAGATCACGTGTGGAAACGCTTTAGAAACGGTGCGGTCACGTGTGAAAACGCTGTAGAAACGGTGCGATCACGTGTGGAAACGCTGTAGAAACGGTGCAGTCACGTGTGGAAACGCTGTAGAAACGGTGCGGTCACGTGCGGAAACGCTTTAGAAACGGTGCGGTCACGTGCGGAAACGCTGTAGAAACGGTGCGGTCACGTGCGGAAACGCTGTAGAAACGGTGCGATCACGTGTGGAAACGCTGTAGAAACGGTGCGGTCACGTGCTGAAACGCTGTAGAAACGGTGCGGTCACGTGCGAAAACGCTGTAGAAACGGTGCGGTCACGTGCGGAAACGCTGTAGAAACGGTGCGGTCACGTGCGGAAACGCTGTAGAAACGGTGCGGTCACGTGCGGAAACGCTGTAGAAACGGTGCGGTCACGTGCGGAAACGCTGTAGAAACGGTGCGGTCACGTGCGGAAACGCTGTAGAAACGGTGCGGTCATGTGTGGAAACGCTGTAGAAACGGTGAGATCACGTGTGGAAACGCTGTAGAAACGGTGCGGTCACGTGTGGAAACGCTGTAGAAACGGTGCGGTCACGTGTGAAAACGCTGTAGAAACGGTGCGATCACGTGTGGAAACGCTTTAGAAACGGTGCGGTCACGTGTGAAAACGCTGTAGAAACGGTGCGATCACGTGTGGAAACGCTGTAGAAAAGGTGCAGTCACGTGTGGAAACGCTGTAGAAACGGTGCGGTCACGTGCGGAAACGCTGTAGAAACGGTGCGGTCACGTGTGGAAACGCTGTAGAAAAGGTGCAGTCACGTGTGGAAACGCTGTAGAAAAGGTGCAGTCACGTGTGGAAACGCTGTAGAAACGGTGCGGTCACGTGTGGAAACGCTGTAGAAACGGTGCGGTCACGTGTGGAAACGCTCTAGAAACGGTGCGGTCACGTGTGGAAACGCTGTAGAAACGGTGCGGTCACGTGCGGAAACGCTGTAGAAACGGTGCGGTCACGTGTGGAAACGCTGTAGAAAAGGTGCAGTCACGTGCGGAAACGCTGTAGAAACGGTGCGGTCACGTGCGGAAACGCTGTAGAAACGGTGCGGTCACGTGTGGAAACGCTCTAGAAACGGTGCGGTCACGTGTGGAAACGCTGTAGAAACGGTGCGGTCACGTGTGGAAACGCTGTAGAAACGGTGCGGTCACGTGTGGAAACGCTGTAGAAACGGTGCGGTCACGTGTGGAAACGCTGTAGAAACGGTGCGGTCACGTGTGGAAACGCTGTAGAAACGGTGCGGTCACGTGTGGAAACGCTGTAGAAACGGTGCGGTCACGTGTGGAAACGCTGTAGAAACGGTGCGGTCACGTGTGGAAACGCTGTAGAAACGGTGCGGTCAGGTGCGGAAACGCTGTAGAAACGGTGCTGTCACGTGCGGATCCAGAGAGCCGATGGAGGAGGAGACCCAGGCAGATCCAGAGAGCCGATGGAGGAGGAGACCCAGGCAGAGCAAGAGAGCCGATGGAGGAGGAGACCCAGGCAGAGCAAGAGAGCCGATGGAGGAGGAGACCCAGGCAGAGCCAGAGAGCCGATGGAGGAGGAGACCCAGGCAGAGCAAGAGAGCCGATGGAGGAGGAGACCCAGGCAGATCCAGAGAGCCGATGGAGGAGGAGACCCAGGCAGAGCAAGAGAGCCGATGGAGGAGGAGACCCAGGCAGAGCCAGAGAGCCGATGGAGGAGGAGACCCAGGCAGAGCAAGAGAGCCGAAGGAGCTGGAGACCCAGGCAGATCTAGAGAGCCGATGGAGGAGGAGACCCAGGCAGAGCAAGAGAGCCGATGGAGGAGGAGACCCAGGCAGAGCCAGAGAACCGATGGAGGTGGAGACCCAGGCAGATCCAGAGAGCCGATGGAGGCGGAGACCCAGGCAGAGCCAGAGAGCCGATGGAGGTGGAGACCCAGGCAGATCCAGAGAGCCGATGGAGGAGGAGACCCAGGCAGAGCAAGAGAGCCGATGGAGGAGGAGACCCAGGCAGAGCAAGAGAGCCGATGGAGGAGGAGACCCAGGCAGAGCAAGAGAGCCGATGGAGGAGGAGACCCAGGCAGATCCAGAGAGCCGATGGAGGTGGAGACCCAGGCAGAGCAAGAGAGCCGATGGAGGTGGAGACCCAGGCAGAGCCAGAGAGCCGATGGAGGTGGAGACCCAGGCAGAGCAAGAGAGCCGATGGAGGAGGAGACCCAGGCAGAGCAAGAGAGCCGATGGAGGAGGAGACCCAGGCAGATCCAGAGAGCCGATGGAGGAGGAGACCCAGTTAGAGCCAGATGGATCTGGAGGCCGTGTCGGAGCCGCAGCGACGAGTTAACGAGGTGAAGCCAGGGTTCCAGAGGACCAAGGCAGAGCCAGTGTGAAGGCTTTGCCTGACAGAGCCGAAGGGGTGGAGGGACGAAGTGCAGCTGTCTGTGGCACAGGCAGAGAAACGACTGACCGAGGAGGAGCCAGAGGGATGAGGGAGCCTGGTGGAGCCATGAGGACGATGGCCCCGGGCGGAGCTGACGACGGGCTCGGCAGCTGGAGGAGGAGACAGGGGATGCCCTCGCCAAAGCAGAGCTGGAGACCATGAGACCCGAGGCAGATCCACACAGCACAGTCAACAGAGGGACTGAAGGGAGTCAGTGGAGACGGGCCCGGAGGACTGAATGTCTTTCGTAGAGGAGGTTGGAGATCACTGGAGGACGCAGACGACATGAAGCTTTGCAGGGCTAGTGAAGACGGGAGACTACGGGAATAATCCAGTTCAAGATCCTCATGAGATATTACAGAAGCCAAGCCCGTCACTCCACATCAGAGTTAAAAAGAACATCACACACCGCCAAAAGACCAAAACGACATAAAAGTTATAATAGATAAATAAAATGTGTATTGCTTGCTCCATGATTCCCAATTATTTCCATTATTTATCCATTATATCCATAATCACAATAATTTGAAACATTTAATTTGACCTGTGAAGCAGATTTGTTACGTAACAGCATTAATTTAAGTTTTTTAAGAGTCAAGAAAATGTTTTGGTAACACTTTAGAATACTCTTCCTTCATTAATCAATAACTACACAGGAACAAATGAGTAACAAACTATTAACATTCTAGTAACTACTATTAAATAACAAGAAACTCTGATTAACGAATTAGTAAATAATTGGGTAACACTTTATAATAACTGCACGCTATTAATCATTAGTCAAGCATTAGTTAACAGTTAATTCATCATTTAGAAAGCATTAATAGGCTTTAATAAGCAGTTTATAAATACAGCTATGCTTTATTCTTGATTTATAAGTATATCTATAATATGTTTAATAATTGTATTTTTATACTATATTAATGATCAATTTATAATTTCTAAATGAAGTATTGCATTATTTACAAACTAGTCATTTAGGAGTTGTCAGTGGTTCATAAGATCACTTAGAAAGTTTAAGTAAATTATTAATAAAGTATTTAAATGTACATTCATACATCTTAAATATTTCTATATTCTGTATCACTGTGTTGTGTTTGTTTCCCTTTTCTGTTGTGAGCCTTTAAATGCTTTACAAGTCATAACTAGTCCTCACTTTAGATGAGCTCACAAAAATAGTTAACTGACCACTACTAAATGAGTACACACTGAACAATGAACTACACACACACACACACACACCAGACACACGTCAGCAGCGTCTTACGTCAGCGGAGGCACTGAACGCGCATCCACAACAGAACCGGAACACAATACAATGCTGAACAAAGTCCTAGTTTTTGTTATTTTTGGACCAAAATGTATTCTCGATGCTTCAACACACTCTAACTAACCCACTGATGTCACATGGACTACTTTGATGATGTCTTTATCTCCTTTCTGGACAAGGACAGTATACCGTACATACATTTACAATGGAGGGACAGAAAGCTCTCGGACTAAATCTAAAATATCTTAAACTGTGTCCTGAAGATGAACGGAGGTCTGACGGGCTTGGAGCGACATGAGGGAGAGTCGTTAATGACATCATTTTCATTTTTGGGTGAACTAACCCTTTAAAGCGTAAGCAATCTTTAAATACTTCTTTCATTCATTCACGCTACAAAAATAATCTTAATGCAAACAGAAACAAGATTATTTGTCTTACCCCATTGACAGATCATTTGCAAAATAAGAAAAATGCACTTAAATAGTGCACATAAATAGAGCACATTAGTAAGGGCGCTGTATCAGAGCGGGGAGGACAGTGTGCCTCGCTCTCACACTCTTTCTGAGAGTTGTGTGTTGTTTCCCGGACACAAACCTGTGAGAGCCATCAAAGAGGAGATTCACAGGATTGCAGGACAGCGGTGGAGAAATCGGTTTAAATGAGGTAATCTGATAAATGACGTTCACTTGATAACATCTTGCTGTGTCCTCTGAAAGTAACCTAATAATTAGAATTTCCTTTAGGATGTCCAGTGTGGTTGACACATTGATGACACGCATAATCCCATCATCGCTCCTGCCGAAAATCCAACATTACTGTAAGGAATGAGAGGATAGTGCGAGATATATGCCGTAACCTCCACCACAGCTGTTAAATAAACAAATTATTCACAATTTATTTGGTCATCTTTATTTCTTAAAAATACAAAAGCAAGAGTTATTCTTTTTCCTGTTGGATTTTAATATTCTTCCAATACTTGGTATTGTGGCCATATCTTCTCCATCCCCCCATTTTGCAAACCTCTGCCTTCTTGCTGTTGGCTGAGTGGAAGTCAAATGTTAATTTCATTAGCCTAATTAAGAAATTACACAGGTTGGATTAGAGAACATTTAATTACGTGAAAAGAGCATTAGACTATGTGGAAAAAGCTGCTGCACATTGAAATAGACACTGAATGATATTTATTTATTTATTATGTCAAATGTTTGTAAAGTCATGTAGCCTACACCCATTAACCTTAAACGAAATCTGCTATCACATCATTTTACATATCACAAGCTGATTCTGCAGCCAGATTATTTAGAACTGCTCCTGGAGAGCTACCGTCCTGTACATTTACATTCAGTCATTTAGCAGACGCCTTTGTCCAAAGCGACATACAAATGAGGAATACAGCGAGCGAGTCATCATGAAGAGGCAAAAACAACACAAGAAGTGCTCAACATACAAAGTTCAGGCATTGCTCAGAGTAGCATAAGACAGACAAGAGAGCATTAAAGGAATATATATATACACTATACTGTATAAATATATATATATATTTTTTAAGAGGTGAAGTGTTCACGGAAGAGATGAGTTTTCATCTGTCTTTTGAATGTTGTCAGGGATTCTGCATTCCGGATGAGGGTGGGCAGATCACTCCACCAGCATGGAGCGGCTCTCTGTGATGGCACCACGAGCCGTCACTCATTAACCGATCATAGGCTTCTGGTAAGGATGTAGACTCGTAGGAGCGAGTGAAAGTAGGACGGAGCTGAAACTTGATACGAGCAGCGACAGGTTCTGGATCATTTGTAGGGATTTAGTTGCACATGATGGAAGTCCAGCCAGAAGAGCATTGCAGTAATCAAGCCTAGAAATGACCAGGGCCTGGACGAGAAGTTGTGTTGCATGCTAGTTAGAAAAAGGCATGACCTTCTTGAACTGTAGAGTTCAGCTCCAACCTCACTTAAACAAAGCTGAACCAGCTAATCAAGGTGTTCAGGGGTACTCTGAGATTACAAGCAGGTGTGCTAGAGGTGTTCAGGGGTACTCTGAGATTACAGGCAGGTGTGCTAGAGGTGTTCAGGGGTACTCTGAGATTACAAGCAGGTGTGCTAGAGGTGTTCAGGGGTACTCTGAGATTACAGGCAGGTGTGCTAGAAGATTACAGGCAGGTGTGCTAGAGGTGTTCAGGGGTACTCTGAGATTACAGGCAGGTGTGCTAGAAGATTACAGGCAGGTGTGCTAGAGGTGTTCAGGGGTACTCTGAGATTACAGGCAGGTGTGCTAGAAGATTACAGGCAGGTGTGCTAGAGGTGTTCAGGGGTACTCTGAGATTACAAGCAGGTGTGCTAGAAGATTACAGGCAGGTGTGCTAGAGGTGTTCAGGGGTACTCTGAGATTACAAGCAGGTGTGCTAGAAGATTACAGGCAGGTGTGCTAGAGGTGTTCAGGGGTACTCTGAGATTACAGGCAGGTGTGCTAGAAGATTACAGGCAGGTGTGCTAGAGGTGTTCAGGGGTACTCTGAGATTACAGGCAGGTGTGTTAGAGGTGTTCAGGGGTACTCTGAGATTACAGGCAGGTGTGTTAGAGGTGTTCAGGGTACTCTGAGATTACAGGCAGGTGTGTTAGAGGTGTTCAGGGTACTCTGAGATTACAGGCAGGTGTGTTAGAGGTGTTCAGGGTACTCTGAGATTACAGGCAGGTGTGCTAGAGGTGTTCAGGGGTACTCTGAGATTACAGGCAGGTGTGTTAGAGGTGTTCAGGGGTACTCTGAGATTACAGGCAGGTGTGTTAGAGGTGTTCAGGGTACTCTGAGATTACAGGCAGGTGTGCTAGAGGTGTTCAGGGGTCCTCGAAGATTACAGGCAGGTGTGCTAGAGGTGTTCAGGGGTACTCTGAGATTACAGGCAGGTGTGCTAGAGGTGTTCAGGGGTACTCTGAGATTACAGGCAGGTGTGTTAGAGGTGTTCAGGGGTACTCTGAGATTACAGGCAGGTGTGCTAGAGGTGTTCAGGGGTACTCTGAGATTACAGGCAGGTGTGCTAGAGGTGTTCAGGGGTACTCTGAGATTACAGGCAGGTGTGTTAGAGGTGTTCAGGGGTCCTCGAAAATTACAGGCAGGTGTGCTAGAGGTGTTCAGGGGTCCTCGAAAATTACAGGCAGGTGTGTTAGAGGTGTTCAGGGGTCCTCGAAAATTACAGGCAGGTGTGCTAGAGGTGTTCAGGGGTCCTCGAAAATTACAGGCAGGTGTGCTAGAGGTGTTCAGGGGTACTCTGAGATTACAGGCAGGTGTGCTAGAGGTGTTCAGGGGTCCTCGAAGATTACAGGCAGGTGTATTAGAGGTGTTCAGGGGTCCTCGAAAATTACAGGCAGGTGTGTTAGAGGTGTTCAGGGGTACTCTGAGATTACAGGCAGGTGTGCTAGAGGTGTTCAGGGGTACTCTGAGATTACAGGCTGGTGTGTTAGAGGTGTTCAGGGGTCCTCGAAGATTACAGGCAGGTGTGCTAGAGGTGTTCAGGGGTACTCTGAGATTACAGGCAGGTGTGCTAGAGGTGTTCAGGGGTCCTCGAAGATTACAGGCAGGTGTGCTAGAGGTGTTCAGGGGTACTCTGAGATTACAGGCAGGTGTGCTAGAGGTGTTCAGGGGTCCTCGAAGATTACAGGCAGGTGTGCTAGAGGTGTTCAGGGGTCCTCGAAGATTACAGGCAGGTGTGCTAGAGGTGTTCAGGGGTACTCTGAGATTACAGGCAGGTGTGCTAGAGGTGTTCAGGGGTCCTCGAAGATTACAGGCAGGTGTATTAGAGGTGTTCAGGGGTCCTTGAAAATTTCAGGCAGGTGTGCTAGAGGTGTTCAGGGGTACTCTGAGGTTACAGGCAGGTGTGTTAGAGGTGTTCAGGGGTACTCTGAGATTACAGGCAGGTGTGTTAGAGGTGTTCAGGGGTACTCGAAGATTACAAATCATATGAACACGCACAGCAGAGTCTGTGAAGCGTCGAGAAAGATGGTGTTAAATTATCTCATGTCTCTAAGCACATAACATTACAATAATAATGAATGTAAACAACTTACAGAGCTCTCTCTTGTACCACCTGACTGCTGCAGATCCATTTCTGCATTGATAGACTTGGATTTATGTTTTTCTATGGCAACACTGAGGACATGAACAACTCCGGGTAGAACATCATGGGTTGCCATCTCTAAATTACGGTTACGACATGGTGTGAACACAGCATAAGCTGGTTGTTTTGGTTCAGCTGCTGTTTGTTTACTGACACTCGGTGACTGACATCTGTTCCTTACGGACCACGCTGATGACGTGTGTGTCTGTGCGAGCAGGTGCGCGGAGGTATGGACATACATATGTCCACAGGCAGGTAGGACATCGTATTATTGTATTCGGACCGAACGCAATGATTGGACGAACATTTTTTGGTACTGAGACTCCCACAGAATATATATGTAATTCTTTTCGTATTAAGACCCCTTCTTTTATTGATTGCTACCAGGATGGGAAGAGAGTTTAAAACCATTATATAAAAGTGTTTATATAAAAAATTGCCTATCCAAAAACAGCCTTCTTCTGCCTCAGAAATATCACTAATCGACGCAACATACTATCTGTTTCTGATGAAAAAATTCTAGTTAATACTGTACATTCATGACCTCTAGACTCTATTACTGTAAAGCATTACTAGCTGGTTGTCCTGCATCCTCAATAAACAAGCTCTAGTTAGTCCAAAATGCAGCTGCTAGAGGTCTTACTAGATCAAGAAAATATGATCATATAACACCAATTTTATCATCTCTACACTGATTACACTGTCCGTATCAATTACAAAGTACTACTACTGACCTATAAAGCCCTAAATGATTTAGCTCCTGTGTATTTAACTAATCTTCTATCACCGTACAATCCATCACGCACCTTAAGGTCTCAAAACTCTGGGCTTCTGATAGTTCTAATATCTAAGTCCACTAAAGGAGTTAGAGCGTTTTCACATTTGGCTCCTAAACTCTGGAATAGCCTTCCTGATAATGTCCGGGGCTCAGACTCGCTCTCCCAGTTTAAATCTAGATGAAAGATGCATCTCTTTAGCCTAGCATTCATTTAATGCTTTCCATAACCTTGTATTCCATTTCATTCATTAGAAATGTCTCGCCATACGTAAGAAACTGTCCGTGGGTGAGGATTTTTCTGGGGTAAGTCAACAGGAGTCTCATTTATAAATGCGGCGTACACACAAAACGGGGCTGAAAATGTGCGTACGCCACTTCCCACGCAAAGGTTGTGATTTTTAAAAAACAAACTTGAAGGGAGAATGTGCGGTCCTCCACGCAAACTCTGACACATGCGGATGCACATTTTGGAGACAGTATTATAAAGCGAAAAATGCTTACAGTTGTGTGTACGGACGGTTTAATAAGTCTGATTTTTGGGGGGCGTACGCAATTTTAGGCTTTTGGACGGACGTACACTTTTAGTAAGAATCATACGCACAGTTTTATAAATGAGACCCCAGGTCTTTCCCCAACCCTCCCCATTACATGGCTTGTGACTCACAAACACATATTGACAATTTTTTTATCATACAATTAACCTATACTGCATGTTTTTGGATTATCTTGGAAAGGGAGAACATTCACACAGAAAGACATCCTCGCTCGAATCAGGGATCTCCTTGCCGTGAGGCGACAGTGCTACCTACTGAGCCACCCATTGTACTCCAGTAATATCAGATCAAATGCACATGACTATCTATTGCTTGAAATGTTATGAAGAGCAGCTACACTAATTATTTTCCATTATAAATATTTTCCTCTGCCTCGGGTTGCCCAGATTTAGGGGTTGATAGTGTTGCCAAAGCAACGCGTAATTCTGAGGGAACAGCTTGGAGTAGAACTTCTTGTGTTATCTCATAAGTAAGGTTCTATCATGACAGCAATGGACAATTTTTAGCATGGTAATAGATAAGATAATGTTAGTCTTGACGGAATAGATCTGCTACGCTGCTGCTTTTGATTATTGCTGTTGTTGTAGATTTTTGCTTCTGCTGTGGATTATTGCTCCTGCTGCTCCAAAGCAAGTACATGAACTTGCTACTGCCAATACACACTCTGCTGTGAGCAAGTAAGACGTACTGCTTCAGCACGAATAGCAAATACGAAATTACCCGTAGCAGATCTGTACATGTGGAGCTGGGGAAGATGGGGGGTTTCAGAGGAACTCTGAAAGCATGCAGCAAACTGCTATAGTGAACCCTAACCAGCAACTTTTGAGCAGTAATTTCATTGGCTGTAGATGCAACATGAATCAATCAGTTTGTTCCATGTAGATAACAATATAAATATTATCAGGTTGCGTTAAGGACCCATCAGCCTGTGCTATTTAGAGTTTCATGACAGAACTTTGTATTTAATACGTTATGACGTGAATGCAGCATAATGTCTTAACCCTGCTCTCCTTGTTACCTGATTAGTTAATTTACCCCACCTGTCCTCCATTGTTACTCTCCTTGTTTAGTTGTCTATTTATTCTTCCTATGTTCTCTTTCTTTTGTCAAAAGGTCGTCATATGGACCTGTTGAGTACTGCCAAGCCATGTCCTGTCCTGCCTTGCCTTGCACTGCTTAGCTCTGCTGCCAGACTGTATAATCCCCTATAGGGTAGGGTTTGCTAGCTTTGTTTAGTTTTTTCATTATGACCAAACTTTTTTAGTTGTACAGTTAGTAATTGCGACAGGGCAAATACAATCAAAAGTATTAACATTACAATTGCTACAATTACATAGGGGCAGGGAAGAGGAGAGGCCAGGATCCAATTGCAGCATAAAGTGTATTAAAAAAATACCAACAAAGATAATCCACACAGGGAGCAAGAACAACATCCAAACAAGGAACTGGAACAAGATAATTAGACAGGGATCAAGAACACAACAGCATTACAAACATGTAAAGACAACAACCAACAACAGACTACTGAAACACTGGGGTATATATACACAGGATAATAAAGGCCTAATGAGTTCACACTTACAAATAATTAGAATAAAAGTGTATGCGTATTTGCCGTGCTGTCCGGGGAAGGGCTCCGAGCTCGGAATGTGGCCTGAACCCAGAGTACTCCCAAAAAAAAGTCAATAAGAAGCAGGGAATTTATTGTGTAACCCCCCAAAAAATGTGTGCAATGAAGTTGGCAGAATGGTGTTTGCGGGGAGAAGCCTGGTCGCTTGACCGGAAGGGGTCGCCAGCATCCGATGGGAGCCAGCAGCTCAAGGCAGTGGACGGGTGAGTCCCGCTGGCCGAACGGGGGTCTGAGCGATTCCAACGCCCGTCCAGGAGCTCAAGGCATCGGATGGGCAAGCCCTGTTGACAGTCTGCGGGTGTTACGAGTTGCTCCAAACGGCCAACCAGGAGGACCCTTGCAGCGTCCGACAGGAGCCTGCAGCTTGAATGGGGAGCCCCGTCGGAGGGACATTTATATGCGGCTGAAATGTAAAAATGTGTTAATAAGGTTTAGTTTTCCCAGAACCTTGCTGACAAAAGCATTCATGAAAGGTTTATTGTTCAGAAAATCAAGCATGTGATAAACGAAAGGTCCCCTATCACTCCCTCAAATTACATATACTAATCTTTTTGGTGAGGAATTGGAACAGACAGATGGCTCATTACTGCTGATGTGCTTTGTTGATAAACCTCTCCTTGCTGGTTACAATAAACAGGTGGCACATAATTTTTCCTTGGTTTGAAAAGTCTCCAGATTACTTCAAATGATTCTTACAAATGTAATCCATTTAGTCCATTAATATTTTTAGCTTACATCATTGTGATGCCACAAACAGATGTAGAAGGCCACAGATATGCCTTACAGTTTTTTCAATAGGCCGCATGCCTACCTTGCTATACTCATGTTTTTTTGGAAAATATTTTACATTTAACTGGTATAGTTTTTAAGCACATTTCAGAATATTCTGTGTGCTAACATTCTTGTCTTCTTTCTTTTTTTTTTTTGTCAAAAGATCTGTAGCCAATTGCAATAAACCCCTTAAAGAAACTCTTTCACAGTTCACAGATATCTTATACGAAATCGTTTCTTGTACTTCTTTTCTTTTGAAATCTTTGTAGTCATTGTATCCTTCTGTAAGCAACTCTTGTAGAGGCTTCATAAAAAGCCTGCAAGCCTGTGGGTCAAGGGGCAAAGTGCTGATGGATTATGGGATTGCTCTATGCCCTGGTCTTGCTGACAGCCTTTATTGGTTACTTGAGGATGAGCGTGTAACCCTTTATATAATTATTGTATTAAAGTCAGTGTGCTCCTGCCTTGCTGGCACTTGCCCCTGGATCAATGTGAAGATAATTTCAGAAATGAATAGTTAGTATCGATCGCCCCCTCCCCATTCTTTGAGGTGGCTTATCAGCGACAGGGACATGTCGCTGTAGATTATTGCACCAATGTCATTTATGGGCTCTATGATAGTTTTTGTGTGATTTTGGAGTGGGCTGTTTCAAACAAAGGAAATTCAATTTGAAATGGATTTCTTGCTGTCTGCTTTTTCACCCTTTACTCGTATGTACACAAGTAGCAATAAATCACAATCGTTTGGATTTCTTTCTCTTTTATCTCATTGCTGGGGCTCTTTGGAGCCAAACAGGTGTTAGTCTGCTGTGGTGAGTGTTGTCAAAGGGCAGGCATCAGCACTTCAACTACTGGCTGAAGGATTGCATGTGTTTTGGTATGGACATATTTGTGACTTTTGGCCTGCTGTTTGGAGGAGCTTAATGTTATTGTTGTTATTTTCCTTGCTTGGCCATTATCTGAAGCCTTCGCAGTGCCACGTTGCGTCTGCATCTTTATTTAAGGTTATGGCATGCAGCATGAAATATAAAACTCCTACAGACATCCTCAGTAAAACAATTCTTGCTTGGATCTGCATGGTTTTCACTGATATTGTTGATATCTGCATCAGTGTGTGTGTAACAAAACCCATAGTGCGCAGTAAGTTACGCAACGTATGCATTACTAAATATTTTTGCATTGCAACATTAAACTTAGTTGAAACTTAACGTATTATCCGATTAGGAGTAACATTTGGAATAAAACAGCAGACTGAACTGCATCAATAAGCTTCTTTTTTTTTAGAGAGAGAGAGAGGAAGCCTCTGTGTGCATTGGTTAACTCTGCATGTCAAATAAAATCTCTCATTATAAATAAATATAATTTTTTTTTCTTTTTTTTGTATTGTATTGAATTAAGTATTTATTCATTGCTCATTAATTTCAAAGTTTCTGAATGTCATTTACA
The DNA here is from genome assembly GCA_029959095.1 of Rhinichthys osculus. NCBI lineage: Eukaryota > Metazoa > Chordata > Actinopteri > Cypriniformes > Leuciscidae > Rhinichthys > Rhinichthys osculus. Next base: position 41,540,561 of record JARWKJ010000016.1, on the reverse strand, counting down.
TGTAAAAATACCTTTTACATTATTTTATGATTAAGGATTGTATTTCAATGGAAACTTTTTAGCGGTAGTTACTCCGAGTGAAGGCCGAGTTCAAATGGGGACTGAAGTCCAAATTGAATTTTTTTTTTAGATAGTTGTTTCCCGCACTCCATCTCCCCAGACTAGAAGCTTTAGTGGGTTGCTGTAGACTAGAGGATACCCAACAATATCAAGAGAAACTGACAATGGAAAACGACAAGCCTTAGGGTGCTTTCACACCTGAGTGTTTGTTTCTGAACCTGGTGCGTTTTCTACCTTGGTTCGGTTTGTTTAGGCATATGTGAAAACGTCTCAGGTTACGTATGTAACCCTGGTTCCCTGAGAGGGAACGAGACGCTGCGTTTGAGACGCGGTGGGAACGCTCTGCGTGATTGCGTCATGAAGCACGTGTAAAATCAGTCCAATGGAAGCCCGATACGTCATGGGTGACGTCATAGACCAGGAAACTATAAAGCACCCTTGAAAACAGACCGCAACAGCTTCTGAAAAAGTCTGAAGCAAGTCGATCAGGGCATGCAGGAAGTATGGCAGGCAAACGCAGCGTCTCGTTCCCTCTCAGGGAACCAGGGTTACATACGTAACCTGAGACGTTCCCTTTCAAGGGAAATTCGAGCTGCGTTTGAGACGCGGTGGGAACCCCATACCCACTACGCCATAGTGACAAATGCCCGTTCTGTGTGAAGTCCTTGCGCACACTAAGAAGCAAGCAACCTCGCCCCAGGAGTGGAGAGGTCAAGGTCATAAAACCTGACAAATGTATGTGGAGAGGACCAACCTGCCACATTACAAATGTCAAGAAGGGAAACACCCGAAATTAAGGCCGTAGAGGCCGCCATACTCCTTGTAGAATGGGCCCGTACAGCCATAGGTGAAGGCTGACCGGCCGCTTCATAAGCCAATGATATAGCCTCGACTATCCATTTGCTCATAACCTGTTTAGATGCAGGGCACCCTCTTCTGAGTGACCCAAAACATACAAATAACTGCTCTGACTTACGCCACATGGCAGCTCTGTGAACGTAGGCATCCAATGCCCGAACTGGACATAACAGGTTCAGTTGTTCCTGATCTGGGGTATTAAAAGGTGGAGGATAAAAGGCCTGCAACACTATTGGGCCCCCAACATTAACTGGGACCTTAGGAATATAACCCGGTCTAGGGTATAGAAATGCTTTCACCATACCAGGTGCAAATTCCAGACATGACGGAGCAACCGACAGGGCATGCAAATCTCCAATTCTCTTGATAGATGAAATAGCAAGGAGAAATAAAGCTTTCAAAGTGAGGAATTTTTCTGAAACCTCTTCAATAGGCTCGAAGGGAGCCAGAGCCAGACCCTCAAGTACAATGGCTAAATCCCAAGCCGGTGCTCTAGAGTGCAGTGCAGGTCTCAACCTCAATGTACCACGGAGAAAACGAGTAATCAGAGGATCTCTCCCAAAAGAAGTACCCCCCAGAGGGGTATGATAGGCCGAAATAGCCGCCACATAAACTTTTAAGGTAGAAGGAGATAATCCAGCAGAGAAACGGTCTTGCAGAAAATCGAGAACTGAACCAACAGGGCAGTTAACAGGATCTAACTGACGCTCACCACACCAGGTGGAGAAAAATTTCCATTTCAGTGCATACAGTCTTCTCGTGGAAGGAGCTCTGGAATGGAGAATGTCTCAACGACCTCAGTCGAGAGACTGGATTCTATGAGCCTGGCCCCCTCAGAGGCCAGGCCCACAGTTTCCACAACTCCGGTCGAGGGTGAAATATCGTGCCCCCTGCCTGGGACAGCAGGTCCCTCCTGAACGGAATCTCCCTGGGAGAGCCGTCCAGAAGAGACAAAGTCCGAGAACCAAACTCGAGTCGGCCAGTATGGGGCTACTAGTAGCAGATGAGCCCCTTCCCGGCGAACCCTCTCCAGAACCTCCGGGAGCATAGATATCGGGGGAAATGCGTAAAGGTGCAGCCTCGGCCACACCTGCACCATCGCATCCAGTCCGAGAAGAGCTGGCTGCGTGAGGGGGAACCATATAGAGCAATGCATTGTACAAACGATGTGAAAGGTCGACTTGACTTTAGTTAGACCAAAGTTCTCCCTAAGAAGCTCCACCACCTCGGGGTGAAGTCTCCAATCCCCTGGGCCTCAGCCCCTGCCTCAACAGGATATCTGCTCTGATATACGAGACCATCAGTGTGTTGTCCGCCATTCGCCGAGCAACCACTCATGATCGCCCCCACTTGTGAGGGAAGCATCCGTCGATAGCAATATGCGTCGACAAGAAGCCCCCAACACTGGGCCTGGGCGAGGAACCAAGGTTCTTCCACATGACCGAAGCACGAAGGCATAGCCGCGTGACCTTGATCATGCGAAAACGTATTTCCCCTCGGAGAAAACCCCTTGGTCGTGAGCCACCACTGCAGGGGTCTCATGAACAGAAGGCCAAAAGTAATACGTTGGACGCAACTGCCATGAGACCCACCCGTCTGAAACTGTTTCACAGTGAGTGACTGGCCTAGATATACCCCATTACGGCTGTAAGAATTGCTACACCTAGAAAAGTGGTCCTCAGAGCACACTCTTCTTGGCGTTGAGAGGCAACCCCAACATCCTTAATGAGACAGAACGACATCTCGATGCCGAACTGCCATAAACTCAGATTGAGCTAGGAGCAACCAATCATTGATGTAGTATAATACGCGAATGCCCTGGAGTCTCAGAAGAGCCAGAGCTGCATCCACGCATACTGTAAAGGTGTGGGGTAATAAACCTAGGCCGAATGGAAGAACCCGATAATGGTATGCTTCGCCCCCGAAAGCAAACCTCGGGAACCTCCCTCATCCTCTTTCGGAAACAATGAAGTAATGGCTGTCTGCTGGGAGGAGGAACCCCTTCTACAGCTCCTTTTGCAGAAGTGACAGTACTTCCTGCTCCATAACCAAAGCCTGCTCGGGGTCCACCAATGAGAGGAGGAACCCTAGAAATCTGGGCGAACGAGAACCGAACTGAATTCTGAAACCCTTTTCTATAGTGTGCAGGACCCACTGAGAAATATGTGGCAGTAGTTTCCACGCTGCCAGAAATTTACTAGGGGAACCAGTCTCTCAAGACTGGCCTCTGGATTTGTTTGAACAGTCACTACGGCGCCCTGAAGCGGCGAACCGGCAGGGAACAACCGAACTGACCATTCTACGACCCTCCTCGGAGGATCGTATGGGGATGCTGACACCTCGGTGCCCTGAACGGCGAACCGGCAGGGAACAACCGAACTGGCAGCGCTTTAACCCTCCTCAAAGAGTTGCACCCCAGAGGAAAAACGATTTCTCAAAACCGTCCCTTGGTTGAACAGTCACTACGGTGCCCTGAAGCGGCGAACCGGCAGGGAACAACCGAACTGACCGCTCTACGATCCTCCTCGGAGGATCGTATGGGGACGCTGACACCTCGGTGCCCTGAACGGCGAACCGGCAGGGAACAACCGAACTGGCAGCGCTGCGACCCTCCTCAGAGAGTCGCACCCCAGAGGTCGCCGAGGAGAAACGATTTCTCAAAACCGTCCCTGCCCCGGAGGAGCCCTCAGAAGCCTGATAGCCTCGTTTTCTTGCGACAGGACTTCTTGTCTAAGCTTTATTAGAGATGATGACAGTCCTCAGATCTTGCCTACCTCTAACTAGCTTAGTTCCTACAACCCTCCTCAGAGGATCGTTGAAAAAAGCAGGCACTTCGGCGCCCTGAAACGGCGAACCGGCAGGGAAACCGAACTGACTGCTCTTCTTTTTTCTTATTTGAAGGCTCGTTTGGGGACACTGACACCTTGGTGCCCTGAAACGGCGAACCGGCAGGGAAACCGAACTGGCAGTACTGCGACCCTCCTCAGAGAGTCGCACCCCAAAGGGCGCTGAGGAGAAACGATTTCTCAAAACCGTCCCTACCCCAGAGGGGACCACCCTTAGAAGCCTGATCGCCTCGGCGTCAGGGCTTCTTCTTTGTCAAAGCTATTTTAGAGATAAAACAGATCTTGCATGTCTCTAACTGGCTAGACTGCGACCGCCACCCAGGTACCCCTCAATTGCGGAGGAGCCCGAATGGCGACGCTCTGTTTTGCACTTTGTGCTGAGAGGAGCATAATATTTTTTGGCCGTCTCAGGAACATTAGATTGGTGAGGAAGAAACCTCTGGAACGCCGCTGAATGGTTTATTTCTTAGTTTTCTTGAAAGCGGAGCGTCCAGAAGAACAGACATAATTATATCTTTATTTTCCTTTATCTTTATATCAGAAAAAACGTATATATATATATAGCCTACATATATATATCACTCTGCGGCCACCAGCAGGAAACAACCGAACTGGCAGCGCTGCGACCCTCCTCAGAGAGTCGCCCCTCACATTCATCCATGTCCTTATATACTCTACCCACCAGCGCTGCCTAATAAAAATGTATTCATTATTAAGATGGCTGGTGGGTAACGTCGGGGTTAATAACGATAACGCCGACTCGGGAGAGAGAAAGCTCGCAAGCGTCTCTTTAACCCGAGGCAATGTCATACTATGATACTTAATACCCAAACATTACTATAGTCAGACATCTGGGGATTAAACACATAAAATACAAACCGGTTTATTCCACGATCTCGACACCTCAGTGTGGAGATAAGGAAAAACCACAGTCCCCGACGAGGAGGCTGAGATACAGAGTTTTCCTGTTTTAAGATACAGTTCATCTAACAAACTGTTCTTTATTTTCAATCTCATGTTCAACTGGCCAGTAAATATTAAACTGGCAACAGCACTAGATAAAACCTCCTTTTTTCTCTTTAAAAAAGCTCCTCTTTATTCAACAGAGTTATGAGCTGGAAAATGTATTCATTGAAAACTCAAACATCTGCCTTTTTATAAAGATTTGTATTTGTTTTGTTCTCTTTCTTTTTAAACAAAACACTAACGATACCAATTCCTCGGAACTGGAAATCGCAGCACACTAGATCTGACATGTGAAAGCTGAGAAAGGGCGGAGCCCGTCCCAACCCCCGCTGTCAGATCCGTTTTCGAACCCCGAAATACGAGCCGTCTCCGAGCCTCGGCAACAGAGAGACCCGCTCGGGGAACGCGAACCGAAACGTCCTCCTCGAAGAACGCCCGGCGGGAGCGGAGCGTCCTCACGGACAGCTTCTCGCAATGCACAGTCAGATCCCTCGAGAAATGACTGTTGCATGCTCCACTCCCAAACAGCAACAAAAAGCTGATGTGTGTCCCCACCCGTGATGTAACGAGGGCAGGGAACAACACAACGTCTATAATATTGCTTTGCTCGCCATAATGATAGATAGTGATATATATATTGGGCTTGACAAACAACAATAAATAGACAAGGACAGAATCACAGAGAGCGCTTGCTGAAGACAACAGAAGCTGTTGCGGTCTGTTTTCAAGGGTGCTTTATAGTTTCCTGGTCTATGACGTCACCCATGACGTATCGGGCTTCCATTGGACTGATTTTACACGTGCTTCATGACGCAATCACGCAGAGCGTTCCCACCGCGTCTCAAACGCAGCTCGAAGTTCCCTTGAAAGGGAACCGCGATTGCGCTCAGATCCGCAGCAAAACAATCACTCTGAGACCGCCTGAACGACATGGTCTCAGCCCGATTGCAAATGAACTCTGGGGCGGTTCGCTTGAGGTGTGAAAGCAATCAAACCCAACAGACCAAATGGTATTATAATTCATAACGGGAAATGTGCTATAAAAATAGCAGTAGTGTCTGATTCTGTTAGTTTCAAAATAAACAAGAATCGGCACACTGCCACTTCTGCTCCCAAGGATTTATTCAAATGAACGTTTTGACCCAAAGGGTCTTTGTCAGGTAAGCAACAATCAAAAAAAGGTACAATTTATATCAGTGTGAACCATCACACCTGACCTCATTAGTGAACTAATTACCCAATCATCCAATGCCATAACGACCTAATCAAACACACATGTAATCACTAAAGCAAAAAAAAAAAACCCAGAAAAACAACTACAGAAAAAAAAAGTATATATATATTTATATATTATACACAAATGTTCACAAGAAAAGTTTCAAATCAAACTCCATATTCAAACCTTTTGGAGAAAGAGTATTAAGTGTATGTATATAAAAGGCTTCCCTCTATAGTAAGATCTTATTCATGTTACCACCCCTTCTGGGTACTCTTACTAGTTCTATACCGAAGTAGCTGAGAGTCGACAAATTGTGTTTAAAAACATTGAAATGAACAGCAATGGGGTTCTTTTGGTCATTCAAACGTATATTACTTCTATGTTCTGCAATGCACGTTTTCAAACAACGCTGCGTTTTACCTATGTATGCTAAACCACATGGGCATTTGATCATATAAATTACGTTTTTGGTGTTACACGAAATTATTCCCATTATTCCCTTAAAAGTCTAAGTAAATTTTTTTTTATAATAATTAAAAAATATATATATTTATAGCAATATACTTAGGCACAATGTTCTTAAACTGTTCTAAAATAATTAGGTCACGTAACTTCTCAAAATAATCAACATCGAAAGCAATCAGTTGTACAGTTTACAGCTGTTGGAACTTACAAGACCTAAGGACCTAAGAAGCGCTCGCATCCTCTCCATGCCGGACCTACGCAGCGCACACAATCTGCTACCTATCAGGAAGGGCGACGAGTGTAAAATTGTCTTTATCACCCCATCAGTGCACTATGAGGACTGGGTATGCCGTACAGGCCGGCTAACTCACCTTCAGTCTTCCAAGGGTTTATGGTTGAGATGTTGCGGGACACACTCCAGAGATTTTTTCATCGATGATATCCTCATATACTTCCGAAACCTAGATGAACACCTACCAACACATTGCGCAGGTCCTTCAACACCTCAGAGACTACCAACTCTACTTGAAGCTGGAGAAATGTTTCAAGATTTTTTGTCCATCCGTCCACTTCCTGGGGTACATCATCAACGGATGTGGCATTCAGATGGACCAGGGGAAGGGGTTCACACTGTAGCTGCAATGATTTCTAGTCTTTGCCAATTTTTTTTCGTAAATTCATTGCCAACTTCAGCCTGATTGCCTCTCCTCTTACCTCATTACTCTGTAACCGGCCCAAGGATGTTACCAAGGCAGGTTATATACAGCCTTGTGTGTTTTGCAACCAGCGGAAATTGCAGGTTAGTGTAAAACCGCTTTTATTCAGGATTTTTTTTTAAATATGATTAAACACCTTGTTGTCAAAGTTAGTATTGTGGCTTAATGTATGGTCAGACACTTGCGTGTGTCGTTATGTTATTAATATTTTCCCAAAATCAAGCTCAAAGGGAGTCACAAGGTTTTTTCACCAGCCAGTGTCGGAGATTTGTGTTTTTTCCTTCATTAGAACATCTGAGGCAGTAAGTGCATCGCATTACGCTTTTATCAACTTACAGGTTATTGTAGCTATGTGGGCACTCAGTTTTTACTGTCATTTAATATATTTTGCACAAAGTTTGTGTTATAAAAGACGAAGTGTTATTAGCTATGACTATTGCAAAATGCTGTACTTATTTTACCCTTTCACTGCAAACAAGCAGAGACACTCCAAACTGTGTGCAGCACTTCACGATTGAGGCGGGTGGAGCTTCTGTATGAGTTTCTGCCGAGGTTTAGTTACAAAGTATAGGCAACAATTAAATAAATAAATTAAATTATTATTTTAAAAAATAACGTTATCAAAAGGTATTGTTTCTAATCAAACAGTTTCTGGAACAATAATTTTAGAGATCATGTTAAAATTATAAAATATGTTACATGTTAAAATACTGATTCTGCTCGGAGTGAACCGATTTTTGATTCTGATAAACCGGAAGTGGACGAGGCTTTACCCGAAAGTTTGTCTAATTACTTGAGAAGACGGTTATGTATATGGTTTTACATGTTTTCTTCATAGTTATCACTGAACAAATATGCCTTGTATAACTGATAAAATAATATTTTTAATAATGTTCTATTAAAGTTCGGGAGGAGCACGTTCAGATAATTAACCTAAATGAACACAAGCGGAGCGCACTCAGTATATCAACCAATTGCCAAAATAAGAGGGATATATACAGCAGACTTACCTCCGTTTGTTGACAGTTTAACAGCATCCCTCCACCACCCATCTCCTCACTTCTAGTCCTAACTCCCCTTACAACAACCGGGGGGAGTACTCTGGGTTCGGGCAAAAATTCGGAGCTCGGAGCCCTCCGCCCGGAGAGCACGCCAGATAGGCATAACCTTTACTCCACTTAATTGCATGTAAGTTCGAACTCGTGAATTATGATTATAACAATAACAGTCGGAGCTGATAGCCTCGTATAGGCAATACTTCGAGGTATAATGTGGTTTTGCTTCAGGCGACCCGAGTTCGACTCCCAGCTCAGGGACCCTTTGCGATTAAAAAATTCTAATTAAAACTGTAATAATAAATGTTAAATAATAAAAGAAATAAATGTTTTAATTATTTTCCAGTGGAATAATTTACCGAATAATCTACAAAGGACAACCACAACCTCATATAAGAGGAGTCTGACTCTATAAATAGCTGATTAGAGAACAAGTTGAAAGAAAGTAAATAAAAGAAGAAAAAAACTTTTACTAACAATAAAAATGCAAATCTGAACAAATTATAAAGAATATACCTGCATAAATGCCGTCTCCAAGAGAGAGAGAGAGAGAGAGAGAGAGACAGAGAAATATGTAGCCTATCATATCATACAAAGTTTAAAACATTTAAAAAGACATATCAAGTAGTAGAAATTGTACATGTATCTTAGTTGATTATAGGCTACTCTTGACAGAGAGCTGGTTTGGTTTCGGATAGACACGCAGAGATGAAGCGTGGCTGTTTCATTTGCGGTCTACTTGTGCTTATTCCCTTCATTCCATCGGTTTTGAGCTACATTCATATTTAGTTTGAAATCCTATTCAATTTCTGGAAATCTGTTTCAGTCTGCTCGAATTAGATTTCGCGTGGTTGGTGACTTTCTCATGCCACGTAAAATGTAAACATGTAAGACTTTGTTAGGAAACATGCGGAAAGTCGGAAAACAAGAAACAAGGTTGTGTTGTTGCAAAGTACCGAACGAGCAGAAAATGTCAATATAATGGAGACATGTTTTGAAGCCGGTTGAGACGCCAGCACAGAATGAAGCTCATACCAGCCTCCGGTTCTGCCGCTGGCTCAGAAGACGCAGTAGTCCAGCGCGGTGGCTACATATGTCATGTTGTAAATAAGACAACATCTGTTTTGCAAACCCCTCCATTTGGTGGTCGTTGTTGTTGTTTTTGGCGGATACTTACCAACGCAACATTATTGCCGTAGAAACTAATGCAGATATTCCGGAAAACGAGAGAGGCATTGGACACACAAATCGGACCTGAACAGATACACAATATGGACAGTCAATAAAAATAGATCAGATTCCAATCGGATACACAAATTTTTAGATTTGGACTGACAGTATGAATGTAGCCTGATATATTTGATACATATTTTATTATAAATTTCCTCATAGTAGTTTCTGTATTGGACCAATGCAGAAAGAGAAATACACAGAAGCACAGCAGAACACAGTTGGTACCAATACTGCACACATTGACTGTCTCCCTTATCCGTCACACCCATCTCAGGTCTTGGAGTCTCTATTAATGAGCTGGTGTTTTATAAGGGATCATACGAAATGTGCAGAGTTGTGGAGACTTCCAGGAACAGGGCTGAGAATCACTGCTCCCAGTGTTTGTTGATCACTATGGTGACATACAGACAATTTTTCATCAAAGAAGACAATTTATCATACCTCCTGTTGATATACTAATGGTGCTTATTTGCTCACCTATCCCAGCTGACTCACGAGGCAGACATGCTCACTGTTCATCTAAACAAACAAAAGAAGCACATAAAGATCACCTTTGCCGTTGCACACAATTGATTTGTCTAGCACAACAAATGGGGTTTAGGGGAGGCAGCCTGGGGCATTACTTGTCCTTTCATTTCCATTTACATACCAGGGGATTCATTTATTCCCAATTCCCCCATTACTCAGCCCAACACTTCTTCTCCTGAGACTGTATCAGTGTCAACTTTTATTGCTGGTACAGACCACAATGTATGGTTAAGTTCTGTTCAGAGTCAAATCACAAGAGAGATTATGCTTCAGACCAAAATATAAAAAATATAAAAAATGCAACAAATTCACAACTGACCATGCAAAAAAGATAAAACCAAAAATATATCCTTGTAACTATCCTCAATCAAAAGCAAACGAACACACCCAGCGTCTTGGCTCACTCCCTATTACAAGACAGATCACAAAAGAAAGTGGCGACTCCATATTTCCCTAACCTAAATGTGTAACAGATGTTGTGTCATGCCATTATAATCTAGTGTTTCTTATTTTGACCATTAAGTGACAGTGTATTGTGGGAGCCATGAAAAAGCCGGGTGCACACCGTACGATTTACGATTGCTGCTTGTCCGAACACATTCCCCACTGTGAGCCATGTCAAGCTGTAGGATCTCAGTTGTCATTAATGTCAGACTACATGTGCATTCAAGACTGACACACACAAAACAGAGTTTCACGTCATCAGTCCATGACAAGCTTGGTGATTATGAACTGCATTACATGCAGAATTAAATTGGTGGCTAGCAAACAAAAACAATTTATAGCTTTAGTTTTGATCATGGCTTGTCTTGAAAAGAAAAACAGAAAAAAACATGATGTGTGTGGAGCAAGTGCTGGTTTGTAGTTGTTGCACCAATTGCTTTATTAAGTTCTGTGCTCCTATTGGCTTTTGATATGACGGTTGTCGTAGGAGAAACTACACTGCCTGACACTGGCAGAATTTCATATGAGGTCAAATATAATTGCAATGCTCATTAATCGGCTTACGATGTACATCTCAAACTAGCAATCAAAGGAATCTTTTAGGATGAACAAAATCTGTCTCAGACTGCTAAATCGTGGCAGAAATCGTGCAGTGTACACCTGGTTTGAGTTGAACTAAACCGAGTGAGCCAGATCAGGGCCCTTTCAGCACCCTAGGTGAGATCCCTATGGATCCTTTTTACTATTAGTAAGCTGAAGTTGTCATTTGGGTAAACTTCTTTAGTAGAGAACGTCTCGGGTTACTTGACTGTAACCCTGTTCCGTAAAAAAGTGGGAACAAGAGGCTGCATGCTTATACTCGTTGGAAAAACATCTTTGTTTGACCGGTTGTGAAGCATGTGTGGAAAACACGCCAAGATCTGATGATGACTCTGGGTTCGGGCCAAAGAACCGAGCTCAGAGCCTCTCCTTGGACAGCACGCCAAACACGCATATTACTTTACTCTATCTGATTATTTGTAAGTGTGAACTTCAGGTAAGTAGATCAGGTAAGGAGTTGGTAGTCCACATTGGAGACCAGACGATGAGTGTCTGAGTGTGTGTACTCTTATGTTATGGTGGATGAGTGAGCTTATGAGGGACAGATGCAGGGGATTAGAACTCTGGTGAGAGTGAGCGCTGGGTGTGTGTGTGTGTGTGTGTGTGTGTGTGTGTGTGTGTGTGACGGGGAGCCTGGTGGCACCGTCGCAATAATGTAATAAGCCATGTATAAATGTAGCTCTTTTTGTCATTCAAAATAAAGTGTAATTTTATTAATAGTAGGAAAAAAACTAAATTGTCCAAATTCACAGTCAGTTCTGGGTAGATTACTTGCAAATTACATGAAGAACATTTTAGTTAGTAACATTATCTGCTAGATAACACATTTTAGGTAATATAATACAACTATTAGTTGATTACTTTTAGATTTCTTTTGAACTAACATAGGAAAACTTATGAAATAGTGATATAAAAATACAAAGAAAATATATTCCATTCCATGACCTGCATTAAACATGACAGTATATTACATTTCCCAAACTTGGGTTCCTGAGTTGATGAACAGCTAAAATGAATTAAATAATAAAAAATGTACAATTAAAATAAATACATAATTTTAAAATAACCATCAACATAGAACACTTTTGTTGTTATGTGACCATTAACCAACATCAGACAACCCTGGACATGTGAATGTGTTGTAAAAACTTTAAGTACTCTTGAGATTTTAAGACAAAGGGTCACCTGCCAAAAGTTATTTACTGCCATTTTGTCAATATATATTTTTTATAAATGTAATATAATCTTATTACATGTGCCTATTTTTGACATCTGATTGCCTAATCCAGGAGCTTTAAGCATGTTATGTTTGTATCCTAATTTATATCTAAAAAAACTGTGTGTGTGTATGTGCCACATTACACACATCCGTGCATAAGATACAAAACAACAGTTGCTATGAATGACTGAGTCTTGGAAATGTCCAGCTTTGCTACGGTGGTGGGATTGCAGTGCTAATCAGTCACTTGTGCACAGTGGCGAAAGGTCAATAAGACGATCGCCCTGCCATAAATCACCCAACACAGAGAATCCTGCTCACTTCAAATAACCAAAACAAGCTTTGATTCGTTACAGCTGTCTCTGAATAAATACCACAATCATGGAAGCTCATTACAAAATGTTTTTTATGTTAAATATTTCAAAGAGAGAGTACATTTTAAAGTGTTAAAACAATGTTCTGAAGACATTTCTATGTATACTTCATCAAAAATGTTGAATGCATACATGTCAAATATATTGTGAAATTATTTTAAAGTGTTTATTCCCTTTTCCGGTTAGGGTTCAGAACTGCACACAAGGACTTCGCCCGTTAATGATGCACTCCTATAAAGATCAAGTGCTGTTTCCACTTGTGCTGGGTTTGTCTTCCTGGCACGAGGTCATGGAATAAATGAGCCAGAACTCTCGGGAAACAGATGATGCTGACACTGGAGCGCCTTTTCTCCTCATCCTCCCTGTGTCTTTTGGGCAAGAGTCTTTCAATGGGATGATTTCAGCATTTCTTTCGAAAATTTGTGCTCCGAATTTGCAGTCTTCTCATTTCAGCTCTGTCTATAATTACTCGCTTGTCCTCTTATTGGAAAGAAAAATTATGGCTAAGAAGGGTTTATAGGGGCAAAAAAGGGCTGACCTGTTTTATCTGTCCATGCATTCATGTGAGTGTAATGATGACAAAATGGAATGTTAACTGATGATTAGCAGAAATGGTAGCAGTTAATTAGTTGGTTCTTCGTTTATTGTTCCATTTGCACATTTTGGGGAGCAATTGTTATTAATTAGAGCTATCAAGCCGAAAGGGCCGAGGTGGAACCTTACAGCCAAGTAAATCATGGTGCAATGAACAGTCCATTATCCTGTCCTGTACCGCTGGCCCGTGAGCCGTGATCTATTAGCTTTATCTAAAAGCAGAATCAGGCTGAAAAGAAATGTACAGGATGTAAATGACAGGCTTTGATGAGCTCTGTTCTGCTTCACTTCTTATATAATGAAACCTTACTTGTATCCATTTGGTGTTCATGCGTTAAATACTGAATTACAATAAAGCTGGAGATGGAAACATGTTTCTGAAGCTTTATTTTTAGGAAATATTTAAAAAATGTAAATAACCACATTAGACTTCTATTTCACCATGGGTGTACAGATGGCATGAGTGTTAATGATTTGTGTTTTGCCAGCTACCAGCATAAAAGCTGATGCTGTATGTGGAGCAGTTAAAGAGCTTGTGGATGCCAAACCCAGAAAATCAATTAAATAAATGAGAAAAATGACTCCAGTGGAGCAAATATGAACATTAAAATAATCAAATTACTTTAAAGGAAATCAATCATATAATTTAAAGAGTAAACAGCCTGAATCTTTTCACTCTCCCTTGTGGTTAACAGGAACAGAGGTCTTTTATTTGGCCATTGATATTTCGCTAGACTTCGAGATTTAGCATTTGTTTTAAAAAGGGAAACGAATGGGCTCCAGTTCTGAGCTCTTTATTATTTTCAGCAGAGAGCTTTATTTGTAAGAATTTGATTTATAGGAGATCAAGATGCTCAGTATTTACTCATTAGAAATTGTCAACATATTCTGTACTTTTACTATGAATGGTTTGGTTATCTTAATTTTTAAGTTAAAATCTGAATATTTCAACATACTAAATGAGATCCTAACTCAAATCACTGTGATTGATAAACATAAGATATGAGTTACAATGTTTCTGTAAAATGGCTACTGTTATACGCCATTACAAGGGAAAACATATTGGGAGGCGAGCAATCAAGATAATGACCACAGACTTCTGGGATTTGTCTGCATTCAATTCATCCTGAATTTCAACCTCACATCCGGGTAATTTTTATCCATCCTTTGTAATTGTATTCTTGAGTATTGGCATTGAACTTTGGCATTGATGAAGAAGAAGGACAGTGTTTCGCATCCCTGGTCCTGGAGGACCCCCAACACTGCACATCTTGGGCTGTGTCTACACTTATCCGGATACATTTTCATTTCAAAACGCTCTCCATCCACACCAGCGTTTTCAAGAATTGTTCAAAAGTTTCTCATCCACACTGAAATGTTGGAAGACTTCTTAAATCTCCTTACTGCACATGAGTAAAACGTAACAAAAGCTCACTGGGATGATACACAGAGGCCAGACATAATAAAGTTCTCATGCTTTTCTTGTGACACGATCACTTTATTAGCAAAATCTCTCAGCACTTACTGCTGCGCTCAGGTCACACTCAATCACAATCCCATGTGTGTCTAAAGGTGATTTCACGTTTGCTTTGATTGCTTGCTCTGAGCTAGAGTCCCCTTCCCCGCTCGTCTCAGTTCATATTATATATACGTCCGAACCGCGGTGCGTTTGCATAATCAAGCTGCAACCTATGTTGCTAAAGGCTGTGAAGAAAACACTAAATAGATAGAGTTGCTCACACCACTTATGTTGTTCTTTTTTTACCTCTGGTTTTGCTTCCATAGCATCAGCACATAACGGTACTTGCGTCAATCTGCTTTAAATGTGCTGCAAATGTCCTAAAGAATGGGGAGTCCTTTTGTGCTGAAGGCGAGCAGAAATGAGATATACATTCTCTCCGCTTGCAGTGCGTCAGTCACGCTTGTCAGGAAAGTGAGAGAGAACACACACAAACACAGTTTTATTGAGTCATATGCCATCTATGGCGGATCACTTCCGTGATTTAGTATGATTGCATTCATATCAGCAGTGAAGCATACCAGAGTTCACACGAACCGTACCCCAGACTCGAGTAGGGTTCGCACCCGCGTTCAGAAAACAGCGTTCACATCCTCCAAACGAACTCTGACGCGCACACGAGAAGCTAGTGTGAAACTCGGAAAACCACTGCACTCATGTTTCGCTGCAGGACAGCAGTTGAGAGTCATTTTCTGTCACACACATCTTTTGCCTCGTTTCCACTGAGTGGTACGGTACGGTTCAGTACGGTACGGTTCGGGTCGGGTCGCTAAACCATGATCGGGGCTAGCGTTTCCACTGCCAACAGTACCCTACTTGATAGGCGTGGTGTATGCCGGAGAGAAGCGATCTACGTCATTTTCGCGCGAACAAAAGCGACATGGTAAACAACAATGGATGACAGACAGCAGAGCTTGTTCTTGCTTCTCGGGATGTTTGTCACAAGAAACAAGCGCTGGCATTAGGCGTTTCTCAATACCAAGTAGCCACGCAAAGTCCGACTCAGGAGAATGATCCCGAGGACGCGAGTCCAGTAATTCTGCTGATGGAACAGCGCGTTCTTGAAAGCGCCACTCAGCTCGCTCTGCTACTCCGATTATGTACATTTAAGGCAACAATAAAACAAAATATGTTATAAAACACCACTCTGCTTCTTTCGATTTAATTTAAATACATTTTAAACATTATAAGCACACAAATGTGGTTCAGGCAACGCAATGCATAGCCTATTGATTATATTCACTGCATGTATGTAACGTTATATTTAACAAAACTAAATATAAAACACAATCCTGCCTCTTTTCGTTTAAATTAAAAAATATTAAACATATTCCAGGCAATGAATTGCATATTGCATTGGTACAAATGTTGCAATAAACAACATTACAGATAGCACAGATGATCTTGTAATAAAATAAAATAAATGACAAAACTATCTATTTTTGGTGAATTTCAGTTTTATAATAATAGCCATTATAAAAGTATAAGTAAAAGGTACAAAAATATACACAGTAAAGCTTTAATCACAAAGCAAACAATTCAGTCAAATATACAAATTCAGCGCTCAAATAGCCTATATGAAACTACTTAGCCTTCTGCCAAAACTATTGGCCAGGGAACGAATTATAGATTCACGAGACCAAAGATCGCCTGTTAGGTCTGTACAAGACGAATTATATCTCATGTTTAACCACTACAGAGACGTCAGAGTCAGCGGCAAACATCAGAACGGCTAGCCGGGGAAAGGCTGCTCCAGGCGGGGTACTTGTGCGCCGAGCACCCGGTGATTGCTTGGAATGGATCTTCAAATGATCATAAATCTATAAATAAACCACAGATTTGAGCTTTAAAAAACTACTTTCTCGCCTGAAAAACTCTTACAACTACATTTCGTGACACAATAACAGTAGTATTATATTTTAACTGTATGCTTCTAATGCCCTTGTAGCACGCGCAAGTGACGATACTCTGTCAACCAATCACCGTTCTGCAGTGAGTCTAGCTCCACCCTTTAGTACCGTACCGCTGTGCTAGGACCCCAACGGAAGGGTACCCAAAAAGTGGTACGGTACGGTTCGGCTTTTTGGTACCATTCACAACTTTTGACAGTGGAAACTGGAAACGCAAATAATTGCGTACCGAACCGAACTGTACCGTACCGTACCGCTCAGTGGAAACGAGGCATTTGATTCTTTGAGCTGATGAATTGAATCAGGTGTGTTTGAACCTGGAGGGCCACCGTCCTGCAGAGTTTATCTCCAACCCCAATCAAACACACCTGAGCCATTCTTACTAAGACTAGAAGCGTCCGGGCATATGTTTTGAGGTCTAAACTCTACAGTTTGCAGGACAGCAGTTCTCCAGGACAGAGTCTGGACACCCCTGATATGAACTGTGCAGTGATGAGGTTCTCCAGGACCGGGTCTGGACACCCCTGATATGAACTGTGCAGTGATGAGGTTCTACAGGACCGAGTCTGGACACCCCTGATATGAACTGTGCAGTGATGAGGTTCTACAGGACCGAGTCTGGACACCCCTGATATGAACTGTGCAGCGATGAGGTTCTCCAGGACCGGGTCTGGACACCCCTGATATGAACTGTGCAGTGATGAGGTTCTCCAGGACCGGGTCTGGACACCCCTGATATGAACTGTGCAGTGATGAGGTTCTCCAGGACCGGGTCTGGACACCCCTGATCTGAACTGTGCAGCGATGAGGTTCTCCAGGACCGAGTCTGGACACACCTGATATGAACTGTGCAGTGATGAGGTTCTCCAGGACCGGGTCTGGACACCCCTGATCTGAACTGTGCAGTGATGAGGTTCTCCAGGACCGGGTCTGGACACCCCTGATCTGAACTGTGCAGCGATGAGGTTCTCCAGGACCGAGTCTGGACACACCTGATATGAACTGTGCAGTGATGAGGTTCTCCAGGACCGGGTCTGGACACCCCTGATATGAACTGAGCAGTGATGAGGTTCTCCAGGACCGAGTCTGGACACCCCTGATATGAACTGAGCAGTGATGAGATTCTACAGGACCGGGTCTGGACACCCCTGATATGAACTGTGCAGTGATGAGATTCTACAGGACCGGGTCTGGACACCCCTGATATGAACTGTGCAGTGATGAGGTTCTCCAGGACCGGGTCTGGACACCCCTAATATGAACTGTGCAGTGATGAGGTTCTCCAGGACCGAGTCTGGACACACCTGATATGAACTGTGCAGTGATGAGGTTCTCCAGGACCGGGTCTGGACACCCCTGATATGAACTGAGCAGTGATGAGGTTCTCCAGGACCGAGTCTGGACACCCCTGATATGAACTGAGCAGTGATGAGATTCTACAGGACCGGGTCTGGACACCCCTGATATGAACTGTGCAGTGATGAGATTCTACAGGACCGGGTCTGGACACCCCTGATATGAACTGTGCAGTGATGAGGTTCTCCAGGACCGGGTCTGGACACCCCTAATATGAACTGTGCAGTGATGAGGTTCTCCAGGACCGAGTCTGGACACACCTGATATGAACTGTGCAGTGATGAGGTTCTCCAGGACCGAGTCTGGACACACCTGATCTGAACTGTGCAGCGATGAGGTTCTCCAGGACCGAGTCTGGACACACCTGATCTGAACTGTGCAGTGATGAGGTTCTCCAGGACCGGGTCTGGACACCCCTGATCTGAACTGTGCAGTGATAAGGTTCTCCAGGACCGGGTCTGGACACCCCTGATATGAACTGAGCAGTGATGAGGTTCTCCAGGACCGGGTCTGGACACCCCTAATATGAACTGTGCAGTGATGAGGTTCTCCAGGACCGGGTCTGGACACCCCTGATCTGAACTGTGCAGTGATGAGGTTCTCCAGGACCGGGTCTGGACACCCCTGATATGAACTGTGCAGTGATGAGGTTCTCCAGGACCGGGTCTGGACACCCCTGATATGAACTGTGCAGTGATGAGGTTCTCCAGGACCGGGTCTGGACACCCCTGATATGAACTGTGCAGTGATGAGGTTCTCCAGGACCGGGTCTGGACACCCCTGATATGAACTGTGCAGTGATGAGTTTCTCCAGGACCGGGTCTGGACACCCCTGATCTGAACTGTGCAGTGATGAGGTTCTCCAGGACCGGGTCTGGACACCCCTGATCTGAACTGTGCAGTGATGAGGTTCTCCAGGACCGGGTCTGGACACCCCTGATCTGAACTGTGCAGTGATGAGGTTCTCCAGGACCGGGTCTGGACACCCCTGATATGAACTGAGCAGTGATGAGGTTCTCCAGGACCGGGTCTGGACACCCCTGATATGAACTGTGCAGTGATGAGTTTCTCCAGGACCGGGTCTGGACACCCCTGATCTGAACTGTGCAGTGATGAGGTTCTCCAGGACCGGGTCTGGACACCCCTGATCTGAACGGTGCAGTGATGAGGTTCTCCAGGACCGGGTCTGGACACCCCTGATATGAACTGTGCAGTGATGAGGTTCTCCAGGACCGGGTCTGGACACCCCTTATATGAACTGTGCAGCGATGAGATTCTACAGGACCGGGTCTGGACACCCCTGATATGAACTGTGCAGTGATGAGGTTCTCCAGGACCGGGTCTGGACACCCCTGATATGAACTGTGCAGTGATGAGGTTCTCCAGTACCGGGTCTGGACACCCCTGATATGAACTGTGCAGTGATGAAGTTTTCCAGGACCGGGTCTGGACACCCCTGATCTGAACTGTGCAGTGATGAGGTTCTCCAGGACCGGGTCTGGACACCCCTGATATGAACTGTGCAGTGATGAGGTTCTCCAGGACCGGGTCTGGACACCCCTGATATGAACTGTGCAGTGATGAAGTTTTCCAGGACCGGGTCTGGACACCCCTGATCTGAACTGTGCAGTGATGAGATTCTACAGGACCGGGTCTGGACACCCCTGATATGAACTGTGCAGTGATGAGGTTCTCCAGGACCGGGTCTGGACACCCCTGATATGAACTGTGCAGTGATGAGGTTCTCCAGGACCGGGTCTGGACACCCCTGATATGAACTGTGCAGTGATGAGGTTCTCCAGGACCGGGTCTGGACACCCCTGATATGAACTGTGCAGTGATGAGGTTCTCCAGGACCGGGTCTGGACACCCCTGATCTGAACTGTGCAGTGATGAGATTCTACAGGACCGGGTCTGGACACCCCTGATATGAACTGTGCAGTGATGAGGTTCTCCAGGACCGGGTCTGGACACCCCTGATATGAACTGTGCAGTGATGAGGTTCTCCAGGACCGGGTCTGGACACCCCTGATATGAACTGTGCAGTGATGAGGTTTTCTAGGACCGGGTCTGGACACCCCTGATCTGAACTGTGCAGTGATGAGATTCTACAGGACCGGGTCTGGACACCCCTGATATGAACTGTGCAGTGATGAGGTTCTCCAGGACCGGGTCTGGATACCCCTTATATGAACTGTGCAGTGATGAGGTTCTCCAGGACCGGGTCTGGACACCCCTGATATGAACTGTGCAGTGATGAGGTTCTCCAGGACCGGGTCTGGACACCCCTGATATGAACTGTGCAGTGATGAGGTTCTCCAGGACGGGGTCTGGACACCCCTGATATGAACTGTGCAGTGATGAGGTTCTCCAGGACCGGGTCTGGACACCCCTGATCTGAACTGTGCAGTGATGAGGTTCTCCAGGACCGGGTCTGGACACCCCTGATATGAACTGTGCAGTGATGAGGTTCTCCAGGACCGGGTCTGGACACCCCTGATCTGAACTGTGCAGTGATGAGATTCTACAGGACCGGGTCTGGACACCCCTGATATGAACTGTGCAGTGATGAGGTTCTCCAGGACCGGGTCTGGACACCCCTGATATGAACTGTGCAGTGATGAGGTTCTCCAGGACCGGGTCTTGACACCACTTATATGAACTGTGCAGTGATGAGGTTCTCCAGGACCAGGGTTGAGAACCACTGACGTAGAACTATTGCACAAGGATGCAAGTTCCCGTAAATACACACATGTAAATGGTCAGTGTGTTAAGAGGATTGATCCTCATCTAAAATATTGACATTAAACATTTTTACTATTATTATTATTCTATTATTATTATCATTGTGAAAAGGAATGTATAAAATGACCTGATAGCTCTGATGATAGAGTATTGGCAGAGACAGAAACATTACCAGGCACACTATATAAAAGGCACGGCTAAATATGGCATTTATTATAATAGGTTTATGTGAATATTGTTTTACTTTAATGAAAATTTGTAATAATAATATTCTGTAACTCAGATAGTCTGCAGTTTAGGCAAAGCTTTCAATTATGCTGTAATGTTGAATAGAGATAATTACTCATTTTATACCCAGAAATATCAAATATTTAAAAACAGTCTTTATGTTGTTGGGATTAATTGTGATTAATTACAGAAATGTACGTGTGTGATTAAATTCGTTTTTTTTCTATTGACAGCTCTAGTGGCAAATCATCACAACAAACACGCTACCTCATATTTTGATTGCTGCCGTACTGTGATCATGCTGAAATATGAAAAATAAATGTCTCTCAGTATGCATCAGGACAGCTGAACGGTGATAGCATTCCCAATCACCCCGGCCCAATCTAGCCTGGGACCTCAATTAAGATTGACACCCCCAATTTAACACATTTTGAAGAAGAACTTAGTGCAAAATCCACAGGGTTAGTGTTTGGCAGTTTATTCTGGGAAACTAACCTGGGCAGGAGCAGGCTAACTGTCAGTCTAATCCACATCAGGGTCTAACATGGCCAGAATTACACAATCAGAACAGCTGGCTTGAATTTAGTGACATAAAAGATACTTTTTTTTTTTAAAATGGACATTTCACATGTCAGTAAGTAAAAACTCAAAGTGTACGGTGCTTCTATTTACACTAATAATGTGAGCCTGCTGGCTAGAATCTATCTATATGCCTCTCTGTTTCTCTCCAATTTCAAACGCTCTGTTAATCTCTCTGTATGAACGCTTACTCAAGCTGATGAAATTGGGCCCAATGAGCTGGTCCTCTAGTGCCCGCTATAAAGCTCATTCATCTTTATTTGATACTTTGTTGACATGGGGTACAGGGCCGCTGACAGAGGTTAAGTCAGTGAGTGACCGTTGCCTGCTCATTTGGCCTTTCATGTTCCCTCCTTTTACCATCTTCCTGCAGGAACGAGGCAGTGCTGAGGGGTTGAGGGGGATCTGATGTCAATTTCACGGGGCCACAAACTGGAACATCCAATATCTTTGACGTTCAACACACTTATGCCAGTATAGGGTTAGCCGGTATGTTGTTTAAATCTGAAAACACTAACCCTCAGTTTCACAGACAAGGCTTGAGTCTAGTGCCAGACTAAACTGCATGTTTGAGCTGTTTTAACTGAAAGCATATCTTAAAACATGTTTACACACCAGTAATGTTTTGTTTCTAAGGCACATTTATAAAAGCTACTTAAATGTCCTAATCGAACTAAGGCCTAATCCTGGTTTAATCTAAGCCCTGTCTGTGAAACCAGGCCTACAAGTTCTGGCATGCTTTATATTCACTTAATTAATTAAATAATTTAATTATTTTGAGATTCTTAAACGTCTGTCCGAGACTGAGACTGCATTCATATAGAAATGGTATGACATAATTAAAGTCAGCAAGACCAGAAATTATTCCTGTGTGGCTTAGTGCAATTTGAAGCTCGTGAATATAGTATACAAATCTAGATTTTTATGGGGATGCTTCGGTAATGTATCAGTGCACATTACTTAGTACTATATATTATAAAATGCTAAAATTATTAGTTATGATTACTTTTGACAGTTCTTCTGAGAATATATGTGAAAACCCTGCTTGGTCTGATTTCTATAGTTTTCTGTGTTATAATGTGCTCACCACTTCTCGCTTTACACACCTATTGTTGACCACTGTTACAAGAATTGCTGCCTTATAAAGAAAATGACATTAATTATGTCAATGTTTAATTTCGGGCAATAGAGCAAGCCAGCTCACTGGCAATAGTTTCCGGCACATCTTAAAATAAAGAAGGCGCCTTTTACGGGTGCTAATTCAGTACAAGCCTCATATAATTATGTCACATCCAATACACAGGCTCAATATTAGCACTTAATGTGATACCTGAGAAGCTTCTCTCCACCACCCCTGCCCCCCACACAAGTGAAATCACAATAAGAGTGCACTTCTCCAGTGAGGTATTGATAATAGCAGTGTAAACCGACCAGCCTGCTTTGTACTATATGCAAGGCCTAAAAGGATTTTTTTTCTGTTTCGTCAGCTGAAGAGCTTATCTTGAATTATAACTGCAGTCATTGTTTTTCAGTCCTGTGAATCCTCTCTGTCTTTCATCCCACTGTACGCTTCTGCCTGACCACATTCGGTTTATGGTATTCCAAACAAAGGGACTGATCCTTGTTTTATTTCAGATGTATGTGTAACCCCTCCGGTTCTACTCACACTGCTCGGAGCGGGATTCGAGCCGGCGCTTCCGGCATGGGAGACGGTGCGCTAACAAGGACGCTAAAGACCGAGTCATCCTTCACTAGTGCGCCTCTTGAGGCCAGGGGAGTGAGGTTTACTCGCACAGCTCTTTACTCGCTGGCCTCCGGTACATATGCCAGTAATACTCTTTGTCTTCCCTAGCCCCTTCATATAAATAACATTTGCAATTTAACTTCTTCTGAGAGACATAAACCATCTCCTCTCCATTACAGGAAAAGCTCAGCATTTGGATGTTTGGATGAATGTATTATCATTGCATATAAAAATCTGATTATTTTAAACCATTAACTTCAACATTCATATTTGTATATATTTCTTCAATAAAATGGCACATGCAAACTGCTGTAGAGCTCTTTCTTTAGCTCCAGATTAATAAACAGGAAAATAATAGTGTTAATGTTGTAAATTTCATCGATTATGAAACCAAATCGATTTCAGCTGTAAAGCTGCTCAACAGAGGTGATTATTTAACTCAATTTAGTGTTTTTTCAATTCAGTCCAATAAAAGTGTTGATGTTTCAAATTTTGTATCATTATACAGCTCAAATTAGCCAAATTTTGTTCTCATCTGATCGTGTGAGTGCAGTTCAATCGATAATATTACTGAATATGATTTTCCTTTTAGACCCCACCTTAGCAGTCCAAAGGTGACAGCAGCAAGGAACCCAAACTCCAATGAGAAACACAAAAAATGAGAAACACTTTGGGAGTTTCAAAGTTGTCATCTGATTGGTTGAATTCTACAGGATGGGAGACGTGTGTGTCGTGTTCTGTAACGGTCCACCCGGAAACAACGCAGTCATGACGCTAAACTAGAGCTCTTCACGGGTCCACTTGAATCTGAAAACCCGAGGTCCGACCCGAAACTTCGAGAAGTGCCTCAGACACGGGTCGAGTTCAGTATAGTGGCCTTGGGTTTCGGGTCATTTAATTTTTTTCTAGCTTTTTCCGAATGGATCCGAGAAGACCCAAATTCTTTTAAACTATTTCAGGCATTCAACACAATTTTATTTAAAACAATTCTATGACAACGTCATTATCTCACTTTTCCACAATTCGACATGCAATGGACTTTGTATCTGGGTTGCTTCTGCATTTAGACTCCACTCCACATTTCTTCACGTTGCTCCACATTTTTGCCTACCGTTTGTTTCAACGAGCACCATCAGCATGGATTAAAATAAACTCTAATCATCTTATGGTTAGGTAAATAACAATTCACCAAAAGTTATAGGATGTAATGAGGTTACAGCGATTGACATTTCAGAACGTCATGGCAACCAATGAAAACTAATGCAGACATGACAGAAAATGAACTAAACATAACATTTACATGACAACATGGTTATAAATAAGGTACATATATTTCACTAAAAGCTGAATCATTTTGCTATGTTCTTACACAAAGTACACATAAAATATAATTTAAGAGTAAAATAAATATGTTTACTATAAATACACAAAAATTTCACTTAAGGTATGCTTGTGTTTTAGCATATTTCTTAAAAGCGTACTAAGCATATATTTATTACCAATGTACTCCTAGTATACTTTTTAAAATTATGTTAAAATACAATACAATATATTTTAATTCACTTCAAATAACCATGTTGGGAATACAAATGTACTATAAACATACAATTCAAATTTCAAGTTAATTTTTAATACATTTAATAGTACGTCTTTTTCACCTGGGTAATAGGATGGATGGGAATCTCTGGGCACCTCACGATTCGATTACGATTCAGAGGGCTGCGATTCGATGCTAAAGCGCTTATAGATTATCTGAATCTTTTTGTGTGTGTGTGTGTGTGAGACTATAAATACTTTGCTTTAAAAGTACAAAGTAATGACCCATAAAGAATTAACGTACAATATATTTTATTAACATTGCAAAGAACCAACAGGAAAATAAATGTGTGCCTGAACTAGCAGCATACTTGTAGTAAATTAATAATATAACAACGACCGGTACAGCCGAGTGTTTTTCCTCCTGGGTGGAAATGTGTCATATGGCTTCTCATATTTGTCGTGTTTCCGAAATATTTTATTTTTATTCTACAAAGCTTACAAATAGTGTGGCTCTTGTCCAGCTCCTTTCCCACTTCAACTTCATAGAAGTCAAAATATTTCCACACGTCAGCTTTTAACGAGGAGGGTGTTTGGATTTCGTGCTCAGCCATCGAAATGTGTTTTGTGTTATGCCTCTGTTATGTGCACGCCACACACGGTCCGGCCACTGCACTTCCGCGCTTCAGAGTTCCGTCTTTTGCGTTCCGTCAATATTACGTTATTATAAATATATATATATAAAAATCGATTTTTGACATTTGTTAATCGATTCAAAATCGTCCACGTCCACGTCCGCATCGCGATGCATCTAAGAATCGATTTCCCCCCCACCCCTACTGGGTAATGACTTGTAAATATAAATGTTTCACGGTACATTACTATTCTAACCCCTAAAATCCACTGGATCCGTCTACGGCGCGGAACGTCAGCGTCGCGGATGCCGGAGCTAATCGCGGCCAATATAGTCAATGCTCTTAAGTCCACCAGCTGCGGACGCAGCGCGTCTCAGAAGCGTCCCAGAAGCGTCTCTCCGCTCCGCAGAGAATAGGTAGCAGGTCGATTTTCGCCGCTTGCCGCGTCAAGCAGCACAGAGCACATCGTACCGGGCAGGAAGTCAGACACA
The DNA here is from genome assembly GCA_029959095.1 of Rhinichthys osculus. Classification (NCBI taxonomy): domain Eukaryota; kingdom Metazoa; phylum Chordata; class Actinopteri; order Cypriniformes; family Leuciscidae; genus Rhinichthys; species Rhinichthys osculus. The sequence continues at coordinate 41,514,641 of JARWKJ010000016.1, read as the reverse complement.
GAACGGCATAGAGGAAAAATGAAGAAGTCACCAACGCTCCGCTGCTGAAACGCGTCTGAGATGCTTCCAGTGGACTTTGACGCCGAGCTAGGGACGCATCAAAAACATGGCGCTGACGTTCTGCGCCGTAGACGGATCCAGTGGATTTTAGGGGTTATGATGGAGATATTGCTTACAGAGTAGCGTCTGCATTCGAGCACTCTCACTAAATTCCGGAATAGGGCTAAGCATTCACGTCTAAACATAAACATTTTCTTCTAATCCACGAAACATCAAATGATGCCTTATTTGTTTTAAGGAGGGTGGTCTTATAGTCTTGCACTTTATGTAGGAGCAAAATAGAAGCATATAACAACACCTTTTTTTCAAGGCTGATGTTTTCCTTTAGTGCATTTCAGGCTGATTTCAGCTGAACTCGTGTTAGAGTCATGCTCCATTATTCATCCGTTGTCCAAATGACATTTACAAATAGGAGTATAGGACTATGACTATTATCAATGATGCTATTTGCTCAGGTGGTCTTGGGGGGTTTCTTTTCTCATCTCTATTAGCCTGCAACGTATTATCATTTGTTAAAGCCACACAAAATGCATGTTCTATTTAGATATGTTTGAGCCTTTTGCCCCAGGCACACATAGTCATAGGCCACTAGAGTTGAGCCATTCGGAATGGTTGGTTAAGGAGCTCAGATTTTGGTCCTAAAAGCTACCAAACACATTGCCTGGGCGATAGGCTGTTCCATGGCCGGGATGGTGGTGGTAGAAAGCCAACTCTTGCTAAATTTACTGACATTAGGGAGAAGGATAACACCTTCCTTTTGGATGCTCCCTTGTTGCAGGAAAGCCTATTTGGAGATGCTGTCACTTCTGTGGTGGAAGCAGTCTGCTGCTTTTCGCCAGCTCATCCCATGTAGTGACCAAGCTGCCTATGCCTCGATCGTGCTCAAGCTCTCTACAGTGCCCTGGTTCAGAGCAGAATGTGAGCCGTCAGTTATGGAGCCCGCTCGTAAAGACTGGGGCCCTAGGTCTCATCCGATTATTCACTCACAACAGTGTAAACACAGCTTTAGAGTTTGACAGCTAAGGCCTCTTGTCCTCAGGATCCCAGTAGCAGCTGCTGATTCTTTGGCTCGTTTCTGAAGGACAGACCCCCCATTGGAGAGTTTGGATGAACTGCAGAAGCATATTCGCCTCTCTCACTGTGGCCTCCCAGTCCCCGTCCAACTGTTCCTTTGCTCATTGCGGCTCAGTCAGTGGCATAAGTCTGATCAATTGTATGCTTTGGTGGTCGAAACAGAGGAGTGCCTGTCACCAAGCAGAGAATGTCTCATTGGGTGACTGATGCTATTTCAGCAGCCTATGAAGGAAAATGGCTTGGCAATTGATTCACCTCACCATTCACCTCTTGGTGTTTGCGCTTATTCTACTAGGGGAATGGCTTCTCAGGCTCTGTTTAAGGCCTCTTCATTATAGGATATTTGTGTTGTGGCAGGCTGGTCCTCTCCGCACACTTTTATCAGGTTTCGTGGTCTGGATGAGGGGATGACACCTGGGGTTACATACATAACAGAGACGTTTCCTTTTCATAGGTTCCCTTTACACTGTGTTGGCTCACAGTACTCATGCAGGCTGTGGTTTGTATGTTTAATGTGCCTGTGTTCTAACTGTTTCCCCCAGGCTTCAATCATCCCAGATGTAAGATCGTCAAACCCATCCAGGAGGGTTGTTTTATTGTTACAATTATACTGTACTTGACCCTAAAAAAATAACCCAGCACTTCATCTCCTTCACATTCGTCAAAACCACCGGGCCATCGAGGATAATGTGGCAGACTTTTGTGAACTGTGTCACGAAATTGACTATAATGAGATTGCCCTGAAGGACATTTTAAGAGTGGGTCTCAATGAACCTATCTGTTCATAGATGCCAAGGAGAAAAAAACTATTTTTCCTTGGCCCAATACATCGATCATGGCCTTCTGCTAAGCGGTTCCTCGTTTACCATGGGAATTGTGGATGAGGGTCTCCACAATGCCGCAGTGCACACCACAGCCAGCATGCCAAAGCCAGAGTCTCTTCACATCACGTCATGCCTGCCAAGCCTGAGTCTCTTCACGACATGCCTTCCAAGCCTGAGTCTCTTCACGACATGCCTTCCAAGCCTGAGTCTCTTCACAACATGCCTTCCAAGCCTGAGTCTCTTCACAACATGCCTGCCAAGCCTGAGTCTCTTCACTACATGCCTTCCAAGCCCAAGTCTCTTCTTGACATGCCTTCCAAGCCTGAGTCTCTTCACAACATGCCTGCCAAGCCTGAGTCTCTATTCACAACATGCCTGCCAAGCCTGAGTCTCTTCATGACATGCCTGCCAAGCCTGAGTCTCTTCATTACATGCCTGCCAAGCCTGAGTCTCTTCACAGCATGCCTGCTGAGCCTGAGTCTCTTCACAACATGCCTGCCAAGCCTGAGTCTCTTCACTACATGCCTTCCAAGCCCAAGTCTCTTCTTGACATGCCTTCTAAGCCTGAGTCTCTTCACTACATGCCTTCCAAGCCTGAGTCTCTTCACGACATGCCTTCCAAGCCTGAGTCTCTTCACGACATACCTTCTAAGCCTGAGTCTTTTCACTACATGCCTTTCAAGCCTGAGTCTCTTCACAACATGCCTGCCAAGCCTGAGTATCTTCACTACATGCCTTCCAAGCCTGAGCCTCTTCACGACATACCTTCCAAGCCTGAGTCTCTTCACGACATGCCTGCCAAGCCTGAGTCTCTTCACGACATGCCTTCCAAGGATGAGTCTCTTCATGACATGCCTTCCAACCCCGAGTCTCTTCACGTCATGCCTGCCAAGCCTGAGTCTCTTCACGACATGCCTGCCAAGCCTGAGTCTCTTCACTACATGCCTTCCAAGCCTGAGTCTCTTCACGACATGCCTTCCAAGCCTGAGTCTCTTCACAACATGCCTGCCAAGCCTGAGTCTCTTCACTACATGCCTTTCAAGCCTGAGTCTCTTCACAACATGCCTGCCAAGCCTGAGTCTCTTCACTACATGCCTTCCAAGCCTGAGTCTCGTCACGACATACCTTCCAAGCCCGAGTCTCTTCACATCATGCCTGCCAAGCCTGAGTCTCTTCACGACATGCCTTCCAAGCATGAGTCTCTTCATGACATGCCTTCCAACCCCGAGTCTCTTCACGTCATGCCTGCCAAGCCTGAGTCTCTTCATGACATGCCTTCCAACCCCGAGTCTCTTCACGTCATGCCTGCCAAGCCTGAGTCTCTTCACGTCATACCTGCCAAGCCTGAGTCTCTTCATGACATGCCTTCCAACCCCGAGTCTCTTCACGTCATGCCTGCCAAGCCTGAGTCTCTTCACGACATGCCTTCCAAGCATGAGTCTCGTCACGACATACCTTCCAAGCCTGAGTCTCTTCACGACATGCCTGCCAAGCCTGAGTCTCTTCATGACATGCCTTCCAACCCTGAGTCTCTTCACGACATACATTCCAAGCCTGAGTCTCTTCACGACATGCCTTCCAAGCATGAGTCTCTTCACGTCATGCCTGCCAAGCCTGAGTCTCTTTACGACATACATTCCAAGCCTGAGTCTCTTCACGACATGCCTTCCAAGCCTGAGTCTCTTCACAACATGCCTGCCAAGCCTGAGTCTCTTCATGACATGCCTGCCAAGCCTGAGTCTCTTCAGGACATGCCTTCTAAGCCTAAGTCTCTTCACAACATGTCTGCCAAGCCTGAGTCTCTTCATGACATGCCTGCCAAGCCTGAGTCTCTTCAGGACATGCCTTCCAAGCCTGAGTCTCTTCACAACATGCCTGCCAAGCCTGAGTCTTCAGGACGTGCCTTCCAAGCCTGAGTCTCTTCACAACATGCCTTTTAAGCCTGAGTCTCTTCATGACATGCCTTTTAAGCCTGAGTCTCTTCAGGACATGCCTGCCAAGCCTGAGTCTCTTCACGACATGTCTTCCAAGCCTGAGTCTCTTCACGACATGCCTGCCAAGCCTAAGTCTCTTCACAACATACCTTCCAAGCCTAAGTCTCTTCACGACATACCTTCCAAGCCTAAGTCTCTACACGACATGCCTGCCAAGCCTGAGTCTCTTCACGACATACCTTCCAAGCCTGAGTCTCTTCACAACATGCCTGCCAAGCCTGAGTCTCTTCATGACATGCCTTCCAAGCCTGAGTCTCTTCACGACATGCCTGCCAAGCCTGAGTCTCTTCACGACATACCTTCCAAGCCTGAGTCTCTTCACTACATGCCTGCCAAGCCTGAGTCTCTTCACGACATACCTTCCAAGCCTGAGTCTCTTCACTACATGCCTTCTAAGCCTAAGTCTCTTCACGACATGCCTTCCAAGCCTGAGTCTCTTCACAACATACCTTCCAAGCCTAAGTCTCTTCACGACATGCCTTCCAACCCCGAGTCTCTTCACGACATGCCTGCCAAGCCTGAGTCTCTTCACAACATGCCTGCCAAGCCTGAGTCTCTTCATGACATGCCTTCCAAGCCTGAGTCTCTTCACGACATGCCTGCCAAGCCTGAGTCTCTTCACGACATACCTTCCAAGCCTGAGTCTCTTCACTACATGCCTGCCAAGCCTGAGTCTCTTCACGACATACCTTCCAAGCCTGAGTCTCTTCACGACATGCCTGCCGAGCCTGAGTCTCTTCGCGACATACCTTCCAAGCCTGAGTCTCTTCACGACATGCCTGCCAAGCCTGAGTCTCTTCATGACATGCCTGCCAAGCCTGAGTCTCTTCAGGACATGCCTTCCAAGCCTAAGTCTCTTCACAACATGTCTGCCAAGCCTGAGTCTCTTCATGACATGCCTGCCAAGCCTGAGTCTCTTCAGGACATGCCTTCCAAGCCTGAGTCTCTTCACAACATGCCTGCCAAGCCTGAGTCTTCAGGACGTGCCTTCCAAGCCTGAGTCTCTTCACAACATGCCTTTTAAGCCTGAGTCTCTTCATGACATGCCTTTTAAGCCTGAGTCTCTTCAGGACATGCCTGCCAAGCCTGAGTCTCTTCACGACATGTCTTCCAAGCCTGAGTCTCTTCACGACATGCCTGCCAAGCCTAAGTCTCTTCACAACATACCTTCCAAGCCTAAGTCTCTTCACGACATACCTTCCAAGCCTAAGTCTCTACACGACATGCCTGCCAAGCCTAAATCTCTTCACGACATACCTTCCAAGCCTGAGTCTCTTCACAACATGCCTGCCAAGCCTGAGTCTCTTCATGACATGCCTTCCAAGCCTGAGTCTCTTCACGACATGCCTGCCAAGCCTGAGTCTCTTCACGACATACCTTCCAAGCCTGAGTCTCTTCACTACATGCCTGCCAAGCCTGAGTCTCTTCACGACATACCTTCCAAGCCTGAGTCTCTTCACTACATGCCTTCTAAGCCTAAGTCTCTTCACGACATGCCTTCCAAGCCTGAGTCTCTTCACAACATACCTTCCAAGCCTAAGTCTCTTCACGACATGCCTTCCAACCCCGAGTCTCTTCACGACATGCCTGCCAAGCCTGAGTCTCTTCACAACATGCCTGCCAAGCCTGAGTCTCTTCATGACATGCCTTCCAAGCCTGAGTCTCTTCACGACATGCCTGCCAAGCCTGAGTCTCTTCACGACATACCTTCCAAGCCTGAGTCTCTTCACTACATGCCTGCCAAGCCTGAGTCTCTTCACGACATACCTTCCAAGCCTGAGTCTCTTCACGACATGCCTGCCGAGCCTGAGTCTCTTCGCGACATACCTTCCAAGCCTGAGTCTCTTCACGACATGCCTGCCAAGCCTGAGTCTCTTCAGGACATGCCTTCCAAGCCTAAGTCTCTTCACGACATACCTTCCAAGCCTAAGACTCTTCACGACATACCTTCCAAGCCCGAGTCTCTTCACGACATACCTTCCAAGCCTGAGACTCTTCACGACATGCCTGCCAACCCTGAGTCTCTTCATGACATGCCTTTCAAGCCTGAGTCTCTTCAGGACATGCCTGCCAAGCCTGAGTCTCTTCACGACATGCCTGCCAAGCCTAAGTCTCTTCACGACATACCTTCCAAGTCTGAGTCTCTTCACAACATGCCTGCCGAGCCTGAGTCTCTTCACGACATACCTTCCAAGCCTGAGTCTCTTTACAACATACCTTCCAAGCCTAAGTCTCTTCACGACATGCCTTCCAACCCCGAGTCTCTTCACGACATGCCTGCCAAGCCTGAGTCTCTTCACGACATACCTTCCAAGCCTGAGTCTCTTCACGACATACCTTCCAAGCCTGAGTCTCTTCACAACATGCCTGCCGAGCCTGAGTCTCTTCACGACATACCTTCCAAGCCTGAGTCTCTTCACGACATGCCTGCCAAGCCTGAGTCTCTTCAGGACATGCCTTCCAAGCCTAAGTCTCTTCACGACATACCTTCCAAGCCTAAGTCTCTTCACGACATGCCTTCCAAGCCCGAGTCTCTTCACGACATACCTTCCAAGCCTGAGACTCTTCACGACATGCCAGCCAACCCTGAGTCTCTTCATGACATGCCTTCCAACCCTGAGTCTCTTCACGTCATGCCTGCCTGCCGAGCCTGAGCTTCACGTCATGCCTACCGAGCCAGAACTTCTTTACCTTATACCTGCCAAGCCCGTTCAGGGGTCTCGTCCCAAGATGGCCACCGTTCCAGAGTTTCGTCCCAAAATGGCCACCGTTCCAGAGTCTCGTCCCAAAATGGCCGCCATTCCTGAGTCTCGTCTCAAGCTGGCCGCCGATTCATGAGCCCTCTGCCAAGATGGCCACCGTTCCAGAGCCCTCTGCCGAGATGGCCATCACGAGTCAGCTCCGGACGATGCAGCGCTGACAATTGTGGCCACGGCTATCTTGTGTGTTTGGGTCACACACGCATCCACTCCAGGCCCTGACCAGTGTCCAAGGGGGTGCCATATATCCCGGGCCGTAGTGGCCAAGCCAAGCTCCTTGGGCGGGGCCACAGAGGCCGATCAACCATGGCCCCCTGAACTGCTGGCACCGCCTTGGTCCCTTGAATCGCTGCAGCCTCCTACGCTCCACAACAATATGTCACAGGTTGTTTGGGTTTTTGGTTCATGTTTCATGTCAGTCATGTTTATTGTCTTGTCATCTGATTCCCTTGCCCTCATGTAATCCTGCCATGTACTTCTCTAGTCTATTGTCTAATGTTGTCATGCCTTAATTGTCTATTATGTTCAAAGGTGTGTCTCTGTGTTTAAGCCCTCATGTTTGCCATGTGTCTTTGTCAAGTATTGTTACATGTAACCACTGTTGGTAAGTCCATGTTTTTCAAGCCATGGTTAGGGTTAGGGTAACCTAACCTAACCAAGTCTTTGTTTTATGTTTGATCATGTTTGAGTATAATTAAACTGCACTTAGAGTAGTACAGTAATACAGTAGCACTACTACTACAGTAGTAGACTAAATTATTCATTCAAGATTGTTTTGAAATTGTTTATTACATAAAGCTTATATTTTAATAAATTGTGTAAAGTTAGCTACACGACACCATATATTTGACCAACCCACCCACCTAATCAAGCTATACTAATATTTGAGTTTTCAGCTCTGCTCACACAGAACATTCTCTCAGTCAACTTCATGAGGTGCATTCTGGGATACTTTTTAAACAGTATTGAAGGAGTTCATATGTATTCTGGCTGCATTTCCTTCACTATCTGCTCTAACTCGCCTATTAAAAAGTAAATTATATGAAATTTAGGTTTTGAAAAGGTAATCATATGTAGGGACAATGTATTTGTGGTTATGGTCTGAGTTAGGTTAAATGGAATACAAAGTTCTGCCATGAAACTCTGAATGATGTAGGATGAAGCCTTTACGCAATTTGCTTGCAATCACATCATTCTCTTTAGGGCACAGCTGATTGGTTCCTGCTGTATCAGTAGCCAATTAGCTCGCTGCTCAACCTTCAAATACTTGGCCAGCATTTGCTGTAGAAGTTTTCAGCACGCTTTCAGAAACCCTCCACCCCACCCACCTGTATAGATCTGCTACAGGTAACTCATTTATGCTATACTGTATGGATGGAGAAATTAAGCCTCTTGAATCTTTGAAGCTTTTCTCTGATTGTTTCGGGAAAAGATTCGAAGCATCAGAAGTGTCAAAACTGGTCAAATATATAGCAGCCATAAACCCGAGTGCGCTGCGCCGTTGTTTTATCCATTAAGCACAAAATAAAATAAAGCCTGACTATGCTAAATGTTCAGTTTTCTGATAATTAATTCACATATTAAAGTGTGGCAATAAATTAAATGTGACAATTATAATAATACTAATTATAATAATACCAACAGAGTTGTTTGATGGGAGTAAATTGTGCTCTAATTATTTTATGGGTTTTATACTGAAAGAAAGTGAGGATTAGTTTTTCGTTGATCACGTGTTTCTCTGAAAACAATATGCGGTCCAACACAGAGTTTTGTCACAGTTTGACTCTTTGTTTTCCCCGTTTTCTTCAGTGTTTTGGTTTAGTCCTATTCAGTTTTCCCGCTCCTCGTTTGTCCTCAGTTTAGTCACCTGTGTTTAGTTAATTAGTCAATCTTCTTCATCACCGTCACCTGTCGTACCCCATTATCATCTGTGTATTTAGTTCCTGTTCTTTATTCAGTGTTTGTCGGTCAATGTTTGAGCATACTGTGTGGAGCTCTTTGTTGTATTTTGCCTTCTGGAAATTAAACCTTTGATTTTGATGTAGTGATTCGTCTGCCTCCTTCATCTCCAAGCCTATACCTTGACAAGTTTACTGTGAAATTGCGCTGCGGACTCGATACGCGCTTTGAAGCTTCAGTGTCATATGTAACATCACTACTATATTGTACAGCAGCAGCACGTCTGTGAATATATTGGCAGTAACAAGTCCTGTACTTGCTCTACAGCAGCGGCAATAACAGCAGTGTAGCAGATCTATTCTGCCAAGCCCAAGCATATCAACATGGTCATATCCATTACCATACCGAACACGGAGAGTTGTAATGACAAAAATAACTTTACGAATGAATATACTCCATGTGTTTTAGGAGTTGTACTGTTCTGTTATTTAGAATCGGTGTGGGTTACTTGCTTGGATGTCTAATTTCATTAAAACCCCATAACAAAATTCTGGAACCACCTTATGTATATTAGAACCATTTGTTATTATGTATAAACATTAAATATCCATCCGTCCATTTTTAAAATCACTTGTCCTATGTAGGGTTGCAGGGAAGCTGGAGCCTTAAACATTAAAAAAGTGCTCTTAAATGAAATATATTCTTCATATAGCCACACAGTAAAAATCTATATTTCTGCAGGCTTGTTGTATGAAGGGTTGGCGCTGTGTGAGGCTCACACAAAAGCACACATCCATCAGCAGGGACACAGCTGCTTTAACCAGGTGTCATTGTGAATTTGTGGACTGTATGAAATGGTAACTGGCTCAAAGACATTTAAGATTGCAGTATTTGAGCTCATATTAAACTGCCATGCCTGATTTCTGCAGTCCTGTCATGAAAGTGATGAGGTAGTCAGCTCTTTCACCTCAAAGCTGATGGTTCCTGTTCAATAAAGAACACAGAAACTAGAGCAACCGTGAGTCTAACAACACTGGTTCACCATCAAAGACAGAAATACACAGGGGACAATATGGAGAAAATGTACAAAACAGAGTTCTGCCTGTCAGATTAAATAATTAAGTTATTCTGCTCTTCTTTCTTTCCTGATATTTGAGAAATTGGTTTACAATCTACATTGTCTAAAATGTCAATGACATTTACAAAAACTCTGGCACCTGCCTACAGTAAATGCTGCATTGCCATTCTGTACTGTGCTTTTATATTTGGATGGAATTGTACAATATTGTTGTCAACAACGTGTCTGACAAGAGACTGATTTCTGATTTCTGTTCTCAGTGTCCATATTTAGAGTTAAAACAGAAAAGTTTTTAGCATGTCTTTATATAATCCCAGATTTGTGATAGATAAGTGACGTGAGATCAGACCTCTGTGTGAGCCGTACACTGGCAAATAAACACATTTCTTTGTAATTTGAGATTATCTTTGCTGCTTTATTCAAGGAGCTTTTAATGCTTAGCATGCTAATGTGCAAGCCTACTGTATGTTAGCTAGCTAATGCAATCTTATAATTAAGTGACGCGACACAAACATATATGCAATTTAATGAATGAATCCAGACAGAGGACCATACCAATTAAAAACAACTTATTTCTATGTTCAAGTTATGTGTTACTTGAGTGATTCACGTGGAACCGATGAACATGATTATATCATGTATATTCAGTTTTTTATTTCCGGCGTAACTGGCCATACATCAATTGTAAGACTCCTTGTTCATACAAAAATCTCAGTAGATGATTATTATATTTGCAAAAAGGATGTTTAGAAATCTAAAATTGATTTTTCCTTCTGGCACACTATCTTTAAACAAATGTTTTTATAAGGCATCTAATATGACCATGACTTTTGTACACAACAGTGTGTCACAGGATGAGGATAAAGAAGACTGGATACAAATATAAATGTGATTTAATAAAACAAAAAGGCAGACAGGCATAACAGTGTGCATCACGGCATACACAATCAACAACCGGCCACCAAAGACTGGAAGCAGAGGAACTAAATACACAGAGATGAGGAAATGATAACAGGTGTGATGAGTCACGCATTCATGAACTGAACTTAGGAACGAAAGAGCACCTTTTGATAAAGCATTATGTACAGTTTGGTTATGCTAATGAAGCAATCAAAATCATTGAAATCATCATCCAAAACTCACTCTTCGATTCTCGAAGTCGGAAAAGGTTGCTTTGATCAATGCAGCTTAATGGTGACTGTATTGGGATCATATTAGGTCACTTAATGACAAAATATTAAATATTGGGCTGGTAAAGCTGTGGTCATTAGCAAGCACTTACAGTTATGGAGCTTTAATTAATTTGAACCTGATCCAAAGTCCAATACTTGCACATGTAAAAACATAAAAGCCCTCTTTCACAAACCACAGCCACTCAGTCATCTGGATCCATTACAGGCTGATTGACACGTATAGAGTTGTGGACACACTCCAAGAGGAAACGCTGGGAATAGACTTCTACACCAGCCGGCCTCCTATAGTTAATGACAGACTGTGTCTGTAAGAGTAAGGATGTCATAATGGCATGATCAGCAGCAAAACACATAGTTCGACTCATTATTTGGGCAAATCCATTGAGTTAATAACATTTAGTTATAAGTGACAAAAAAAAAAGTACAATATATTTTCTCTAGTAAATTGTTCGCCTCAAGAATACCTGAACGAATAGAATAGAATACTTTATTGTCCCTTTTACAGGTACTTTTTTTCTTGGACTTCAACAGAATCAATCAGACCCAGGACAGGGCAACAACACGCGAGTGCTGTGAGAGCTCAGTACATGTTGCATGCCCCCCCCCTCCATATATAGCCTAATCAAATAGTACACAGTAAAATAATAATAATAACCTCCAAGAGGGTCCTAATAATAAAATAGGGGAATAAAATGTGAATTAATTTGAGCCTTCATTGAAACGCATTGCTCCCCAGACTCTCCTGCACATCTGAATGTCTCAGTAAAGAGAGCAGGGTGTAGGTGAGAGAGAGCGAATGAATTAGAGGAATATAATGATTTGTGGGGACTCAAGTTCCCATAATGACACAGGCTAGATTAATTATACTTGAACAAGTCATAATTATCCATGCACTCACCATGATCTGGTTCTCAGCTCATAAATCAATGTACATATATGTCATTGTGGTGCATTCAGGCGCGTATTAACTTCTTTATTTTCACCCCTTTCTGGAAACGAGACAAAGTAGTAGTTTAGTTTTTCCGGTCTGGTCTGATCCCAGACTAATGAAATATTAATGTGCACCCAGCATGTAATGTATCGTTAATACCTTATTTTAAGTTAAATCTATAACACAGATTATATGATAATCTGATATAATACTGCCCTAGATTGTTCAAAAGATCTGTTATAAGCTTCTTCGTATAATTGTTTGACCTCTTTATCTGGATCCTTTTCTTTAAGAGGTTTAAGATTAACTTGCAGCTAAAACTATGACTCAAGTAACATCTTTTCATTCTTTTCATTTTCTTTTAGCCATGATGCTATACTCTTCGAACTGATTGGATTGAACATCATTGTTTCTTAAGTTTAATGACTTGTTGTATTATAAACCAGATAGTTCCAACAATCGGAGGTGTGTTTCCAGAAAGCATCATTATATGGTCACAATCCATCATTAACAACATAGTTCAGGGATTTGGCGTTTTCCGAAACCATAGTTTCCAACGAACGTTCATAAACAGCATTGCAAACATGCGTTTGTAGCGACAGCTCTCGGCCATAAGTAGATCAAGCTCTGTTGCTCAATAGCAAACTAACATACAGTACATTCTATATCTTTCATTCTCTCTCTCTCTCTCTCTCTCTCTCTCTCTCTCTCTCTCTCTCTATATATATATATATATATATATATACACTGTATTTTAGCGTGTCAAATAAGTGTTTAATAGTGCACATCTGTGAAAAATGCGCTCGAGAACTCTGGAGTGTGACGTATGAGAGCCTGCGATGAATCCGATGAAAGGAATCCGATGAGTCGTCATTAGGCTCATGTTCGTGACAGCAGCTTCTCGAGATCGGGAATATACTGTACGTAACCCATGCGGTCCACAGGACAGATGTGCGACCGTTTACTGTGGTTTCGGGAGATAATCATCGTGCAAGTATATTAGTTAATCAGCAATTACATCAGTGTAAGGGAAAGGCACCTGATCGGATGAGACATGTTTGTTGGGATATTGCTTGGGAATGAATGCTGCCGTAACGTGCTGTCGGAACTATCGTAAATACAAATTTCCTAGTTACAAATTAGACATGAATGCCTTTTCAAGTCATTCAGAAATTCCACAAATTTCAGCAAACTGACTATCTAGACTAAGCATTATCTATGGCTGTCAATGAATGGGACTATACATATCATTTTGCCTTTAATAATATGTTGCTAATAAATAGGCCAGAATAAACCTGGTGTCCTCCATGATTCCTGAAAGCACTCAGAAGTTGGAAGTAGGACATTCCCAATAGCATGAAGACAGCATAAATGAGCCAGAAATGTGGAATATATATTCTGTAATAAAACACATAGATCCATACATCCAGTCTCTAATTTTACACTGTCTGTATATCTAAAAAGGTCCTGCTCACATATGATCTCTAAATACTGGTTTGAAAGTGTGTGTGAAATGTGTGAAAGCCGCTTGTGAAATTCTGGCTTCTCAAAAGGAAAATAGTGTGTCTTAATTCCCTGAAATAAACATTACTGGAGGGCGTCTATATCTGACAGGAGGGGGAAAGATTGCTTATTGATCCATATAAAAATTTTCATGCTAATGATGAAGAGGAGTTGTGGTGTGTGTGGAATCAGAGTTAATAATCTGATTTTCGAAGCTGTCGGAGATCATTGGAGTTTGAGGGTCTGATCAGAGCGGTGTTTCCCAGTCGAACTCACGTCCCCGGGGCCCGCCTGCCCCAACCCTTACTGGACCTACAGAGATGGAGGAGATGCCTGTCCTAACCTTTACTGCACCCACAGAGATCGAGGAGATGCCTGCCCTAATCCTTACTGGACCCACAGAGATGGAGGAGATGCCTGCCCTAACCCTTATTGGACCCACAGAGATGGAGGAGATGCCTGCCCTAACCCTTACTGTACCAACAGAGATGGAGGAGATGCCTGCCCTAACCCTTACTGGACCCACAGAGATGGAGGAGATGCCTGCCCTAACCCTTACTGGACCCACAGAGATGGAGGACATCCCTGCCCTAACCCTTATTGGACCCACAGAGATGGAGGAGATGCCTGCCCTAACCCTTACTGGACCCACAGAGATCAAGGAGATGCCTGCCCTAACCTTTACTGGACCCACAGAGATGGAGGAGATGCCTGCCCTAACCCTTACTGGACCCACAGAGATGGAGGAGATGCCTGCCCTAACCTTTACTGGACCCACAGAGATGGAGGAGATGCCTGCCCTAACCTTTACTGGACCTACAGAGATGGAGGAGATGCCTGCCCTAACCTTTACTGGACCAACAGAGATGGAGGATATGCCTGCCCTAACCTTTACTGGACCAACAGAGATGTAGGAGATGCCTGCCCTAACCTTTACTGGACCAACAGAGATGGAGGAGATGCCTGCCCTAACCTTTACTGGACCCACAGAGATGGAAGAGATGCCTGCCCTAACCTTTACTGGACCAACAGAGATGGAGGAGATGCCTGCCCTAACCTTTACTGGACCAACAGAGATGGAGGAGATGCCTGCCCTAACCCTTACTGGACCCACAGAGATGGAAGAGATGCCTGCCCTAACCCTTACTGGACCCACAGAGATGGAGGAGATGCCTGCCCTAACCTTTACTGGACCCACAGAGATGGAGGAGATGCCTGCCCTAACCCTTACTGGACCCACAGAGATGGAGGAGATGCCGGCCCTAACCTTTACTGGACCTACAGAGATGGAGGAGATGCCTGCCCTAACCCTTACTGCACCCACAGAGATGGAGGAGATGCCTGCCCTAACCCTTAGTGGACCCACAGAGATGGAGAAGATGCCTGCCCTAACCCTTAGTGGACCTACAGAGATGGAGGAGATGCCTGCCCTAACCCTTACTGGACCCACAGAGATGGAGGAGATGCCTGCCCTAACCCTTACTGGACCCACAGAGATGGAGGAGATGCCTGCCCTAACCCTTACTGGACCCACAGAGATGGAGGATATGCCTGCCCTAACCTTTACTAGACCTACAGAGATGGAGGAGATGCCTGCCCTAACCCTTACTGGACCCACAGAGATGGAGGAGATGCCTGCCCTAACCCTTAGTGGACCCACAGAGATGGAGGAGATGCCTGCCCTTACCCTTAGTGGACCCACAGAGATGGATGAGATGTCTGCCCTAACCCATACTGCACCCACAGAGATGGAGGAGATGCCTGCCCTAACCCTTAGTGGACCTACAGAGATGGAGGAGATGCCTGCCCTAACCCTTACTGGACCCACAGAGATGGAGGAGATGCCTGCCCTAACCTTTACTGGACCCACAGAGATGGAGGAGATGCCTGCCCTAACCCTTACTGGACCCACAGAGATGGAGGATATGCCTGCCCTAACCTTTACTGGACCTACAGAGATGGAGGAGATGCCTGCCCTAACCCTTACTGGACCCACAGAGATGGAGGAGATGTCTGCCCTAACCCTTACTGCACCCACAGAGATGGAGGAGATGCCTGCCCTAACCTTTACTGGACCCACAGAGATGGAGGAGATGCCTGCCCTAACCCTTACTGGACCCACAGAGATGGAGGATATGCCTGCCCTAACCTTTACTGGACCTACAGAGATGGAGGAGATGCCTGCCCTAACCCTTACTGGACCCACAGAGATGGAGGAGATGTCTGCCCTAACCCTTACTGCACCCACAGAGATGGAGGAGATGCCTGCCCTAACCTTTACTAGACCCACAGAGATGGAGGATATGCCTGCCCTAACCTTAACTGGACCCACAGAGATGGAGGAGATGCCTGCCCTAACCTTTACTGGACCCACAGAGATGGAGGATATGCCTGCCCTAACCTTTACTGGACCCACAGAGATGGAGGATATGCCTGCCCTAACCTTTACTGGACCCACAGAGATGGAGGATATGCCTGCCCTAACCTTTACTGGACCCACAGAGATGGAGGATATGCCTGCCCTAACCTTTACTGGACCCACAGAGATGGAGGATATGCCTGCCCTAACCTTTACTGGACCCACAGAGATGGAGGAGATGCCTGCCCTAACCTTTACTGGACCCACAGAGATGGAGGAGATGCCTGCCCTAACCCTTACTGCACCCACAGAGATGGAGGAGATGCCTGCCCTAACCCTTAGTGGACCCACAGAGATGGAGGAGATGCCTGCCCTTACCCTTAGTGGACCCACAGAGATGGATGAGATGTCTGCCCTAACCCTTACTGCACCCACAGAGATGGAGGAGATGCCTGCCCTAACCCTTAGTGGACCTACAGAGATGGAGGAGATGCCTGCCCTAACCCTTACTGCACCCACAGAGATGGAGGAGATGCCTGCCCTAACCCTTAGTGGACCCACAGAGATGGAGGAGATGCCTGCCCTTACCCTTAGTGGACCCACAGAGATGGATGAGATGCCTGCCCTAACCCTTACTGGACCCACAGAGATGGAGGAGATGCCTGCCCTATCCTTTACTGGACCTACAGAGATGGAGGAGATGCCTGCCCTAACCCTTACTGCACCCACAGAGATGGAGGAGATGCCTGCCCTAACCCTTAGTGGACCCACAGAGATGGAGGAGATGCCTGCCCTTACCCTTAGTGGACCCACAGAGATGGATGAGATGTCTGCCCTAACCCTTACTGCACCCACAGAGATGGAGGAGATGCCTGCCCTAACCCTTAGTGGACCTACAGAGATGGAGGAGATGCCTGCCCTAACCCTTACTGGACCCACAGAGATGGAGCGGCAGTGGGTCAGTGGTTCATGTAGGTTGTCTACAAACCAGAAGGTTGGTGGTTCAATCCCCGGTTCCACCTGACCAATTGTCGAGGGTGTCCATAAGCAAGACACCTAACCCCAGCTGCTCCCGACGAGGCGCCTTGCATGGCTGACACCGCCGTCGGTGTATGAGTGAGTGAATGGGTGAATGTGAGGCAAAAATGTAAAGCGCTTTGGTGTCCATTGGGTCTGTGAAAGCGCTATATAAAATGCAGTTCATTTACCATGGAGGAGTTGATCGAGACATGTACACAAATACATTTGGACATTTGCAGCAGAAGATAAGAGAAGAAAGGGGAAAGGGAGAGAGAAAGACTGGGAATCTGGAGTCTGGCAGTGTTGGGGAGTCTGGGCCTGCGCTTTTGACCCCATTTCAGTTTTTGAGTTCAATTGTGAATTTTCATTTAAAAGCATGCTTTAAATTCTTGCTTTCATTTCAATGTTATAGGGTTAGGGTTAGCTGTTGCAGCGGTTTGACTGCTTTTAAAGGGATTTTGAGAATGCCCACGTAAAAATAATACATGATACCACACATGATATATCAAACTCTGAGCTGGAAACACGAGGTATGTTTTGGGAACAGGTACATGTGCTGATGTATATCACCTGTGCTTCAGCGAGAAGGACTCATCCACTTGCACTGTGTTTTGATTTGGGGAAATCAGTTTCAGCGAACGCAGCCAGCGTGATTATTCATGAGCCATGCAAGTGTTCAAGTGTGTATGTACTTGAGTAATATCTGCATTCCCTCAACAGTGAAGAGAAACGCACACACTATAGTCTATTAAACACAGACAATAGAAAGTCCATAGAACTGTTGGCCTAATTATAGTTTGGTACTTTTCATTACATTTTGTTTAGTTTTTTTCTAGTTGGTTCCTTGCACACTGAGGACTGAACACACAGGCGAGAAGGATGAGATCTCCAGCGCTGAAGAGGAACAGCACACGGATGGCCGGCGGATGAGCCGTCCAGTGTAAAGAGATGCTCATAATAACAGTTCCCAGTCCATCTAACTAAACGGAAAGAATCTGAGATCTCTTGAACACTATATAGACATGAAACCTTATTTGTTTCATTGTGACTATCCTTGGTAAAACCATATGAATTTGCAATGTCAGTAATTCTGCTTCATTGCTGGAACACTATTCCTGTGAAGAATTTTAGTTTAAATGTACCGTATTAAATTAAACTTATAGCCATTAGTGTACTTGGCCCTGTATTGTTATTAACAATATAATTATTTAGACACTATAAACATGCTGGGTTGTTTCCGCCCATGTTTGGGTTAAATATGGACTAACCCAACCGTTGGGTTTAAAAATTGAATCAAAAAATGTAACCCAGTATTTGACCCAAATATAGGCAGAAACAACCCAGCATTTTTGGAGTGTAACATATTGTCATTATTTTTAATGGGATTTTAGGTCCATTGTTTAATGAAAGCCCAATAATAATATATCTTTTTTTATTATTATTCACTGTTTAGGCACTAATTAAAACAATTTTGATATTCTATTTTCCTTTAATGAAATATAGATATGTTCTGTAAATGCATGTTTAAAAAGTGGCTGAGAAAAGGACCTGATTGAAACACACGGTTCAGACGTTACGCCCATGACGTCTTCAGGAGAGGAAAACTAAGAGTATAAAGTAATCGTTCTGGGCAAATACAAGATTGTGTTCTTCATATGGACTGTCGCTCATGCAGTAAAGTTTTAATGAATTATGATTATTTGAATAGTTTGTTGAAAAAAAAAAATATATATATATATATATATCAAAATGCATGAAAGATTTTGACATTGAATCGTTTTTCCCCCCGGCTCTAAAAAAAAAAAGAAAAAAAAAAAAAGCAGATATAGCAATTTGTTCAATAAAACAGTCATTGCATATGTACAATTATTTTTTTATTATAAGTAAACACAATCTACGGTAATAGAATGAGAAGGAGAGATAAAGAGCAAATAAAGAGAGCAGATTGTTTTTTTGCGTTCCCTCAGTAAACAGAAGCACTAAACCACCCCCAGTGTGCACTAAAGAGCAAGATGTGTGTTTATTATGATTTCAAACAAAATGCTAATGGAATTAAACAAATGAGGTTTAGGCAAATTAGATGGCAATCTGATATTAGCTGAACCTATGATATAGGACATCATGATACGAAACACTGCGCTGAAGAATCACTCTTCGGCTCCGGCTTTCATCACACGGGCTCTCTAGAGAATATTTGTAATTAGCATCATTTGCTGAATACTTCAGGTTAATTAGAATATTTAATTGAATAGCTTAGATGACTATATTATAATCAAATTAGCTCCAGCACATGGCTGGGCTGCGGCAGACTGCCGGGCTCCTCGCAGACACATCACGCAAAACTTTCCCAACACAACACTTTCCAATATTTAATGGTCCATTTGAACTGTGCTATCAACATTTGATTATTCTTCATTGAAGAAAAAAAGAAAAAGAAAAAAGCATAGCAGCGACAATTGGGGAAGTGCCCATAAAGGACTGAGCTCAAATTCCCATATGGCGACTGGAAAGATTAGCTAGTGCATGAAGCCGGAGGAAGAGGAGGAGACGAGACCCGAGAGAACGCACAGATTTAATTATGCCGTTTCAAAAGCACTCGCCACATCCCTGTGATTGTGTGTCAGTGTTCATATGTACAGGCGTGTGAGTGAGTGACAGGAGAGCCGAACACATCATGTTTCTCAGGGAAAACCAAACGACAGAAACACACTCGTCTCAGTTCGCTCCGCAGCAGTAAACAGATGGCGCTTCACTGGGATGATCGGCTCTTTATGACTCGGTACTAATGCGTACCTTTCTGCTCTGTGATGAATAAAAAGATGCCGTTTATGCTTATATACCTGCAATCACATATGCAATCCATACAGAACCTGTGCAGAGCCATATGCTGCCGAGGAGCCGTCCTTGGGCCTTTCGCTGATGTGTTTCAGACTCATCTCAGCTAATGTTGCACAAGGGATGCAATAAAACCAGAGTGAACTGTTGTGTTCAAACATCTGCATATCTATAATATCATCATTGTGTTCAAACATCTGCATATCTATAATATCATCATTGTGTTCAAACATCTGCATATCTATAATATCATTGTTGTGTTCAAACATCTGCATATCTATAATATCATCATTGTGTTCAAACATCTGCATATCTATAATATCATTGTGTTCAAACATCTGCATATCTATAATATCATTGTGTTCAAACATCTGCATATCTATAATATCATCATTGTGTTCAAACATCTGCATATCTATAATATCATCATTGTGTTCAAACATCTGCATATCTATAATATCATCATTGTGTTCAAACATCTGCATATCTATAATATCATCATTGTGTTCAAACATCTGCATATCTATAATATCATCATTGTGTTCAAACATCTGCATATCTATAATATCATCATTGTGTTCAAACATCTGCATATCTATAATATCATCATTGTGTTCAAACATCTGCATATCTATAATATCATCATTGTGTTCAAACATCTGCATATCTATAATATCATTGTGTTCAAACATCTGCATATCTATAATATCATCATTGTGTTCAAACATCTGCATATCTATAATATCATCATTGTGTTCAAACATCTGCATATCTATAATATCATCTTGTGTTCAAACATCTGCATATCTATAATATCATCATTGTGTTCAAACATCTGCATATCTATAATATCATCATTGTGTTCAAACATCTGCATATCTATAATATCATCATTGTGTTCAAACATCTGCATATCTATAATATCATCATTGTGTTCAAACATCTGCATATCTATAATATCATCATTGTGTTCAAACATCTGCATATCTATAATATCATCATTGTGTTCAAACATCTGCATATCTATAATATCATCATTGTGTTCAAACATCTGCATATCTATAATATCATCATTGTGTTCAAACATCTGCATATCTATAATATCATTGTGTTCAAACATCTGCATATCTATAATATCATCATTGTGTTCAAACATCTGCATATCTATAATATCATCAGTGTGTTCAAACATCTGCATATCTATAATATCATCATTGTGTTCAAACATCTGCATATCTATAATATCATCATTGTGTTCAAACATCTGCATATCTATAATATCATTGTGTTCAAACATCTGCATATCTATAATATCATCATTGTGTTCAAACATCTGCATATCTATAATATCATCAGTGTGTTCAAACATCTGCATATCTATAATATCATCAGTGTGTTCAAACATCTGCATATCTATAATATCATCATTGTGTTCAAACATCTGCATATCTATAATATCATTGTGTTCAAACATCTGCATATCTATAATATCATCATTGTGTTCAAACATCTGCATATCTATAATATCATCATTGTGTTCAAACATCTGCATATCTATAATATCATCATTGTGTTCAAACATCTGCATATCTATAATATCATCATTGTGTTCAAACATCTGCATATCTATAATATCATCATTGTGTTCAAACATCTGCATATCTATAATATCATTGTGTTCAAACATCTGCATATCTATAATATCATTGTGTTCAAACATCTGCATATCTATAATATCATCATTGTGTTCAAACATCTGCATATCTATAATATCATCATTGTGTTCAAACATCTGCATATCTATAATATCATCATTGTGTTCAAACATCTGCATATCTATAATATCATCATTGTGTTCAAACATCTGCATATCTATAATATCATCATTGTGTTCAAACATCTGCATATCTATAATATCATTGTGTTCAAACATCTGCATATCTATAATATCATCATTGTGTTCAAACATCTGCATATCTATAATATCATCAGTGTGTTCAAACATCTGCATATCTATAATATCATCATTGTGTTCAAACATCTGCATATCTATAATATCATCATTGTGTTCAAACATCTGCATATCTATAATATCATTGTGTTCAAACATCTGCATATCTATAATATCATCATTGTGTTCAAACATCTGCATATCTATAATAATATCATTGTGTTCAAACATCTGCATATCTATAATATCATCATTGTGTTCAAACATCTGCATATCTATAATATCATCATTGTGTTCAAACATCTGCATATCTATAATATCATCATTGTGTTCAAACATCTGCATATCTATAATATCATCATTGTGTTCAAACATCTGCATATCTATAATATCATCAGTGTGTTCAAACATCTGCATATCTATAATATCATCATTGTGTTCAAACATCTGCATATCTATAATATTATCAGTGTGTTCAAACATCTGCATATCTATAATATCATCAGTGTGTTCAAACATCTGCATATCTATAATATCATCATTGTGTTCAAACATCTGCATATCTATAATATCATCATTGTGTTCAAACATCTGCATATCTATAATATCATCATTGTGTTCAAACATCTGCATATCTATAATATCATCATTGTGTTCAAACATCTGCATATCTATAATATCATCAGTGTGTTCAAACATCTGCATATCTATAATATCATCATTGTGTTCAAACATCTGCATATCTATAATATCATCATTGTGTTCAAACATCTGCATATCTATAATATCATTGTGTTCAAACATCTGCATATCTATAATATCATCATTGTGTTCAAACATCTGCATATCTATAATATCATCATTGTGTTCAAACATCTGCATATCTATAATATCATCAGTGTGTTCAAACATCTGCATATCTATAATATCATCATTGTGTTCAAACATCTGCATATCTATAATATCATCAGTGTGTTCAAACATCTGCATATCTATAATATCATCATTGTGTTCAAACATCTGCATATCTATAATATCATCATTGTGTTCAAACATCTGCATATCTATAATATCATCATTGTGTTCAAACATCTGCATATCTATAATATCATCATTGTGTTCAAACATCTGCATATCTATAATATCATCAGTGTGTTCAAACATCTGCATATCTATAATATCATCATTGTGTTCAAACATCTGCATATCTATAATATCATCATTGTGTTCAAACATCTGCATATCTATAATATTATCAGTGTGTTCAAACATCTGCATATCTATAATATTATCATTGTGTTCAAACATCTGCATATCTATAATATCATCAGTGTGTTCAAACATCTGCATATCTATAATATCATCAGTGTGTTCAAACATCTGCATATCTATAATATTATCAGTGTGTTCAAACATCTGCATATCTATAATATCATCAGTGTGTTCAAACATCTGCATATCTATAATATTATCATTGTGTTCAAACATCTGCATATCTATAATATCATCATTGTGTTCAAACATCTGCATATCTATAATATTATCAGTGTGTTCAAACATCTGCATATCTATAATATTATCATTGTGTTCAAACATCTGCATATCTATAATATCATCAGTGTGTTCAAACATCTGCATATCTATAATATCATCATTGTGTTCAAACATCTGCATATCTATAATATCATCAGTGTGTTCAAACATCTGCATATCTATAATATCATCATTGTGTTCAAACATCTGCATATCTATAATATCATCAGTGTGTTCAAACATCTGCATATCTATAATATCATCATTGTGTTCAAACATCTGCATATCTATAATATCATCATTGTGTTCAAACATCTGCATATCTATAATATCATCATTGTGTTCAAACATCTGCATATCTATAATATCATCATTGTGTTCAAACATCTGCATATCTATAATATCATCATTGTGTTCAAACATCTGCATATCTATAATATCATTGTGTTCAAACATCTGCATATCTATAATATCATCATTGTGTTCAAACATCTGCATATCTATAATATCATCAGTGTGTTCAAACATCTGCATATCTATAATATCATCATTGTGTTCAAACATCTGCATATCTATAATATCATCATTGTGTTCAAACATCTGCATATCTATAATATCATTGTGTTCAAACATCTGCATATCTATAATATCATCATTGTGTTCAAACATCTGCATATCTATAATATCATCAGTGTGTTCAAACATCTGCATATCTATAATATCATCATTGTGTTCAAACATCTGCATATCTATAATATCATTGTGTTCAAACATCTGCATATCTATAATATCATCAGTGTGTTCAAACATCTGCATATCTATAATATCATCATTGTGTTCAAACATCTGCATATCTATAATATCATCAGTGTGTTCAAACATCTGCATATCTATAATATCATCATTGTGTTCAAACATCTGCATATCTATAATATCATCAGTGTGTTCAAACATCTGCATATCTATAATATCATCATTGTGTTCAAACATCTGCATATCTATAATATCATCATTGTGTTCAAACATCTGCATATCTATAATATCATCATTGTGTTCAAACATCTGCATATCTATAATATCATCATTGTGTTCAAACATCTGCATATCTATAATATCATCATTGTGTTCAAACATCTGCATATCTATAATATCATTGTGTTCAAACATCTGCATATCTATAATATCATCATTGTGTTCAAACATCTGCATATCTATAATATCATCAGTGTGTTCAAACATCTGCATATCTATAATATCATCATTGTGTTCAAACATCTGCATATCTATAATATCATCAGTGTGTTCAAACATCTGCATATCTATAATATCATCATTGTGTTCAAACATCTGCATATCTATAATATCATTGTGTTCAAACATCTGCATATCTATAATATCATCATTGTGTTCAAACATCTGCATATCTATAATATCATCAGTGTGTTCAAACATCTGCATATCTATAATATCATCATTGTGTTCAAACATCTGCATATCTATAATATCATTGTGTTCAAACATCTGCATATCTATAATATCATCAGTGTGTTCAAACATCTGCATATCTATAATATCATCATTGTGTTCAAACATCTGCATATCTATAATATCATCATTGTGTTCAAACATCTGCATATCTATAATATCATTGTGTTCAAACATCTGCATATCTATAATATCATCATTGTGTTCAAACATCTGCATATCTATAATATCATCATTGTGTTCAAACATCTGCATATCTATAATATCATCATTGTGTTCAAACATCTGCATATCTATAATATCATTGTGTTCAAACATCTGCATATCTATAATATCATCATTGTGTTCAAACATCTGCATATCTATAATATCATCAGTGTGTTCAAACATCTGCATATCTATAATATCATCATTGTGTTCAAACATCTGCATATCTATAATATCATCAGTGTGTTCAAACATCTGCATATCTATAATATCATCATTGTGTTCAAACATCTGCATATCTATAATATCATCATTGTGTTCAAACATCTGCATATCTATAATATCATTGTGTTCAAACATCTGCATATCTATAATATCATCATTGTGTTCAAACATCTGCATATCTATAATATCATCAGTGTGTTCAAACATCTGCATATCTATAATATCATCATTGTGTTCAAACATCTGCATATCTATAATATCATCATTGTGTTCAAACATCTGCATATCTATAATATCATCATTGTGTTCAAACATCTGCATATCTATAATATCATCAGTGTGTTCAAACATCTGCATATCTATAATATCATCATTGTGTTCAAACATCTGCATATCTATAATATCATCATTGTGTTCAAACATCTGCATATCTATAATATCATCATTGTGTTCAAACATCTGCATATCTATAATATCATCAGTGTGTTCAAACATCTGCATATCTATAATATCATCATTGTGTTCAAACATCTGCATATCTATAATATCATCATTGTGTTCAAACATCTGCATATCTATAATATCATCATTGTGTTCAAACATCTGCATATCTATAATATTATCATTGTGTTCAAACATCTGCATATCTATAATATCATCATTGTGTTCAAACATCTGCATATCTATAATATCATCAGTGTGTTCAAACATCTGCATATCTATAATATCATCATTGTGTTCAAACATCTGCATATCTATAATATCATCATTGTGTTCAAACATCTGCATATCTATAATATCATTGTGTTCAAACATCTGCATATCTATAATATTATCATTGTGTTCAAACATCTGCATATCTATAATATCATCATTGTGTTCAAACATCTGGATATCTATAATATCATTGTGTTCAAACATCTGCATATCTATAATATCATCATTGTGTTCAAACATCTGCATATCTATAATATCATCATTGTGTTCAAACATCTGCATATCTATAATATCATCATTGTGTTCAAACATCTGCATATCTATAATATCATCATTGTGTTCAAACATCTGCATATCTATAATATCATCATTGTGTTCAAACATCTGCATATCTATAATATCATCATTGTGTTCAAACATCTGCATATCTATAATATCATCATTGTGTTCAAACATCTGCATATCTATAATATCATCATTGTGTTCAAACATCTGCATATCTATAATATCATCATTGTGTTCAAACATCTGCATATCTATAATATCATTGTGTTCAAACATCTGCATATCTATAATATCATCAGTGTGTTCAAACATCTGCATATCTATAATATCATCATTGTGTTCAAACATCTGCATATCTATAATATCATCATTGTGTTCAAACATCTGCATATCTATAATATCATCAGTGTGTTCAAACATCTGCATATCTATAATATCATCATTGTGTTCAAACATCTGCATATCTATAATATCATTGTGTTCAAACATCTGCATATCTATAATATCATCAGTGTGTTCAAACATCTGCATATCTATAATATCATCAGTGTGTTCAAACATCTGCATATCTATAATATCATCAGTGTGTTCAAACATCTGCATATCTATAATATCATCAGTGTGTTCAAACATCTGCATATCTATAATATCATCAGTGTGTTCAAACATCTGCATATCTATAATATCATCAGTGTGTTCAAACATCTGCATATCTATAATATCATCATTGTGTTCAAACATCTGCATATCTATAATATCATCATTGTGTTCAAACATCTGCATATCTATAATATCATCATTGTGTTCAAACATCTGCATATCTATAATATCATCATTGTGTTCAAACATCTGCATATCTATAATATCATCAGTGTGTTCAAACATCTGCATATCTATAATATCATTGTGTTCAAACATCTGCATATCTATAATATCATCATTGTGTTCAAACATCTGCATATCTATAATATTATCATTGTGTTCAAACATCTGCATATCTATAATATCATTGTGTTCAAACATCTGCATATCTATAATATCATCAGTGTGTTCAAACATCTGCATATCTATAATATCATCATTGTGTTCAAACATCTGCATATCTATAATATCATCATTGTGTTCAAACATCTGCATATCTATAATATCATCATTGTGTTCAAACATCTGCATATCTATAATATCATCATTGTGTTCAAACATCTGCATATCTATAATATCATCATTGTGTTCAAACATCTGCATATCTATAATATCATCATTGTGTTCAAACATCTGCATATCTATAATATCATCATTGTGTTCAAACATCTGCATATCTATAATATCATCATTGTGTTCAAACATCTGCATATCTA
Organism: Rhinichthys osculus; assembly: GCA_029959095.1. Taxonomy (NCBI): domain Eukaryota; kingdom Metazoa; phylum Chordata; class Actinopteri; order Cypriniformes; family Leuciscidae; genus Rhinichthys; species Rhinichthys osculus. Next base: position 41,487,351 of record JARWKJ010000016.1, on the reverse strand, counting down.
TAATATCATCATTGTGTTCAAACATCTGCATATCTATAATATCATCAGTGTGTTCAAACATCTGCATATCTATAATATCATCAGTGTGTTCAAACATCTGCATATCTATAATATCATCAGTGTGTTCAAACATCTGCATATCTATAATATCATCATTGTGTTCAAACATCTGCATATCTATAATATCATCATTGTGTTCAAACATCTGCATATCTATAATATCATCATTGTGTTCAAACATCTGCATATCTATAATATCATTGTGTTCAAACATCTGCATATCTATAATATCATCAGTGTGTTCAAACATCTGCATATCTATAATATCATCATTGTGTTCAAACATCTGCATATCTATAATATCATCAGTGTGTTCAAACATCTGCATATCTATAATATCATTGTGTTCAAACATCTGCATATCTATAATATCATCATTGTGTTCAAACATCTGCATATCTATAATATCATCATTGTGTTCAAACATCTGCATATCTATAATATCATCATTGTGTTCAAACATCTGCATATCTATAATATCATCAGTGTGTTCAAACATCTGCATATCTATAATATCATTGTGTTCAAACATCTGCATATCTATAATATCATCATTGTGTTCAAACATCTGCATATCTATAATATCATCATTGTGTTCAAACATCTGCATATCTATAATATCATCAGTGTGTTCAAACATCTGCATATCTATAATATCATTGTGTTCAAACATCTGCATATCTATAATATCATCAGTGTGTTCAAACATCTGCATATCTATAATATCATCATTGTGTTCAAACATCTGCATATCTATAATATCATCAGTGTGTTCAAACATCTGCATATCTATAATATCATTGTGTTCAAACATCTGCATATCTATAATATCATCATTGTGTTCAAACATCTGCATATCTATAATATCATCATTGTGTTCAAACATCTGCATATCTATAATATCATCATTGTGTTCAAACATCTGCATATCTATAATATCATCAGTGTGTTCAAACATCTGCATATCTATAATATCATTGTGTTCAAACATCTGCATATCTATAATATCATCATTGTGTTCAAACATCTGCATATCTATAATATCATCATTGTGTTCAAACATCTGCATATCTATAATATCATCATTGTGTTCAAACATCTGCATATCTATAATATCATCATTGTGTTCAAACATCTGCATATCTATAATATCATTGTGTTCAAACATCTGCATATCTATAATATCATCATTGTGTTCAAACATCTGCATATCTATAATATCATCATTGTGTTCAAACATCTGCATATCTATAATATCATCATTGTGTTCAAACATCTGCATATCTATAATATCATTGTGTTCAAACATCTGCATATCTATAATATCATCATTGTGTTCAAACATCTGCATATCTATAATATCATCATTGTGTTCAAACATCTGCATATCTATAATATCATTGTGTTCAAACATCTGCATATCTATAATATCATCAGTGTGTTCAAACATCTGCATATCTATAATATCATCATTGTGTTCAAACATCTGCATATCTATAATATCATCATTGTGTTCAAACATCTGCATATCTATAATATCATTGTGTTCAAACATCTGCATATCTATAATATTATCATTGTGTTCAAACATCTGCATATCTATAATATCATCATTGTGTTCAAACATCTGCATATCTATAATATCATCATTGTGTTCAAACATCTGCATATCTATAATATCATTGTGTTCAAACATCTGCATATCTATAATATTATCATTGTGTTCAAACATCTGCATATCTATAATATCATCATTGTGTTCAAACATCTGGATATCTATAATATCATTGTGTTCAAACATCTGCATATCTATAATATCATCATTGTGTTCAAACATCTGCATATCTATAATATCATCATTGTGTTCAAACATCTGCATATCTATAATATCATCATTGTGTTCAAACATCTGCATATCTATAATATCATCATTGTGTTCAAACATCTGCATATCTATATTATCATCATTGTGTTCAAACATCTGCATATCTATAATATCATCATTGTGTTCAAACATCTGCATATCTATAATATCATCATTGTGTTCAAACATCTGCATATCTATAATATCATCATTGTGTTCAAACATCTGCATATCTATAATATCATCATTGTGTTCAAACATCTGCATATCTATAATATCATCAGTGTGTTCAAACATCTGCATATCTATAATATCATCATTGTGTTCAAACATCTGCATATCTATAATATCATCAGTGTGTTCAAACATCTGCATATCTATAATATCATCATTGTGTTCAAACATCTGCATATCTATAATATCATCATTGTGTTCAAACATCTGCATATCTATAATATCATCATTGTGTTCAAACATCTGCATATCTATAATATCATCAGTGTGTTCAAACATCTGCATATCTATAATATCATCATTGTGTTCAAACATCTGCATATCTATAATATCATCAGTGTGTTCAAACATCTGCATATCTATAATATCATCATTGTGTTCAAACATCTGCATATCTATAATATCATCAGTGTGTTTTCCTGATTGGCAGATTCTTGCATAAGTGTTGGAAATCAGAATTAATATAAAACAAAACAAACCAAGCAGTGTTTTAGAAAAGGAAAGAAAGAATCTTCTTAAACGTACACATTTGTTCCAGAATGCATCCAGAAAGTGGAAGAGGAAATGTTTGAGCAGATTTGTGTGTTTGAGAGCCTCGTCCCGTGAGTGTGTGAGGCCGTGAGTGTGTGCATCGCTCAGCGCTGTCGTTGATAGAGTGTGTCAGGGCAATCAGCCGGGCCGCCTGAGCCTGAGTGCTTCTGCCAGCGCACCGGGACCCTGAGCGGGGCCTGATATTACTTTACAAGCGTCTGACAGCCGTCGCCGGCCGGCCCAGACCCTGATCCACACAGAAGCTGCAAAACACACAAACACACCATTCTTTCTGAAGGCCAGATATGTTAGTGTTGGGAACGGCAAGATCCGCTATAGAAACGTCTACAGTACGATTCAGTGTTTTTATTTTTCATTATATGTAAGACACAGAAGCACGGAATACAAATGAAATGCACAATTTATTTAAAAAAGTTTTAAGAGAGCTAGTAGACAAAAGAAATACACTTTATTTGAAGAAAATGTGTTTAGCCATCACTTTTCTGCACTGAGAGTCCAGTCTGTGCTAATGTCTCGAACAGCATAAATTACAGTTGGATTTCTATTACATTTAATTGCCACTTTCATTTTCCAGTGTTCAATATGTTATGTGTGTACTTTATGTCAATTAAATTGCAACATTAATATAAACTGCAACTGGGGAAAAAAAGTACAAAATACTGAGTGCACACACACACACACACACACACACACACACACACACACACACACACACTGTATCCTCGTGGGGATGGAAAAAAGAAAAAGTCCCCACAAGGTCAAACGTGTCTGGTATTACTATCCTTGTCCCCCTAACCACCCCGCCCCCCCCCCCCCCCATGACACACACACACACAACGACATATACACGTACACGCACACACACACACACACACACACACAACGACATATACACATACACGCACACACACACAGACACATTCACACAGTGGCAATTGTGGTAATTCACAGTGCAGAGTAGAGAATGTGAGTGAACCACTAATTATTTTTTCTGATTTTAACCAATTTTGGACCATCCCTCCCCATAAATTTGTTTGAGATTATCAATATTCCTGGGTTGTTTTGATAGCACGTTTGTTTGAGTTTATCAATATTCCTGGGTTGTTTTGATCGCACGTTTGTTTGAGTTTATCAATATTCCTGGGTTGTTTTGATCGCACGTTTGTTTGAGTTTATCAATATTCCCGGGTTGTTTTTATAGCACGTTTGTTTGAGTTTATCAATATTCCCGGGTTGTTTTGATAGCACGTTTGTTTGAATTTATCAATATTCCCGGGTTGTTTTGATCGCATGTTTGTTTGAGTTTATCAATATTCCCGGGTTGTTTTTATAGCACGTTTGTTTGAGTTTACCAATATTCCTGGGTTGTTTTGATCGCACGTTTGTTTGAGTTTACCAATATTCCCGGGTTGTTTTGATCGCACGTTTGTTTGAGTTTACCAATATTCCTGGGTTGTTTTGATCGCACGTTTGTTTGAGTTTATCAATATTCCTGGGTTGTTTTGATCGCACGTTTGTTTGAGTTTACCAATATTCCCGGGTTGTTTTGATCGCACGTTTGTTTGAGTTTACCAATATTCCCGGGTTGTTTTGATCGCACGTTTGTTTGAGTTTATCAATATTCCTGGGTTGTTTTGATCGCACGTTTGTTTGAGTTTATCAATATTCCCGGGTTGTTTTTATAGCACGTTTGTTTGAGTTTATCAATATTCCCGGGTTGTTTTGATAGCACGTTTGTTTGAATTTATCAATATTCCCGGGTTGTTTTGATCGCACGTTTGTTTGAGTTTATCAATATTCCCGGGTTGTTTTGATCGCACGTTTGTTTGAGTTTAGCAATATTCCCGGGTTGTTTTTATAGCACGTTTGTTTGAGTTTACCAATATTCCTGGGTTGTTTTGATCGCACGTTTGTTTGAGTTTATCAATATTCCCGGGTTGTTTTGATCGCACGTTTGTTTGAGTTTACCAATATTCCTGGGTTGTTTTGATCGCACGTTTGTTTGAGTTTATCAATATTCCTGGGTTGTTTTGATCACACGTTTGTTTGAGTTTATCAATATTCCCGGGTTGTTTTGATCGCACATTTGTTTGAGTTTAGCAATATTCCCGGGTTGTTTTTATAGCACGTTTGTTTGAGTTTACCAATATTCCTGGGTTGTTTTGATCGCACGTTTGTTTGAGTTTATCAATATTCCCGGGTTGTTTTGATCGCACGTTTGTTTGAGTTTACCAATATTCCTGGGTTGTTTTGATCGCACGTTTGTTTGAGTTTATCAATATTCCTGGGTTGTTTTGATCACACGTTTGTTTGAGTTTATCAATATTCCCGGGTTGTTTTGATCGCACGTTTGTTTGAGATTATCAATATTCCAGGGTTGTTTTGATAGCACATGTTTGTTTGAGTTTATCAATATTCCCGGGTTGTTTTGATCGCACGTTTGTTTGAGTTTATCAATATTCCCGGGTTGTTTTGATAGCACGTTTGTTTGAGTTTATCAATTTTCCCGGGTTGTTTTGATCGCAGGTTTGAGTTTATCAATATTCCCGGGTTGTTTTGATTGCACGTTTGTTTGAGATTATCAATATTCCCGGGTTGTTTTGATAGCACGTTTGTTTGAGATTATCAATATTCCCGGGTTGTTTTGATCGCACGTTTGTTTTAGTTTATCAATATTCCTGGGTTGTTTTGATCGCACGTTTGTTTGAGAATATCAATATTCCCGGGTTGTTTTGATCGCACGTTTGTTTGAGTTTATCAATATTCCCGGGTTGTTTTGATCGCACGTTTGTTTGAGTTTATCAATATTCCCGGGTTGTTTTGATAGCACGTTTGTTTGAGTTTATCAATATTCCCGGGTTGTTTTGATCGCACGTTTGTTTGAGTTTATCAATATTCCCGGGTTGTTTTTATAGCACGTTTGTTTGAGTTTACCAATATTCCTGGGTTGTTTTGATCGCACGTTTGTTTGAGTTTATCAATATTCCTGGGTTGTTTTGATCACACGTTTGTTTGAGTTTATCAATATTCCCGGGTTGTTTTGATCGCACGTTTGTTTGAGATTATCAATATTCCAGGGTTGTTTTGATAGCACATGTTTGTTTGAGTTTATCAATATTCCCGGGTTGTTTTGATCGCACGTTTGTTTGAGTTTATCAATATTCCCGGGTTGTTTTGATAGCACGTTTGTTTGAGTTTATCAATTTTCCCGGGTTGTTTTGATCGCAGGTTTGAGTTTATCAATATTCCCGGGTTGTTTTGATTGCACGTTTGTTTGAGATTATCAATATTCCCGGGTTGTTTTGATAGCACGTTTGTTTGAGATTATCAATATTCCCGGGTTGTTTTGATCGCACGTTTGTTTTAGTTTATCAATATTCCTGGGTTGTTTTGATCGCACGTTTGTTTGAGAATATCAATATTCCCGGGTTGTTTTGATCGCACGTTTGTTTGAGTTTATCAATATTCCCGGGTTGTTTTTATAGCACGTTTGTTTGAGTTTACCAATATTCCTGGGTTGTTTTGATCGCACGTTTGTTTGAGTTTATCAATATTCCTGGGTTGTTTTGATATCACGTTTGTTTGAGTTTATCAATATTCCTGGGTTGTTTTGATCGCACGTTTGTTTGAGATTATCAATATTCCCGGGTTGTTTTGATCGCACGTTTGTTTGAGTTTATCAATATTCCCGGGTTGTTTTGATCGCACGTTTGTTTGAGTTTATCAATATTCCCGGGTTGTTTTTATAGCATGTTTGTTTGAGTTTATCAATATTCCTGGGTTGTTTTGATCGCACGTTTGTTTGAGATTATCAATATTCCCGGGTTGTTTTGATCGCACGTTTGTTTGAGATTATCAATATTCCCGGGTTGTTTTGATAGCACGTTTGTTTGAGATTATCAATATTCCCGGGTTGTTTTGATCGCACGTTTGTTTGAGATTATCCATATTCCCGGGTTGTTTTGATCGCACGTTTGTTTGAGATTATCAATATTCCCGGGTTGTTTTGATCGCACGTTTGTTTGAGTTTACCAATATTCCCGGGTTGTTTTGATCGCACGTTTGTTTGAGTTTATCAATATTCCTGGGTTGTTTTGATATCACGTTTGTTTGAGTTTATCAATATTCCCGGGTTGTTTTGATCGCACGTTTGTTTGAGTTTATCAATATTCCCGGGTTGTTTTTATAGCACGTTTGTTTGAGTTTACCAATATTCCTGGGTTGTTTTGATCGCACGTTTGTTTGAGTTTATCAATATTCCTGGGTTGTTTTGATATCACGTTTGTTTGAGTTTATCAATATTCCTGGGTTGTTTTGATCGCACGTTTGTTTGAGATTATCAATATTCCCGGGTTGTTTTGATCGCACGTTTGTTTGAGTTTATCAATATTCCCGGGTTGTTTTGATCGCACGTTTGTTTGAGTTTATCAATATTCCCGGGTTGTTTTTATAGCATGTTTGTTTGAGTTTATCAATATTCCTGGGTTGTTTTGATCGCACGTTTGTTTGAGATTATCAATATTCCCGGGTTGTTTTGATCGCACGTTTGTTTGAGATTATCCATATTCCCGGGTTGTTTTGATCGCACGTTTGTTTGAGATTATCAATATTCCCGGGTTGTTTTGATCGCACGTTTGTTTGAGTTTACCAATATTCCCGGGTTGTTTTGATCGCACGTTTGTTTGAGTTTATCAATATTCCTGGGTTGTTTTGATATCACGTTTGTTTGAGTTTATCAATATTCCCGGGTTGTTTTGATCGCACGTTTGTTTTAGTTTATCAATATTCCCGGGTTGTTTTGATCGCACGTTTGTTTGAGTTTATCAATATTCCCGGGTTGTTTTGATCGCACGTTTGTTTGAGTTTACCAATATTCCCGGGTTGTTTTGATAGCACATGTTTGTTTGACTTTACCAATATTCTAGGGTTGTTTTGATCACATGTTTGTTTGAGTTTGTCAATATTCCTGGGTTGTTTTGATCGCACGTTTGTTTGAGCTTATCAATATTCCCGGGTTGTTTTGATCGCACGTTTGTTTGAGTTTATCAATATTCCCGGGTTGTTTTGATCGCACGTTTGTTTGAGTTTATCAATATTCCCGGGTTGTTTTGATCGCACGTTTGTTTGAGTTTACCAATATTCCCGGGTTGTTTTGATAGCACGTTTGTTTGAGTTTATCAATATTCCCGGGTTGTTTTGATCGCACGTTTGTTTTAGTTTATCAATATTCCCGGTTTGTTTTGATCGCACGTTTGTTTGAGTTTATCAATATTCCCGGGTTGTTTTGATCGCACGTTTGTTTGAGTTTATCAATATTCCCGGGTTGTTTTGATCGCACGTTTGTTTGAGTTTATCAATATTCCCGGGTTGTTTTGATCGCACGTTTGTTTGAGTTTACCAATATTCCCGGGTTGTTTTGATAGCACGTTTGTTTGAGTTTATCAATATTCCCGGGTTGTTTTGATCGCACGTTTGTTTTAGTTTATCAATATTCCCGGGTTGTTTTGATCGCACGTTTGTTTGAGTTTATCAATATTCCCGGGTTGTTTTGATAGCACATGTTTGTTTGACTTTACCAATATTCTAGGGTTGTTTTGATCACATGTTTGTTTGAGTTTGTCAATATTCCCGGGTTGTTTTGATCGCACGTTTGTTTGAGTTTACCAATATTCCCGGGTTGTTTTGATCCCACGTTTGTTTGAGTTTACCAAAATTCCCGGGTTCTTTTGATAGCACATGTTTGTTTGACTTTATCAATATTCCAGGGTTGTTTTGATAGCACATTTGTTTGACTTTATCAATATTCCAGGGTTGTTTCGATAGCACATTTGTTTGAGTTTATCAATATTCCAGGGTTGTTTTGATAGCACATTTGTTTGAGTTTACCAAAATTCCAGGGTTGTTTTGATCGCACATGTTTGTTTAAGTTTATCCATATTCCCGGGTTGTTTTGATAGCACGTTTGTTTGAGTTTATCAATATTCCCGGGTTGTTTTGATCGCACGTTTGTTTGAGTTTATCAATATTCCTGGGTTGTTTTGATCGCACGTTTGTTTGAGTTTACCAATATTCCCGGGTTGTTTTGATAGCACGTTTGTTTGAGTTTATCAATATTCCCGGGTTGTTTTGATCGCACGTTTGTTTGAGTTTACCAATATTCCCGGGTTGTTTTGATCGCACGTTTGTTTGAGTTTATCAATATTCCCGGGTTGTTTTGATCGCACGTTTGTTTGAGTTTATCAATATTCCTGGGTTGTTTTGATCGCATGTTTGTTTGAGTTTATCAATATTCCTGGGTTGTTTTGATCGCACGTTTGTTTGAGTTTATCAATAGTCCCGGGTTGTTTTGATAGCACGTTTGTTTGAGTTTATCAATATTCCCGTGTTGTTTTTTATAGCACGTTTGTTTGAGTTTATCAATATTCCCGGGTTGTTTTGATCGCACGTTTGTTTGAGTTTATCAATATTCCCGGGTTGTTTTTATAGCACGTTTGTTTGAGTTTATCAATATTCCCGGGTTGTTTTGATAGCACGTTTGTTTGAGTTTATCAATATTCCCGGGTTGTTTTGATAGCACGTTTGTTTGAGCTTATCAATATTCTAGGGTTGTTTTGATCGCACGTTTGTTTGAGTTTATCAATATTCCTGGGTTGTTTTGATCGCACGTTTGTTTGAGATTATCAATATTCCCAGGTTGTTTTGATCGCACATGTTTGAGTTTATCAATATTCTAGGGTTGTTTTTATAGCATGTTTGTTTGAGTTTATCAATATTCCTGGGTTGTTTTGATCACACATTTGTTTGAGTTTAGCAATATTCCCGGGTTGTTTTGATAGCACGTTTGTTTGAGTTTATCAATATTCCCGGGTTGTTTTGATAGCACGTTTGTTTGAGTTTATCAATATTCCCGGGTTGATTTGATAGCACATGTCTGAGTTTATCAATATTCCTGGGTTGTTTTAATAGCACATGTTTGTTTGAGTTTATCAATATTCCTTGGGTTGTTTTGATAGCACATGTTTGTTTGACTTTATCAATATTCCCGGGTTGTTTTGATTGCACATGTTTGTTTGAGTTTATCAATATTCCCGGGTTGTTTTGATCGCAGGTTTGTTTGAGTTTATCAATATTCCCGGGTTTTTTTGATCGCACGTTTGTTTGAGTTTATCAATATTCCCGGGTTGTTTTGATCGCACGTTTGTTTGAGTTTATCAATATTCCCGGGTTGTTTTTATAGCACGTTTGTTTGAGTTTACCAATATTCCCGGGTTGTTTTGATAGCACGTTTGTTTGAGCTTATCAATATTCTAGGGTTGTTTTGATCGCACGTTTGTTTGAGTTTATCAATATTCCTGGGTTGTTTTGATCGCACGTTTGTTTGAGATTATCAATATTCCCAGGTTGTTTTGATCGCACATGTTTGAGTTTATCAATATTCTAGGGTTGTTTTTATAGCATGTTTGTTTGAGTTTATCAATATTCCTGGGTGGTTTTGATCACACATTTGTTTGAGTTTAGCAATATTCCCGGGTTGTTTTGATAGCACGTTTGTTTGAGTTTATCAATATTCCCGGGTTGTTTTGATAGCACGTTTGTTTGAGCTTATCAATATTCCCGGGTTGATTTGATAGCACATGTCTGAGTTTATCAATATTCCTGGGTTGTTTTAATAGCACATGTTTGTTTGAGTTTATCAATATTCCTTGGGTTGTTTTGATAGCACATGTTTGTTTGACTTTATCAATATTCCCGGGTTGTTTTGATTGCACATGTTTGTTTGAGTTTATCAATATTCCCGGGTTGTTTTGATCGCAGGTTTGTTTGAGTTTATCAATATTCCCGGGTTTTTTTGATCGCACGTTTGTTTGAGTTTATCAATATTCCCGGGTTGTTTTGATCGCACGTTTGTTTGAGTTTATCAATATTCCCGGGTTGTTTTGATAGCACGTTTGTTTGAGTTTATCAATATTCCAGGGTTGTTTTGATAGCACATGTTTGAGTTTATTAATATTCCCGGGTTGTTTTGATGTTTGAGTTTATCAATATTCCTGGGTTGTTTTAATAGCACGTGTTTGTTTGAGTTTATTAATATTCCAGGGTTGTTTTGATAGCACATGTTGGTTTGAGTTTATCAATATTCCCGGGTTGTTTTGATAGCACGTTTGAGTTTATCAATATTCCTGGGTTGTTTTAATAGCACATGTTTGTTTGAGTTTATCAATATTTTTGATAAACATGTTTTTTTTGGATAGCACATGTTTTTTTAGGTTATGCCACAGCATCTGAAGTGGCTTCAGGTCAGAACTCGGGAAAAACATATTTTCTTCTGTTTCAGCCATTCTTTAGTTGATGTACTTTGATTCATTGTCTTGTTGCGTCGCCCATCCTCACTAAAGCTGGAAGTCATGAACCGCTGTCCTGATATTCTCCTGTAAAATGTCTTCATAAACGTTTGAATGAATTGTTCGTTCAGTGATTGCGAGTGTCCAGACCCTGAGGCAGCACTAAAGCCTGACGCTCTTCCAGCTGGATTCATAGACAGGCTATCTTCCTATGGATTCCTGAACAGCAGGTCTTTAGCAATGCTTTTGGGGCCTTTTTCAGCTTTGTGCATCTCTATAATGCACTTTTCATGTAAAAGCTTTTGGGATCAAGGCATGGTTCACAAGGTCTAATGTATGTGTCACGATCCTGGTTTTGTTATGTTTTGTTAGGGCTCTTATGTTGAAATGTGTCTCTGTTACTATCACTTCCTGTGATTGGTTTCCTTTTCTCTCTGTTGTTTGTTGTGACCATAGTTACCGTCGTTGAACACACCTGCAGTTAATCACCCTTATTTCTCTGTGTATTTAAGCTGGGGCTTTTCAGTTGTGCTTTGCAAGTCGTTGAATGTATTCTTGTATCATGTTTGTTTCCTGGATGTTCTTGTTTTCGTGTGTGGACTATCTCCATGGTGTTCTGGTTTGGATTATCAGTGTTTTGTCTTTTCTCTTTTAAAGTCATGCGTGCATGTGGATTCTCTGTGTGCCTCGTCTATCCATGACAGCATTGTTAAAGCAGCTCTGCAGAAAACCATGATGCCATTATCCACCTCAGTTCTTATCCAATAGTGTCAGTGCGGTCAGGTCAATAATATTGTTGAATATTAAGGGCCAGAAACAGCTTGCGCCAGCACAAACCCTCTTTTGGCGTTAAAGAACTACTGTCAGGATTCACTAAAGACACACAGTGAAAAATTAGCACTGAAAAGACGAGGACAGGGATATTTCTGCGGCTGATCTTACTTCATATGCATTTGTAGGAGTTTCCCTTTCAGACGCAAAATTCACGGCAGGAGAGTATTAAAATTAATCATGCAAGGTGATTTACTAAAGTCTGTGCTCGTCAATTTACCGGTGTTTATTTACCGCCCAAAAAAAACAGACGCTACCTGGTAGATTGCGTTGGGACTTTCCACTCCTATCAGCGCTATTTTGGAATTGCGCTCTCACGCTAATTTGCCCTGTTTAGTAAATCTGGCCCTAAGTGTCCCCAACTAAGCCAGTCAGAGGCGACTGGCAAGCAATCCAATCTCCACCACTTGGGAGGAACAAAGCTCAGTCTGCTCCGTTCTCCTCTGGCCCAACAAACCAACACAGTGTGATGATGATCCCAAGCTTCATCACCAGGGCCGTCTTTAGGGCCGCTTCAGGGCCAGTGGGTCTTCCGTATCTGTCCTGCCCTATAGCACTTATGTGTGCCATTTCAGTAACCCACAGCCAGTCTTGTGACGCATTCAAAAGCCCAAATTCCGGTGGTTGGATGTTTGTCAGCGAGCATTTCCTTACATAACTACTCAGTTCCTGCTACGTTCTTCATTGTGGACCACGATACACCACTCATGGGGAGGGACCCTGATGCCTGCACTGCATGTGAGGATCGGAAACAATCAAGCCCTGCTTTGGGATTATTCGACCCCACACTACAATTTTCTGTCACTTTGCCCTTACCTGCTTCTCCTGCAGATAATGCTGTGGCTCCAGCTCCCGTTGATGATGTTGATGAGGAGTTTGTTGCTTTTCTATCTGCCGCCTGTGATTCTCTGTCTGCTAGTGATGTTGATGCTGCATGTGCTTCTTGCCCTGCTCTAACCAAACTGCTGGTCCTGCTCTTCGCACACAGATTTCTAATGGTTGGCCTCCTCCACCTAAGGGACTGGACGTTGAGTTGTTCCTCACGGCTGATTTCACCTCCTACTCTTCGATCTGAACAAGGACATCAGGGAGAGGTGAGGACCAAACAATGCTTTTCTGATCTCTATTGGTGGCCAGGGATGGATGCTCAGGTTCATGATGCTGTACGTTCCTGCCACGTGTACAGCTGCCAGATGGACCCAGGCAGAAAGGGGCTGTGGATATAGTCGCAGGTTTGCTATAACTTTGGCTTTGGTTCTGTCATCAGTCTTTAGCTGCCATGGAAATCCATTGAGTATTGTTACTGATAACAGTGTTCAGTTTACCTCTGCTGCTTTCTCTGCTTTTTTGGAAGGAATATTTGCCACCATCATTGCTCTCTCTACAACCATGTGGTTCAACATAAGCCATGGAAACCTGTGGCAACAGACTCCTTGCAGGTGTACCGTGCCACTGCACATGATGCAACTGGTATTTTATACTTTTAGCTCCTCCATGGCAGGCAAGGCTGTCTATTATGCCATCATCTCCTGTGCACCTGCCAACTGACATGACTGTTCACCGAATGTTTACCTGAATACAACACTAAATAAAGAAAGTACACTGATGCCCGCACTCCTTGTTTCCCGGCTGTGGTGGGCGTTCTGGCACAATATGGCTGCCGTCGCATCATCCAGGTGGAGCTGCACATTGGTGGTGGTTGAGGAGATTCCCTCTTCCATGTAAAGCGCTTTGAGTACCCAGAAAAGCGCTGCATAAATGTACAAATTATTAGGTGTTCAAGCACGAAGTGCTGAAAACCTATTGTATTTGTACTGATTTTTATTATTATTATTATTCTCCTGTAAAACGCATCGTGCAGCCCAAACCGTAAGTGCTGGAGAGTTGAAACTTTGTCAGATGGTAGTACAAAAATCGAGGAGAGCTTATCAAATTATGAGCCCGATTGGCCCATAGGTGGCGCTATAGCGATCAATTGCGCGAAACTACTTATAACTCCTAAACCGTAAGTCGTAGACTCAAGTGTCTTATATCATTGGAAAGCTGGAGGCCTGAAGTAAAAAACGTATATCTCCGATTTCATTTCCGGTATGCAAATTTTCCCGCCATTTTGAATTTTGTCAAAAAACAACTTTTGCGAACTAGTCCCTGGTTTTTCGCCCGATCAAAACCAAACAAATGCATACATGTTCTCTGGAGTCTGAATATCAATAATTATCGAAAAAAAGTTTACATTTCGATTTCCGGTCGCTAGGGGGAGTAAAATGATCGTTGTGGGAGGAGCCTGTTTTACTAAAATGGCTATAACTCGAGAAGTAAATGAGATATCTTCACCAAAATCGACACACATGTGTATGAGGACAGTCTGGGGTCACAGTAAAAAAAACGCGTCGATCTAACATTAGATGGCGCTATAACATAAAGAAAAACATAAATAGGGCTATGACCACCTGACCGTTAGTCCGATTGACTTGAAAATTGGTATGCAGTGTCTTGGTCCAAGGCCCCATGTGTGTGTATGAGGACATTGGCATAACTCAAAAAACATGGCCGCCATCACCAATGAAGTTTGAGCACCTGTGAGACGAGGTTAACGGAGGCCAATCGGAACGAAACTCAATGGGCATGTTCGACTCATGGCCCAAGAGGTCTGTAAGAGTTTTGAAAGAAATCGGCCACTAGTTGGCGCTAACGAGTTTGACAGCTCTGTAATCACGTGGTGTTGCACACATCCCCAAAATATGCATATCAATTGATAGATCTCCTCATGCTGAACAACTTTGCCTCTAGAACCATTGCTGTCAATCAAATCGTTCATTAAATATTCACGAATATATTAAAAACCTACTTTTGCGAACTAGTCCCTGGTTTTTCGCCCGATTGGAACCAGACCAGTCTAGGACAATTCTCTGGACTCTCTAGATCAATAATTATCGAAAAAAAGTTGAACTTTGCCCTTTGGTTCACTGTAACAGGGTCATTTAGAAAATGGACGTGTCAAAATACACCCAAAAGCCTATAAATCATAAATGAAAACTCAAAACTTGACAAAAATTGATGAGCATATGTGTCATACCATGGTAAAGAAGCATGCAAAGTTTCATGGAGATCGGACCATATGTGGCGCTATAACTGTTAAAAAGCTTTAAAACCATACATTTCCTATGGTAAATTGCCTGTATTGGCTGTAAATGGTCTTTTCCATCTATGATCGTATAATTTTATATAAAACCAGTGCAGTACAATTATCTGGACTCTCTAGATCAATAATTATCAGAAAAGGTATAATTTTTTTATTTGGATGGCTATAACAGCCAATAAGTGGTATTTTACTGCCCCCTGCTGTCATTTCATCATACTACTCCCTAATATTGTTATAGTTCATATTTAGACTTAAAATAAAATCATTATTTCAACATTTACCATCACATTTTGTAAAAAATGCATCTATTGGAGTATTATGGACTGCATTTATTTATTTTATTTATTACTATTTACAATTGTGTCACAGGAAGGCTGAAAACGAAAGTATAACGTTGGGCCACGCCCCCACAAGTACAAATTCACTCATAACTCGAAAACAGAAAGTCGCTGCACGCTCAAATTTTGATGGTAAGGTCCTCTCGGTGCTCTTGATCGAAATCTATCGTCTCGGGGCACGGGAACGCCCCCCCGCCCCCCTCCCCCCCGCGGATAGCTAATCCGTGAGACTCCCGAATTGAAACGGCTGTAACTCCCGACCTAGACCACCTATATCCTTGTGGGTGAGCTTGTTGGAAAGGGCCCGTCCTCATCTAGCTTCGATCCGAATATGGTGCGATTTGACCAAGGCATTCCCGAGATATAAGCCCACAAAGATATGCATTTCAACAGACATTACTCCCGACAGCAATCACTCAGCAACACGGGGATGGTCTTGTTCAAGAGGGCTCCTCTAACCCTATCTAAGTTCTGAGTTTCAGATTTTTTCACTATCTCGTTCCCGAGATATAAGTAAAAAAAAAAACGAATTTCCTGTCATTCATTTCAACCGTTTATGTAGGCTGTAAAACCGCTGTTGTCCACTAGAGGGAGCAACAGCATTAGATATTTTTAATCTTTTTTAACCAGTTTTCAGCAATGGCTAACAAACAAATGCTTATAATATAATATTAAATAATGATTTATTAGAAAGTTTAATATTTTTACATCACAAATAAATATCTGAAATGCTTAAGGACCACAAAAAGAGATTTTCACAATATCATAACCCACAATTGTGTGTTTGTGTGTGTTTGTGTGTGTGTGTAAGCATGCATAATGGTATTCACATTGAAAGAATGGTTTGCTTTAGCGCACAATACTCAGGGTTTCTGTAGGGTTTAGTCAGTCAAATTTAAGACCTTTTAAGACCTTTTTATGACCAATATGATTTAAATTTATGACCTACTCGAATTACGAAAAATAACTTCCTTTCAAAAGTCTTTTTTTTTATTGACTTTCATTAAAAGTAATAAGTTTAATTATTTAAAGGTTCCATTTTCTTAAGAGTAACAAACTGAAGGCTCCCTTTTCCTAAGTATCAATAACACAGGAACAACACAACACTTATCACGATAATATATCAGTCAATATCGATAATTATGACAATAAATGTCAATTCTTTATTTCTTTGAACTTTGAAGGCTTTCTTAGTTTTAACTTTTAGTTTTACGGCTCTGTTATCACGTGGTGTTGCACACAACCCAACAAAATGCATATCATTTGATAGAAACCAGAGCGTTAATTGTGGTTTTAAACTACTCTTTATTGTCAAAACATATCATGACAAACACTTGCCAAACAGGTGAACATTTCACAAATCTGAGGTAGAACATTCAAACATTTGTATTTTTTCCTTAACAAAAATAATATCTTTATTTCAAAATTAATTTCTTAGTTTCTGCATGTGCTAATGGGGGATATTGTTTCAAGTCTTGAAACAGGTTTGTGTTGCCTGACTTTGATGGCACGTATCTTTATGAAATGTATGAAAAACAGTAGGCTATAGCCTAAATACATAAATACTGTAATTATATTCCATTAGTCCTTTAATACATTGTCTACATTAATAATATAATACAATTCAATATGTATCCCACATTTCATGGTGCAGTTAATATTACTAGGCTAACGTTACAGTAAAACCATGGTAAAGGATGTAAATGTGTAGATGGAAAAGCTTTCTGACTGTATAGTTGCGCAGTGTTTCTCCTGTTCGTCAGCGCTGTTTCATCTGCCTTTAAACTGGTTTAAATCACTGAGACATTTGTGTTCTTCGCTGAATTCAAGTGCTTCTCACTGGATCTCGTGATCGAGACTGATCAAAGTTAACCATAGACAGTAAAAGAACGCGTCTGCTCTAGTGAGCTTGATCGCGCTACGCTGCCGTTTGGACTTTGAGCCGAGCGGATAAACGCTCCGTGAGGCGTGCGCGGTTCAAATGAGTTTCGTTCCGCTTTTGGCGCATAAACATGATCTAACATTTATCGAACTCTTGATATCGTTTTATAGAGAAAACATTATATCGCGATAATGAATGAATGAGCATATCAATTTAAGACGTGGCTAAATGTAATTTATGACCTTGTATGGAAAAACCGGACGTTTTTATGGCCTAAAATTCTTATTATTAAATTTAAGACGTTTTATGACTTTTTATGACCCCGCGGAAACCCTGATACTGATTAAACCAAGTAGTTCAAAATAAAAGTGGTACTATAGCAATAAGTGGTCTTCTACTACCCTCTGCTGGACATTATACATTCAGACATTCATATATTCAGACACTAAAAAATAACCTTATGTGACAATTACTATAATAACACAATCATATTTTGTCTTTCAATTCACTTTACTGTTCTGAAACTTCACATAATTGCTAACAACGTGGTAAATCATAGTAAATCATGCTACAATCCTGCTGAATCATTCTAGAATGTGGTATATCATGATAAATTATTGTGTAGCATTCGGTCACAACAAGGTAACATCAAGGTAAACTAAGACAAACCATGGTAAACTGACTATTGTAGTACATTGAGAAATATGAATCCTGAAGGACAATTGCAGTAAACATTTCTTTTTTCCATCACATAGTTCAAATATCTGTATCTACAACAGAATGTGTGTGTGTAGTCCTAGGTTTCTGAATAAATGCTGAATAATCTGATTAATAGCTTGCAAAGACATTAAATGCTTATAGACCATTAAAATATATTTATATAATGACTTTGTGTGTGTGTGTGTGTGTGTGTGTGTGTGTGATCAAATGTCTACATATGAGTGCAAAAGCACCTGTGAAAACACTTTATTAATAAGTAGAATGGCCAGCAGAGGGCAGTAGAAGACCACTTATTGGCTCACTCTCATTTTGACACACTTGATTTTCAACAGTAAATCAAAGCACTAAAGCAAACCAGTTTTTCCATGTTAACTATTATAACACAATCATTTTTTGTCAGAGTTTATCACTTCATTTTTATTGTCCCTTCACATCAATGCAGCAATGTGGTAAATCATGGTAAATCACGATAGAAACATGGTAAATCATAGTAAAAAATACTATTACATGGTGGATCATGGCAAATCATGCTAGCAATGTGATGAATCATGGTAAATCATGCTACAATCCTGGTAAATCATTCTAGAATGTGGTATATCATGGTTAATCATCCTATAACATGAGAAATCATGGTAAACTGTGGTAAATCATGCTAGATTCATGGTAAATCATACTGGAACATTGTAGATCATGAAAAATCACACTAAATTTGGTAAATCATGCTAAAACATGGTCTATTCCATCTATGATGTCAATGTTTAAATGCTTGCTACATAAAACTTAATGTCTTTTGATGTTTTTGTGCTTAACGGCCTTAAAGGCCTTAACTGCTTGAACACCGCTAAATGCTGCTAGCAGCTTTAATTATTATTATTATTACACACCTGAAGGGCGCACACAGAAAGCCACCTTTCACACACTGCTCTGAGTTTTTTTTACAAGGTTTATAAACACTCAAATACGCACAATTGTGAAAATGCCCTTCTTAGCGAGTATTCACGTAAACACAGTCGGTTATATCTTTAGAGAACAGAATCCCTTGGGATACTGGATCTGCCCATTAGGTCTTAAAGCGACAGCAGCCTAATACAGAGTTACAATTTTTGTAACAAGCTGCTTCACTGCAAAAATAATTATATTGTGATATATCATTATTGTGAAATAAAAGTATTCATATCATGAAATAAACTTTGTTCATATCACCCAACCCACCCTTAATATGTCAATATACCAAAAGGGGCTTTTAACAGCATAGATGGTGAATGTAAAAAGTTTACTTCTAAACTATTCAAATGTGTACTTATATAACTTATTTTGTCAAAGCCTCTCTCTGTAAGGTATCAAAGGGTATTTGAGTTATCATATCTAGTATCACTGTAATTTGGCTTGCATGACCTAGTATTCATATGGCACCTAGTCAACCCCGCATTCATTCGTATATACCTGCATAGTAATGGTTTATTTATTCACCCCTCCCCTTGTTTTGCACTTAAACCGTATTTATTTACATCCCCAAATCACGCTGTCATTTCCATACATATGAAACATGTTCTCTGCTTTAATCTTTCTCCTGTGGCCTTTGTTCTCCTGTGGCCTTCTATTGACAGGCCCCTGTGGTGAAATTTATGTCACATATTTAATATGGACATGGGGATGATTATCAAATCCATAGATGCCAGGAAAGGCTGATCAGCTGTAAATAATGGATGAGGGGAGGATGTGACTCAATTTGTGAGCAGCACAGAAGAAAAGAGCGTGCATTGACTCCCCCGCTCTGGAATGCCATTATTCGGGTCGATCTTTTCTCCTCCAGCCTGACATCACTCAGGGTAATCATCCTTCAATAAAAAAGCTGCCCATAATAAACGAACAACCTGGGTCAATAGAGGAATACGGAGAGGGATGACCTCTTGTGTGCGACAGTGTATAAATGGGTTTCTTCATCAGAGGTGATAGGCCCCCCTGCACTTTAACACGAAGCAGAGCCACGTCGCACTTATCATCACTATTGCCTGGTTTTGTCACGGTTGTGTTCGCTGCATTAATGAATCAATGCTCTAATGAGGCGGATTCCCTTCCAGTGGCTCATGTAAATACAACACCATGATGTACCAAAACGTTCTACGCAGAAAAAAAGATAGATGGAAAGGCAAGTATTAGTTTGTAGAATGAGGAGTGGAAGCCATCAAGAACACACAAGGAATGCCCTTCTTATAATGTTAGTTATGTAGCTTGTAGCTAACCTAACCATGTGTTATACAAACCTAACCAATAGATCATCAGCAATACCTGTAAATCCATTATTGAATCCAGAGTAGACTCTAGGCATATGTATACACAGAGAGAGCAGAGATAGGTCAGCACAATTAACATGACAGAAGGCCAAACAAAAAAAAGATTCACATGGCCCATTAAAGTCTTGGATGCTAAATGATAGAACATCTTGCTGTCATGGGTGGCTAGATAGACCGAAATTCACAACCCAGATAGAGGTAAAACTGTACACTGGTCATGAGCACAAAGCTGGACAGAAGAAAGTGGATCCGACTATGAAATGTGGCTTTAAGCGAAGGCAACCCTTGGACTAGATGTCTCAGGCTCAGCTTGAGGAATTATATCAGCTATGTCCGACTCAAGAGCGCATGTTATTTATGCAGGGGAGTCTCGACGGACTGTTTTAATAATACTTTAATTGCCTCTTTTCCTGAACCATATAATAATGGTGTTATAATGTCTTTCCAGCCAAGCTGAATAAGCTGTCTAAGGTTATGGCATTGGTGGTTATCGACCATCATCAGCATATCTTGCAGATAGGCATATATCATTAGGTGAAGTCATGAGTGAAATCTGGTACTGACTTGTAGCACAAAGTTCTGGTAAATACTAATAGTTTTCTTAATTGTTTTTAAATGGTGTTAATTGGTGGTTACACTAAACATTGGTAGAATACACAAACAGACTGCAGCTACACAGAGGCTAAGAGATGGTAATTAATTTGTGGCCACCTCTGAGATAATTAGAAAACATGAAGGAATACAGTTAATGATAAAAAAAAATCAAGTTAATGATCCCTAATGAAACTGATTTGCTGGGAAGACCGCTTATTGAATTTTTGAAAGTGTGAACAAAAGAAACTGCTAAGATTATGTGTATTTGTCCATTTTAAATCCTGATACATTGTTGGCATGTTATATGTTGTTATTCAATTCAAGTCACATTTATTAGTATAGCGCTTTTCACAATACACATCGTTTCAAAGCAGCTTTACTGAAAATGCCACATTACAATTTAGAGGTAAAAGTATAAGTTATGTATTTCAGAAATGTACATATACAAATCACACAGTTAATGTAAACATTTATTAATTTAAACAATGTAATAATTTAAGGCAGAAACAATGTCTATATCCTGTCTAAAGTGTTTGTTTAAAAACAAAAGTATCGCTGTGAAAAAATTACTTTTACTAAATATTTCCTAAATTTGTCTTGTATAGTCCCTGAATATTGTCAGCTCCACCATCACCAGTAGGCTAATATTTCTAATTTCTAATATCTAATTTTCCAGACTCTTCCCAGCTCTTTAAATGTTTGTTTTGACAGTGTATCTTCTTGGAGCCTCGTCTTGCGGTCTGTCCGCTGTTGAGGGCCCGTAATGGTGCATTTAAATCTGGGTAAAGGTGCTCCGATTGACCGGGTGTCGATTGTTATCGGTCGATAATACCTGTATATAGTTCGATCAGTGGTTTCTATAAAGGCCAATCAAAAGAGCCGATCAGATAACGCAAAACTCGCAAGACAATTTTTCTATGTGCAGCTAAAATTGCTTCACTACATTCACCGGTCTGGCAGGTCTCTGAAAAAGACAATACATTTTCAACGTCATAGTGGAGACATTGCAATGACAGCAAGAAACTAAGGCCGTGATATTTTAGTGTATTTCTTTCCTTCACACCGGTGCACTTTCGTCGCCTAAAAGCCCAAACTTAGCATCCAAATCAGCTAGATCAGCGATTGTCGTAAAATACAGTCTACTGTTACTAAACCGCAGGACGTGCTAGTTAATAAAAATAGTTATTAACACTGGATTAAGCCGTGAAAGAGCTACTGTTCCCCAAGCAGCTTTCTGTGCGTACGCTCCGAGACGGAGTGGAACGCCGATATGCAATGTAAAATTTGAGCTTCGTGTTCATGCCTAACGCCGGGGACACACTTAAGGGCTAGCTGAAACTTCCTAAGACTGAACTGAACACACTTACGGACGACTGCAGCAGTTTTTAAACACCAGCTGTGAACACCAACTGTCTCTGACTTGTCGCGTTTGGGCATGATCAGTCGTATCAAATTACATTCATAATTGGCCTTACAGTCGTTCAGTGTGTCCCCTGCTTATATGGTTAAACACACACAGAAGTATGTCAAAATTCCTGGCTTGGTGAGTATTCCTTTAAACACCATTGTATTATGTCTTAAGTGAACATAAACAGTTGGGAAATAAGTTGTGTGTGTGTAACATTATATTGGATCTATGCATTCGGTCTTAAATTGACAACAGCATAATATTCCTGCTGCCGTCCGTGTCAATAATGTTAATCCAACAACAAAAGACTAAGATAAAATCGCTCATTGCTCTTTAGTAATATTTAGTAGGATTAATCTATATTTAATCTGTACAGTGAAGACATTTGATTTTGAAGACATTCAAATTTGAGTACTTTCTGTTAACCCTCTGGGGACGGCAAACGCACCGGTGCGTTTTGGCAGATTTTTTTCACATAGCAGAAAAATAGACTTTTTTTTTTTCTTTTTTCTTTTTTTCTTTATTTTACCAGGTGATGTCCCATTGAGATATTCAAATCTCTTTTACAAGGGAGCCCTGAAACTACTTAAACTACTCCATCATTTCTGGTCATACAGAGTTAAGAAATAAACTGTTAAACATATGTTTTACATATTAAAAAATAAACTGTTAAATGTCGTCTTTTTTATGTGCCCACCTACAATCGAAATAAAATATTGTGCTTTTGTAAAATAAAGAAAATAAACAGGGTGTGCGTTCTGCTTCTCCGTGTCCGTGAACTTTTTTTCTGGAGCACTTCTCTAAACTTAAACAAAACTCAGCTAATACTATTCACCCAGACATGAGCAATATATGTTTATGATCATTTAAGTTTGTACTTTTAAATTATCTAATTTAAAACTAAAATAAATATTCTCTGTTTATGTAATCTATATAAAAAGAGAAAGGTATCAGCCTTCTCATTATCGTTCTCGCATCTCATTATTGCGCTAATGTTACACGCCCACGGAGAGCGCGCTATTCAAACGCTAATGATCTGAAGCAACACATTGAGACATGTAAAACGCCCATATAAACTCTGTAAACACACTTTATTTAGTCAGATAAATGTACTGTCGTCTTGCGCGGCTGTGAGGAATAATCCAGGGACATTTACCTACCTCAGAACAAGTGCTGGTTTATTTTCACTTCGAGGAACGAGCTGAACTGTAAGTGTTTTATTCTTGTGCTTTGTTCTAATCGCGATATATAATAACGTTTAGTGTCTGTAAACACAAAAATAGCCTACTGTTTAAATTTGAATCATGTTTTCTGTGTGTGTGTGTGTGACTAGTTTTGGATAGATTATAAAGTTTTAACTCTAAAATAGACATCAAATAAGCTTTTGTTAGCAGTTTCTGCTCATATGTTAAAGTATGTTTTGTCAATAAACTAATCAACTAATTGTTCCAATGCAAGCTATTTCAAAATAATGAATCCTTAAAGGGGTCATATAATGCAATTTTTGTACAAGCTAATATGATTCTTTAGGGTCTAAATTAAAACTTTGTAATATACTTTAATTAAAAATTCTCATTAGTATTGTAAGAAAACACTTATTTTACCTGGTCAAAAACAGTTCTCTTTTCAGCACGCCGTTTCAGTGCATATGCCTTTAAATGATAATGAGCTGTGCTGACTCCGCCTCTCTGTTCTGTGCGTACACCGTTTATAACTCAATAACACAATAACCATAACGCGTTGTTCAGTATAAACGTGGGATTATGAATTATATTGAGAACGTCGTACATAGAAAACATGCCGTAATGTACCCTAAGTGTAAACCTTAGACGCATTCATTGTGAAGTGTGCAGCTAGCGATTTGCAAAGATATAAATATTAATATAAAGTTTAATAAAACGTTTCACTCACTTCAGTTCTTCTGGAGATTCAGCAGGAACACGAATATCTGGTACCGATCCTTTATTCATGGCAGCTTCTTCCTTTATTCGAGCAGCTTCTTAGCAAATCCAGCTTTATACTGATCCTCATTTATAAAGCAGTCTGGTGTGTGAAATGATTCGCGCAAACATGAGAGCATTGACGTTGCTCGTGGGGAATATTCCCTTAGAAAACAATCTCAGCCACTGCATCTTCAGAGGTTCGGATTTAGGAACATTAAAATGACTGTGTTCGTTATTACACCCAAGAACAGAACACCACAATCGCTTAGACGCCATTCTGCTCATAGACAGTGCTCCGGCATATCAACAATGAGCGCGCCGGTCCGCGCAGACTATGATTGACAGCTCTCACGAGCGAGGGCGGGTCTGTGTTGAAACACTCCTGTCAATCAACAATCGTGGGAGGGGCGTCCGTTTTATTGACGTCACAAAAACGAACGGCTCAATTTGAGGCAGGGGAAAACATAAGGAGATTAAAACAAAAACACTGGATGGATTTTTATCATTGTATGATGGTTGTGTACAGGCACTGCTAACATACATTTCAGTACAATCAACTTGTAAAAGTGCATGTACCATTATATGACCCCTTTAACTTTGAAATATGTATGATAAAATGTATTGACCTACTAAGACATTTATGGAAAAAGACAATTTTCTTTTCAAGATGTTTCCAACTCTAACTTTGAACCAATTCTATTGAATGGCCCATATAACCTATTTGAACAGGATTTGTTTCCAGGTATGACTAAAAATGTGCTTTTGACTTTCATTTATATTTTGATTTTATATATATATATATATGTGTGTGTGTGTGTGTATATGTATATATATATATATATATATATATATATATATATATATTGTCCTTGCATTCTTTCTTGTGTGACACACCTGAATGAAAGGCTCATTATGCAGGTCTTTTGTCTTCTCAGGTGAGAACCACCTAATTATTCACAATGGGGTTGGGCCGTTCACGCCCATTCGCATATTGCCTTGGCTAACAAAAAATGTTTTTCACAATTTAAAATAATATATTGTGTTATGTGAATGATTAGACAGGATGATTTTCAGATCAATTTGAAGCAAAAACTAAAACTTTAGTTTCTAATATAAGGCCACAAATAACATGCTAAATATCTGTCCACAAGACTTTTGACTAGTGGATGTTGTCGCCTAGAGTTTTTGCTTCAAATTGATCTGAAAATCATTCTGCCTAATCATTCTCATAAAACAATAGATTGTTTTAAATTGTGAAAAACATTTTTTTTTTTTTGCAAAGGCAATATGCGGATGGGCGGAACGGCCCAACCCCCTCATGAATAATTAGGCAGTTCTCACCTGAGCAGACTGCATACTAATGAGCCTTTCATTCAGGGGTGTCACACAAGAAAGAATGCAAGGACAATATATATATAAATAAATAAATATTTATATACACGCACACACACACACACACACATATATATATATATATATATATATACACTCACCGGCCACTTTATTAGGTACCCCATGCTAGTAACGGGATGGACCCCCTTTTGCCTTCAGAACTGCCTCAATTCTTCGTGGCATAGATTCAACAAGGTGCTGGAAGCATTCCTCAGGGACTTTGGTCCATATTGACATGATGGCATCACACAGTTGCCGCAGATTTGTCGGCTGCACATCCATGATGCGAATCTCCTGTTCCACCACATCCCAAAGATGCTCTATTGGGTTGAGATCTGGTGACTGTGGAGGCCATTTTAGTACAGTGAACTCATTGTCATGTTCAAGAAACCAATTTGAAATGATTAGAGCTTTGTGACATGGTGGAAGTAGCCATCAGAGGATGGGTACATGGTGGCCATAAAGGGATGGACATGGTCAGAAACAATGCTCAGGTAGGCCGTGGCATTTAAACAATGCCCAATTGGCACTAAGGGGCCTAAAGTGTGCCAAGAAAACATCCCCCACACCATTACACCACCACCACCAGCCTGCACAGTGGTAACAAGGCATGATGGTTCCATGTTCTCATTCTGTTTACGCCAAATTCTGACTCTAACATCTGAATGTCTCAACAGAAATCGAGACTTATCAGACCAGGCAACATTTTTCCAGTCTTCAACTGTTCAATTCTGGTGAGCTCTTGCAAATTGTAGCCTCTTTTTCCTATTTGTAGTGGAGATGAGTGGTACCCGGTGGAGTCTTCTGCTGTTGTAGCCCATCCGCCTCAAGGTTGTGCGTGTTGTGGCTTCACAAATGCTTTGCTGCATACCTCGGTTGTAACGAGTGGTTATTTCAGTCACTGTTGGCCTTCTATCAGCTCGAACCAGTCTGGCCATTCTCCTCTGACCTCTGGCATCAACAAGGCATTTCCGCCCACAGAACTGCCGCTCACTGGATGTTTTTTTCTTTTTCGGACCATTCTCTGTAAACCCTAGAGATGGTTGTGCGTGAAAATCCCAGTAGATTAGCAGTTTCTGAAATACTCAGACCAGCCCTTCTGGCACCAGCAATCATGCCACATTCAAAGTCACTCAAATCACCTTTCTTCCCCATACTGATGCTCGGTTTGAACTGCAGGAGATTGTCTTGACCATGTCTACATGCCTAAATGCACTGAGTTGCCGCCATGTGATTGGCTGCTTAGAAATTAAGTGTTAACGAGCAGTTGGACAGGTGTACCTAATAAAGTGGCCGGTGAGTGTATATACAAACAAGGCTAAAGTAGGCCTACACTCACAGGCTAAAGACAAAACGTTTTCTCGCTCATGTGAGAAACAGACGTTTGGGTATTTCTCAGTGAGAAAATGCATAGCCGAGCGGTAGAACTTACGGTTCGATCATCAAGATGACATGGGTTCAAATCCTGCACAAACATGGTCTGCTGTAAATTTTATATTTATTATTGCAGAGAGATTTGTCTAGCTCTAAAACGTCTCGGTTACGGATGTAACCCTCGTTCCCTGAGTAGGGAACGGAGACGTTCCGTCGGATGACGACGAATGGGGTTTCGCCTAGAAAGCCAATCGACTTCGAGTACTTCAAAACGAGCCAATGGCAAAGAAATGCCATGGGTCTGCGGAATTTGCATAGCGTAGCACCGCCCCACCTCGTGGGTATAAAAGGAGCACGCTGACAGCAAACCGGCATGTTTTCTTCGCTGAGGAGCCAAGACTGAGGTCAGGCGATCCTCGCGGCACAGCGGAAGTGGCAGACAGACGGAACGTCTCCGTTCCCTACTCAGGGAACGAGGGTTACATCCGTAACCGAGACGTTCCCTTTCGTTGTCACTCCGAGTTCCGTCGGATGACGACGAATAGGGATACCAGTCTAATCACGCCACCTTCCCAGCTGTCTTCCAGTGCCCTGCGTAATCTGAGATCCCTGTCGTGAGACTAACACGGACGAAGGACTCCTATTTAACACAGGAATACCAAGGTACACTGGGGAGCATATCCCAGGTCTTAGGGAAGTATGCAATTACTGCCAACCCAGAGGGGGGGGACTTAGAAATACACATATGACCCGAGGGATGCATATGGGGGATCACTGGGGTGTCCAGCCGCAGGTGGAATATTTCAACCCCAGGGGTGGCAAGGTGGCTTGCCGAGGGAAAGACACATGCTCAGAGAGGCTTACAGTGGGAATACACATGTGGGGGTAGCTCAGGGAGGTACCATGCACACGGGAGGCACCTAGCCGACGCGCAGGCAAGAGACACTGGCGCCGACGTCAGGAGTGCTGGAGGAACTCAGGGCTTTCGGAGAAGCTCACCTGAGGAGAATATCGCACGTATCCAGTCCGTAGAGTGGAATGGCGAGCAAGCGAAGACACCTGAGCGGGTCCGGTACTAGCTGGTTGAAGCGAGTACATGAGAGGACACAGGCTCCACTCGGAGATTGTAGAATCTGGCGAATGTGTTAGGTGTCGCCCAGCCTGCAGCTCTGCAGATGTCTGTTAGCGAGGCGCCATGCGCTGGTATGCCAAAGCAATGGCGTCCACTATCCAGTGAGACAACCTTTGCTTGGAGAGAGCCTTTCCCTTCAGCTTCCCACCATAACAGACAAAGAGCTGGTCTGAGGTCCTGAAACACTGCGTTCTGTCTACATAGATGCGAAGAGCACGTACTGGACAGAGCAGTGCCAAGGCTGGGTCTGCCTCCTCCGGGGGCAGCGCTTGCAGGTTCACCACCTGGTCCCGGAAGGGAGTGGTAGGAACCTTGGGCACATATCCAGGCCGGGGTCTCAGGATCACGTGAGAGTACGCCGGCCCGAATTCCAGGCACGCTTCGTCAACGGAGAATGCGTGCAGGTCCCCTACCCTCTTGATGGAGGCCAATGCAGTCAGAAGCGCCGTCTTCATTGATAGGAAGTTAAGCTCGACTGACTGTAAAGGCTCAAAGGGAGCACTACGCAGGGCAGTTAAGACCACTGCGAGGTCCCAAGAGGGTACGAGAGGAGGGCGAGGAGGATTCAGTCTCCTCGCTCCTCTCAGGAACCTGACGATCAGGTCATGCTTCCCCACCGACTTACCTTCTATAAGATCATGCTGTGCGGCAATAGCGGCGACATAGACCTTGAGGGTGGAGGGAGACAGCCTTCGCTCCAACCCCTCTTGAAGAAAGGAAAGCACGACGTTGATCGAACATCTCCGGGGGTCTTCTCGGTGAGAAGAGCACCAGTTGACGAAGAGGTTCCACTTCAACGCGTAGAGGTGTCTCGTGGACGACGCTCTAGCGGAAGTGATGGTAGCCGCCACCGCTGGTGGCAGGGTACTCAAACCTGCCTCGTCCCGTCCAGGAGCCACACGTGGAGGTTCCAAAGATCGGGACGAGGGTGCCATAGGGTGCCCCGTCCCTGAGAAAGTAGGTCCTTCCTCAGAGGTATGGGCCAAGGAGGTGCTGTCGCGAGGAGTACAAGTTCGGAGAACCAGGTCCGGGTGGGCCAGTACGGCGCGACCAGAGTGACCTGCTCCTCGTCCTCCCTGACCTTGCGCAGGAGTTGCGCAAGAAGGCTCACTGGGGGAAACGCATATTTGCGGCCCCGCGGCCAGCTGTGCGCCAGAGCATCCGTGCCGAGCGTGCCCTCGGTCAGGGAATAATACTGGGCGCAATGGGTCGAGTCGTGAGAGGCAAACAGATCTATCTGTGCGTCCCCGAACTGGTCCCAAATCAGCTGAACCGTCTGGGGATGGAGTCGCCAATCTCCGGGGAGGGGCTGAAGCCGCGACAGCTCGTCGGCTGCGCAGTTCAGGGCTCCAGGGATGAAAATGGCTCGAAGCGACCTCAGATGCTTCTGACTCCATAAGAGGAGGTGGCGGGCGAGTTGCGACATACGGCGGGAGCGCAGACCACCTTGACGGTTGATGTACGCTACAGTCGCGGTATTGTCTGATCGGACTAGTACATGCTGGCCCGAGAGCACGGCTCGGAAGCGGCGCAGGGCGAGCTGTACAGCCAGCAACTCGAGGCAATTGATGTGCCATAAGCGGTGGGGTCCTGTCCAGGAGCCCGCGGCAGCACGTCCATTGCACATGGCACCCCAGCCCGTGGCAGAGGCATCTGTTGATACAACAACATGCCGGGAAGCTCGTTCCAGAGGCACTCCTGCCCGTAGAAAGCTGAGGTTCCCCCACGGGGTGAAGGTCTGACGGCAGGTCGGAGTAACTGGTACTCGGAGCGTGCCGTGTTGCCATGCCCACCTCGGGACTCGGTCGCGAAGCCAAAGCTGAAGCGGTCTCATATGAAGCAATCCGAGCGGCGTTGCCGCGGCTGCAGATGCCATATGCCCCAGGAGCCTCTGAAAAAGTTTCAGTGGAACCGCACTCTTGCCCTCGAACTGTCTCAGGCAAGTCAGCAGTGACTGCGCGCGCTCGCTCGTAAGCTGCGCGGACATGGCGACCGAGTCGATCTCCATACCGAGAAAAGAGATCCTCTGCACGGGGCAAAGTTTGCTCTTCTCCCAGTTGACCCGAAGGCCCAAACGGGCTACATGGCGGAGTACCAAATCCCTGTGTTCGCAAAGCTGATCTCGAGAGTGAGCTAGAATCAGCCAGTCGTCGAGATAGTTCAGAATGCGAACCCCGTGTTCCCGGAGGGGAACAAGGGCTGCCTCGACGACCTTCGTAAAGACGCGAGGGGACAGGGCTAGCCCGAATGGGAGAACTGCGTACTGATATGCCTGCCCCTCGAAAGCAAACCGTAGGAACGGTCTGTGTCGAGGGAGAATGGAGACATGAAAGTAGGCGTCCTTCAGGTCGATCGCTGCAAACCAATCCTGGTGCCGCACACATTCGAAAACGCGTTTGGCGGTGAGCATCTTGAACGGCAGCCTGTGAAGGGAGCGGTTCAATACGCGCAGGTCCAGGATTGGCCGTAACCCACCGGTTTTCTTCGGGACAATGAAGTGGAGGGACAGTCTCGATCGCACCCTTCGCCAGCAGGGTAGCAACCTCCGCTCTCATGATAGGGGCATTGCCACCGACCATAGTGGAGCGGACTCCCCTGAAGCGGGGAGGAGACCGCGCGAACTGAATCGCGTAGCCGAGCCTGATCGTTCGTGCGACCCAGCGGGACAGGTTGGGAAGCTCTAACCAAGCTCCCAAGGACTGAACCAGCGGGGTCATGCGAACCACAGACTTCCCGTCGGTGGGGCAGCGAGGCGGTATGACTGACCCAGACGTGGACGGCATAGCGGCCCGGTGTGGGGGTACAGTCATAGACCGCGTCCTGACAGAGCAGACCAGGGAAGGACGAACGTTCCACGGGGGTCTGCTCTGCCAGGGGTCTGGCGACAGAGGGGGATGAGAGCGGCACGGTCCGGGGACGGCGCGCACTGTCATCCGACTCTGGGACAGAGGAGGACGAGGGGTGCACGGCCCGGGGGCGGCGCACCGTGTCGTCCGAGAACTCTGTGTGCTCAGGGATGAATGTGTTGTTTCTTTCTTTAACCACATTAGGGTGCTGCCCACCCGTGGGTGAGCAGCGGGGAGTGGAGAACAAAAGATTCTCCCCCGGCCCTCCACCGGGGGAAGGAGTGGTCCTGCTACCAGCTCCTGAGAAACACACATCATCCCTGAGCAGCCCGTCTCAGGAGCGCCGCTTGGCCCGGCGTTTAGCGGGGGGCGGGGCTGGAGAGGGCTGGGGCGCCTTCCTGCGACTTCCTCCGCGACCGGGCCCGGGTGGAGGCTGCTGCTTGGGCCGGGCGGGAGGGGCGGGAGTCGCAGGAGGGCGCCCTCGGCGGCGAACAGACTGAGTATTCTGCCCGGTCGGCTGGGTGGAGGCAGCAGCGGGCCGTCGGGGCAGAATGTGCTTAATAGCCTCAGTCTGTTTCTGGGCAGTCGAGAACTGTTGGGCAAAATCCTCGACTGCACCGCCGAAAAGGCCATCTTGCGATATGGGGGTGTCGAGCAGCCGGGACCGCTCGGCATCCTTCATATCGGCAAGATTAAGCCAAAGATGTCTCTCCTGGACCACGGCTGTGGACATCACCAAACCCAGGGAGCGTGCGGTCACCTTCGTCGCTCGGAGAGCAAGGTCGGTGGCGGCGCGCAGCTCATTGAAGAGCCCTGGGTCCGTCCTACCCTCGTGCATGTCCCTGAGCATCTGGGCCTGGTAGACCTGCAGAATGGCCATGGCATGCAAAGAGGTCGCCGCCTGTCCCGCAGCTCTGTAGGACTTCGCCACTAACGTAGACGAGTACCTACAGGCTTTGGATGGGTGCTTTGGCTCACCACGAGACGAAGCGCTCTGAGGACACAATTGCATCGCAACAGAGCGCTCGACCGGGGGAAGCCCAGTGTACCCACGGGCAGCGGCCTCATCGAGGGGAGGAAAGGCGGATGAGATCATCGAGCGGTCACGGGAAGACATGGGAGTCTTCCAGGACTTCGAGATCTCATCATGCACGTCCGGGAAGAAAGGTATCGGAGCCTGACGCGGACGGGGGTCCGCAGCCTGACCCAGATACCAGTCATCCAGCCGCGAGCGCTCGGGGCAGGGCGGAGGGTTCCACTCTAACCCGATGCTCGCGGCGGCTCGAGACAGCATGGCCGTCATCTCTGGATCTGACTCTGGCACAACTGTAGTCACGCCCGAAGGCGGCAGCCGTGATGAGTCTTCACTTCCAGAAGACTCCGACCCACCTTGTGATGCTGCAATAGACATGGCATCTTCCTCTGGAGCGCCAAAGGAAACCCGCGGGACACCCGAAGATGATCTCGCCGGAATCCCCTGAGCACTCACGGGTTGCAGCATTGGAGAGGGTGCGGCTGGACACGGACTGATAGTCGGCGCTTGGGACCAGACCGTCACCCTCAGATCACCCTGGCCACCAGCCGAAGTACTAGCTCTATTTCTAGAGTCAGTAGATCGGGGTGTGGATGAGGGGACCCTCACTCTTGCGAGATCACCGAGTCTTGATCGTAATACTGCGATGGTCATGTCCCCACAGAGAGGACATGAGTCATCCACGAGTGCTGCTCTAGCGTGATCCATGCCCAAACACACTATGCACCACTCGTGCCCATCAGAGTCGTCAACCAGCCTACCGCAACCAGAAGTGCACGGGCGAGGCATCTTTAAAAAGACGTGCCGCGTGCAAGCTCTTTTGTGAGAATAGAAACCTGATTGTGTTGAAGCGCTCGGGGAGAAACACACTCGCCGTCAAACCACAGACAGATAAGCAGGAAGTGCGTCCTCGCCGAAGATCGCCGTCACACCAACACCAGAGAATCTTGCTCGTTGAAGAACTGACGAATTCAGGAATGGCTTGTGGAACGAAGGATCACCTTGGCTCCGAAGCGAAAACATGCCGGTTTGCTGTCAGCGTGCTCCTTTTATACCCACGAGGTGGGGCGGTGCTACGCTATGCAAATTCCGCAGACCCATGGCATTTCTTTGCCATTGGCTCGTTTTGAAGTACTCGAAGTCGATTGGCTTTCTAGGCGAAACCCCATTCGTCGTCATCCGACGGAACTCGGAGTGACAACGAAAGGGAACTCTGTTACACCATACAGTTTTTTTTTGCTTATATTTATAAAATACAATTATCATGCATTTCCATTTTACACTAAGGAACAAAATAGTATCCAACAGAACGACTTTGCATCTGTATAATAATAGGTTACCAATCGTAATTTCAAAAGCAGTTCTGTAAAAAAAAAAATTATATATAGCCTATATATATAGGCTATATATATATATTTTTTTTATTCCAGGCTCTCACGCCACCCCCCCGATTTCTCACGCTGAAGTGTCAACCCGGTCGGTCAAATTCCTGAAAGATATAGTTTATCTATAGATCTACCTGTTGAGCCACTCGTGATCGACTAGTTATTATACCGCAAATTAGTTAAAATATCCCGTAATCTATCTAGAGCGAGCGTGCATGCGAGACAGATATCGTGCTCCAAACCGTGCGCGCGCATGGCAGAGAGGTCTGTTCCCTACAACCTAGAGTTTTTAAAAACATGGTTTTAAGTAAAGTGTGATTTGCCAGGGGGGACTGGGATTTCCTTCTGGTCTAAACATCCCTGCTTCTGCTGAATTATTTGAATCCCCACACCCCTCCCTCCACAGCTCATCAATGCTATAGGCTACTTCACCAATATCAAATATAAAATAGAGATATGCAACAGGCACGTTTAAACGACAAACAATAAAATCAAAACCAGCGTTTCAGTTGTTCATTAGTTCCAGTGGCCTTAATGCATGCACGGCTTTTCAAAATTTCACAAAGCGTGTTGAGATTATTTTGAATGAAATATTGAAGTTTATAATTAAGTGTTTTGGCACACCACGCCGAGTGGCCCTATGCATTTTTCTAAAGTCGGGTTTTATTCTGGCATGGTGAGTTAGTGTTCGACAAATGCGGCGGAGCGTTCATTTAGATTAATTTATTTTTCTCATTATTACAGCTAAAATAACTTAATAGGTGACTCCGTAATTTTTTGGTCATACAGATAAGAGTAGAGTAGCTTACATCGTTCAAAACTGTAAACTTGTATTCATATTAGGCTAACGACAAAAACAGTATATCTGTCCTCTCTGTCTCCGGGAACTGCGCGTCACAAAAATGAACCGAAAGCCACTTCAGCTCAGTCACGATAAGAAATCGGCTATGTCTAAAGCCTTTAAATGTCTAAACATTTAGGCTAATAAATATTATCTGATTATGTAGGCTAATCCATATGAAAACGAGAGGTACAGAGGATCTACTCAAACATGTAATGGAAGCGCTTCCCAATGAGAAAATGACAAGACAAGGGTGAAAATCTCGCTCTAATTAAATGTAGGCTAAATCGCCCTGAATTAAAATGTAAAAACAGATCAAATAATGTAGTCCTATGTGTCGAAATGTTGCGATATTGTTTCATTTAAGTTCATAATTATTCTATAAATGTTATTTAATTTAGCAGCATTACCACAAAGCACCGTGTTTCGATATTTATTTGAATAATAAAAAATAAAAAAATAAAAACTTAATTCACAAATTGCATGCCTGGTTGTAAGGATCCAAAGATCCATGTAGACTTTAATATTGAGTTGAACATTTTGTTCATGACAACAAATTAACAAGCGTTTTTTCAGATTATATTTAGTTTTGCTTGGAAAAACCTGGCCCAAACCAGTTCCCTTTCGAGGGAACTCGCGATGCGTCACTTGACGCTTTGGGAACGCCCCCAGCGTGCATGCGTCTGAGCATCAATGTCAACTAGTCCAATGGAAAGAATGAGCGTCACGGGCGGGTGACGTCATGACCAGGAAGGGATAAAGGCTCACCCGGTGAAACGCGGCATCAGCTTCTGTGTCTCAGCAAGCGATCTGTGTCATTTTGTCTCTGTCTATTTACTGTTGTCTGTTGCGGAAAAGGATGGAAACTAAACAAGTGTACAAACAGTGTGCTTCTCCCTGCCCGCGTTATTTAACGGGTGGGGACACACACGAGCTTTGTGTCGTTTGTTTGGGAGTGGAGCATGCGGTCTCAGCCTTCGAGGGGGCTGAGTGCCAGCATTGTGAGATGTTACCGCTTCGCATGCTCCGCTCTCGCCTGTCACTCTTTGATAAAGAGAGTGGGCAGGCTCGCGATCCACAGGGATCAGGACCCGCGTCTGCTGAGGCAGCGCGGAGAATGCATTCCTGGGGATCGCAAAAGGATCTTTCGGAGGGGTTGGAGACGGGTCTGAGGGCTCTTTCTCTTTCCTTACCCGAGAGATCCAGTGCTCTCTCTCCGGTGTCGGAAGCACGCTCTGCGGTTTCTTCCGCCCGGGGAGAGAGCCCTCCATTACTTTATTGCTCTTCCTCCGAGGAGGTTGATGCGATGAGTGTGGAGAGTGTAAGCACACACATGGGGGAAAGAGATTCACAATTTATTTCCCCAGCATATGATGAGCTGGTGGATGTTATGTCGCGGGCTGTAGAGAAATTAAATATTGAATGGCCATCTGAGAAGAAGGGCGCTCGTCCTAAAAGCAAATTAGATGAGCGCTTTTTATCTTCTACCACATTATCTCCACCACGAGGGCTTCCATTTTTTCCCGATTTGCACAATGAAATTTCTAAATCGTGGAATAAACCATATTCATCACGTCTTTTCAGCCCTCATGTTAACACTTATTCGAGAATAAGAGGGCTGAAAGAGTATGGTTATGAGGCGATGCCCCAGGCGGAAGAGAATTTAGCCAGTTATCTTTCCCCTGGTCCCGCATCGTCTCTGAAAGCCTCGGCTTTGCCCACTAGACCGCTTAAAGCCACTTCGGTGTTAGTGGGCAAAGCTTATGCGGCAGCAGGTCAAGCTGGAGCATGTCTGCATACTATGGCAGTGCTCCAGGCTTATCAAGCTGACCTGCTGGGGGATCTGGATAGTAGTGAGGGAGTCAGTCATGACGATATTCGTGAACTTCGTCGGGCTACCGATCTTTCTCTCAGGGCTACTAAGGAGACCGCCAGAGCAATTGGGCGGTCTATGGCAGCCTTGGTAGCTACTGAGAGACATTTGTGGTTAAATCTGTCTGATATTAAAGAAAAAGATCGAGCTTTTTTATTAGATGCTCCGCTTGAACCTTCTGGTCTCTTCGGCGACGCAGTCCACGCGGTCGTCGAGAGATTTCAGGAGTCAAAGAAGCAAGCGGACGTTTTTAAAAAGTTTATCCCTCGCCGGGTCCAGCCCCCTGGGACTGCTGGGCGTGAGCAGCCCCAGCCGTCGAGCTCATCATATCGTGTGCATCAGAAAGAGAGTGTTGCGTCTCGTGCACCTCCACGTAGAGACTGGAGACGGACGCAACCCTCTCAACCGAAGTCTTCTAAGTCGAAGCCGGATCTGAGGACCGTTCTTCAGGCGAAGAAGACTTCGGTTCAAAAAAAAAAAAGGTCCTGATGTTCATGCATCAGGCCTGTGAGGACAGCCCCGACCGAAGTGGAGCGGTGTACACCTCATTATACGGTGCCCGTTCCATTTCGGGGTCCTCACGAGACCGTTCTGCCAACCCTGCCACCCTTGGTGCTTCAGGGCGCAGCGGTCTCCAGCGAGTCGCTGATGCTATGCTGCGGCACAGCATCGGTTTCGCGCCCTCTGAGGGGGGCCTTAGAGCGGCCAGTTCAGGTAGTTCCTGCCATTATGTTTCAGGCTCCGGAATTGGCTGTCTCGATAACACCAGAGACCAGCCTCGAGAGGCTGGTTCCCTTAGTAAATTTTCTGGCAGCGTGGAAGCTTCTGCCGAATATTTCTCATTGGGTCCTGCAGATTGTAGAGAAAGGATACAGAATCCAGTTTGGTTCTCGTCCTCCTCGTTACAACGGGGTGCTGCCCACAGTGGTGCATCCCGAGCAGGCTCTGGTAATGGAGCAAGAGGTAAAGGCCCTGTTAGCAAAGGAAGCTATAGAACAGGTGTACTCACCCGACAGAGAGTCGGGTTTTTACAGCCGTTATTTCATTGTTCCAAAAAAGGATGGGGGGTTGCGTCCCATTTTAGATCTTCGTCTGTTGAATCGTTCAGTACAGAAACTCAAGTTCAAGATGCTGACACTCAAACAGATCGTGACTCAAATCAGATCCGAGGACTGGTTTGTCACGATAGATCTGAAGGACGCCTACTTCCATGTCTCCATCCTCCCTCAGCACAGGAAGTTCCTAAGGTTTTCTTTCGGGGGCAAAGAATACCAGTATCGGGTTCTTCCTTTCGGTCTAGCTTTATCACCCCGCACGTTCACGAAATGCGTGGATGCAGCTCTAGCCCCTCTCAGGCTTCAGGGCATACGTATTCTGAACTACATCGACGACTGGCTGATTCTGGCGGAATCAGAGCAGTTGGCGGTTCGGCACCGAGGTGTCGTTCTCGCCCATATGCAGATGTTGGGGTTGAGGCTCAACGCCAAGAAGAGTGTTCTTTCTCCAGTACAGAGAACCACTTTCCTTGGTGTGGTATGGGATTCAGTGACGATGCGGGCCACTCTATCGCCCGTTCGTGTAGCTGCTATCCTGACAGCCACCAAAGAGCTAAAGCTAGGCCAGTCACGCACTGTGAAACAGTTCGAGAGACTGTTGGGTCTCTTGGCGGCAGCGTCCAACGTGATTCCTTTTGGCCTGCTGTACATGAGACCTCTACAGTGGTGGCTAAGGACCAGAGGGTTCTCCCCGAGGGGAAACCCGCTTCGTATGATCAAGGTCACGCGGCGGTGCCTTCGTGCCTTAATTATATGGAGGAAACATTGGTTCTTAACCCAGGGTCCGGTATTGGGAGCTCTTTGCCATCGTGTTACGATCTCGACAGATGCTTCCCTCACCGGCTGGGGAGCGGTAATGGAAGGCCGCTCGGTTCAGGGTCTGTGGAAAAGTCATCATCTTTCGTGGCACATCAATTGCCTGGAGATGATGGCTGTCTTCAATGCGTTGAGACAGTTTCTCCCAGACCTGAGGGGCCATCATGTGCTTGTACGGACAGACAACACATCAGTGGTCTCTTATCTGAACCGTCAGGGGGGTCTGCGGTCGCGTCCGCTCTGCAAACTGGCGCACCAGATCCTCCTGTGGTCTCTGGGGAAGGTACTCTCCCTGAGGGCAGTGTATATTCCTGGGGACCAGAATGTGGGGGCAGACATCCTGTCGAGGCAGGAGCTGAGGCCAGGGGACTGGAGACTCCACCCCGAGGCGGTGGAGAAAATTTGGGAGTTTTATGGCCAAGCAGAGGTGGATCTGTTTGCGTCTCAGCACACGACGCACTGTCCACTTTGGTTCTCCCTTACTCACCCAGCCCCCCTGGGGCTGGATGCTATGGTGCAGACGTGGCCGAGGCTACGTCTGTACGCATTTCCCCCTGTTGCTCTGCTCCCAGGAGTTCTGGAACGAGTCCGCCAGTACGGAATAAGCCTACTGCTTGTAGCACCACGCTGGCCGAGTCGGATCTGGTTTGCGGACCTGATCCATCTCTTAGACGGTCCTCCATTGGAGATCCCGATCAGGAGAGACCTTCTGTCTCAGGCCGGGGGCACAATATTTCACCCTCGACCAGAGATTTGGAACCTGTGGGTTTGGCCTCTGAGGGGGCCCAACTCATAGAGAGTGGTCTCTCAGCTGAGGCTGCTGAGACCATCCTAAGCTCCAGAGCTCCAGCTACTAGGAAACTATATGCGCTGAAATGGAAAGTTTTTTCTGTATGGTGTCACCGACATCAGTGGGATCCGGTTAACTGTTCTGTGAACACAGTACTCGAGTTCTTGCAGGAGCGCTTTACGTCAGGTTTATGTCCTTCCACACTTAAGGTTTACGTGGCGGCCATTGCGGCTTACCACGCCCTGGTTGGGGGTACATCGTTGGGTCGAGACCCTCTGATTACACGTTTCCTTCGTGGCACATTGAGGCTGAGGCCTGCAACTCGCACTAGGGTGCCAGCTTGGGATTTGGCAATAGTACTAGAAGGCCTGTCTAGAGCTCCATTCGAGCCCTTAGATTCGGTTTCAGAGAAATTTCTTACCCTTAAGACTATCTTTCTGCTAGCTATTTCGTCCCTTAAGAGAGTTGGAGACCTTCAGGCCCTTTCGGTTTCCCCCACTTGCCTTGAGTTTGCACCGGGGATGGTCAAGGCATTCTTATA
The DNA here is from genome assembly GCA_029959095.1 of Rhinichthys osculus. NCBI lineage: Eukaryota > Metazoa > Chordata > Actinopteri > Cypriniformes > Leuciscidae > Rhinichthys > Rhinichthys osculus. The sequence continues at coordinate 41,448,069 of JARWKJ010000016.1, read as the reverse complement.
TCCAAAACAGGGATACGTCCCTAAGGTGCCGACCTTGATTCCGAGGCCTATCGTGCTGCAGGCTTTCTGTCCTCCTCCTTTTACATCTGCGGACCAGGAAAGGCTGAACCTCTTGTGTCCAGTGCGAGCACTGGATACTTATGTTCATCGGACATCTTCTATGAGGAAGTCCGACCAGTTATTTATTTGCTTTGGATCACCTAAGAAGGGTCTTCCTGCTTCTAAACAGACGGTTAGCAAGTGGATAGTCGAGGCTATTTCACTTGCATACGAGTACTCTGACCATCCGTGTCCCTTGGTGGTCAGAGCTCACTCAACGAGGGGTATGGCGGCCTCTAAAGCCTTGTTATTTGGGGTTTCCCTCCAAGACGTTTGTGATGCGGCAGGCTGGTCCTCACCGCTCACATTCGTCAGGTTTTACAGTTTGGACCTGGATGCTGCCCCAGGTTCTCAGGTGCTTAGTGCTTAGTTCCAACAGACTGACACTCAGGTACTTGGAATTCTGGCGGTTTGGGTATTCTCGTTCCCAAAGCGTCAAGTGACGCATCGCGAGTTCCCTCGAAAGGGAACGTCTCAGGTTACTACTGTAACCATAGTTCCCTGAGAAAGGGAACGAGACGATGCGTCACCCTGCCATACTTCCTGCTTCCCTGTGATCGGCTTGCTTCGACTTTTTGAAGCTAATGCCGCGTTTCACCGGGTGAGCCTTTATCCCTTCCTGGTCATGACGTCACCCGCCCGTGACGCTCATTCTTTCCATTGGACTAGTTGACATTGATGCTCAGACGCATGCACGCTGGGGGCGTTCCCAAAGCGTCAAGTGACGCATCGTCTCGTTCCCTTTCTCAGGGAACTATGGTTACAGTAGTAACCTGAGACGTTTTATTTCATCAATTATTGAAATAATGAAATATTTAGTAATAAACTTTTATGACAGAAATATCACTAGGCTACATGTAACTTAAATCATTTAATTCCTTCATTATCAACACTGTCTAGAATAGCGATTTAAGTGTGAATTGCGACTTCTCTTTGTGTTAAGTCAGCCTCAGACTCCGATAGGCTGTGGGGGGGTTGGAGGGACAGTTGCTGGACAAAGGTGTTAATGTTCCTCTTTCATATGGAGAGTGTCGGATAGCCAGCCTGATGAGCAAGCAAAATTATTGTAAGGATAAAAGAGATCCAGCGCGAGAGAGGCAAAGAAAAACGCATGTTTTTAATTTAATTATGTTTCTTTGGACAATTTTAGTTTTGTACTGTTTTAATTGTTTAATTTAGCTGTAATTTCTTTGGCAATACAAATTTAAAATGTCGCAAGAATAAGATTAGCCTAGTGTTTCTTATTTTGCATCGCAAAAGAAATAAACTCTAAACCCGATGCAACCCTGTTTTAAATTGAAAAAACTGTCCCGACACTTTATTTAAACCTTGAAATGTTCGAACTTGGTTTCAAACTTAAGTAATTTTAGTGTTCTTTTACATTACACAATAATTTAGCAGACTAAAGAAGAGGTTCTTCTTTTTCATTTTCTGATGCAATCGGCTGACAATCTTCCTTCATCAGTTTTTGTCGTTTGTGCAGCGGCTGCGGTTCTACAGGAATGCAGCAAATTTATGTTGTAATGATAATCAAACAAAACTCTTGACTTTAAATAAGTAAACCGTTATAAACAGGTACCTATTTAAGCATCAAGGTGGTAAAATATAAACGCTGTTGGCCAACATCGGTTAACATCATGTATGCTACATTGAGATTCGATCTCGGGTCGATTGAAGCTCCTCAAAGCTCGTGTCGTTGCGTTAACCACTGAGCTACCGTCTGTACGCTGTTAGAGTTAACGTCCTATGCCGTTGTAAAGCCTCATTGATGTAGCCCAAATGTTTTTATTGCAATGCTTTATGTTGAAATGTTTTCATTATTTATTCAATTTAATTTCAGTAGCCTAATTTCAGTATTGTGATTATTAATTATTTTAATTACGTTTCACTTGTTGAATTCATCTGCTACTACCAGCTTTCAATCGCTCCGCGGCGCGGCGGCAGATTACGCAATAGAGAGAATAAACGAACACTTTTCAGAGTCTATGATTGTAGCGCCTCTTAGCGGTAAAAGGCAGCAAATACACCACACATTTTACCTCCGCGGTGGAACGGCTGATGTGGGCATTGTCATGGCTTGCCTCGACATTTGCGTTTGAATAGCGCGCGTCCTCCGTGGGCGTGTCAGATTAACGCGTAATGAAGTGTAATGAGCTGGGAAAAAATACTGACAGCACTCTCTTTTCATACAGATTACATAAACTGAGAATATTTGTTTTTTATATAAATTACTTCATTTAAAAGAAGAGAATTCAAGCTTCATAAAGAAAAATCTCTCGTGCCTGTGTGACAAGTAATCGCGGAGTTACAGTTAATCTTAGGACGCGTTTCAGAATGGACTTCACTGACAGAGAGAACGCAGAACTCGCATCATGTTTGTTTTTCTTTATTTGGTGAAAAGCACAACACTTTGTTTTTATTGTGAGTATCCACAAAAAAAATAGAAACTAAACAGGATCGAATGATGTATAACACTTATATGTAAGATCAAACTCAACCGAGTATTTTGAGTCTCTTTTGCACTGATAAGAAAAAAAGCGAGCAGATCACGCCGGCGTGATTGCCGACCCCAGAGGGTTAAAGATAAAGACTGTTCTGTTTTTTTATATATTTTTATATTTATTGATATATTCTGTTCTTTATTTGTTAAACTCATGTATATGTTGCACATGTTGCTTGCCAATAAATAAAGAGTTGTCAATTCATGATACTCTATCATCTCTTAATTTAAACTACATTGTTGTTAAGAATAGTTGGCCTATTATTTATTTTGGTGGTCAGTATCAGTATCGGCCAATACTGCTTCCAGTGATCGTAATCCGTGATCGGCCCCAAAAATCCTGATCAATCCTGATCCTGATTAAATCTGGGGATACTGTAGCAAAAACTAAACACCCACTTCACAAATGACAGAGACTCATGTCGGTTGTGGCAGGGATTTCAGACCATCACTGACAGCATCCCCCTCCCCTGTGTGTATGCCATAATGACGCCGCTACCTGATGAACTTTTGCGCACGTTTTGAGGCCAACAACACCATTCAGACACGGATGCTCCCGTCTCTACCCAGTGACCAGGCACTCCAGCTGTCTACAACTGACGTGAAGAAGGGCCTTGCCAACGTTAACACACGTAAAGCTGCAAGGCTGGACGGCATCCATGGACGTGTTTTAAAGGACTATACAGAGCTATGTAAAAATATAACATTTTAAATATCTCTCTCAATCAGGCAGTAGTGCTTGTGTGCCTCAAATGTGCCACCATCATCCCTGTCCCGAAGAAGCCTAACCCAGCCTGCCTAAATGATTTCCGCCCTGTGGCTGTGATTGTAATGAAATGCTTTGAGCGGCTGGTCATGCAGCATATTAAGAACAGTCTCCCTGCTAAGCTGGATCCCCTACAGTTCGCTTATAGAGCCATCCGACTGAGGACAATATCTCCACTACACTCCACCTCCCGCTGTCACACCTCCGAGAGGAAGAACACCTACGCCCGGATCCTCTTCATTTGCTTCAGCTCTGCTTTTAATACGATCATTCCACAACAGTTGGTGGAAAAACTGAAGTTGATGGAGGTGTACATGGTGCACCTGTAACTGGGTACTCAACTTTCGGACTCAGTGGCGGCAGATGGTAAAGGTGGGCAGCCTAACATTAAGAACCATCACAGTGAGTACGGACCCCCTGCTGTACTGCTAGAGTCAGCACCACCAGATTATTAAGTATGCTGATGACACAACAGTGATGGGCCTTGTTAGTGACAACGATTTGGTTGGCGGTATTTCAGATTTCACAATGTGACCCTCAATGTGAACAAAACAAAAGAGATGGTGATAGATTTTATGAGGGTTGGTAATCACCTCCACTCACCGCTGACCAAAGATGGTGCGACTGTGGAACAGGTCAGAAACATCAAAGTCCTGGGAGTAACCTTGTCTGATGAGCTGATCTCCACCACGAACACCACAGCAGTCGTTAATAAACGACTTCACCCCCTCCGTAGACTTAGAAAAGCAGTTCTCCCCACTCATCTCCTCACCACCTTCTACAGGAGAACCATTGAAAGCACTCTGACCTCCAGCCTGCCAGATTCCTGGTCATGAACAACAGCAGCTCGAAAGGACAGTGAAGATCATTGGTGCCCCTCTCCCTTCCCTCACGGAGATATCTCAACGGCGCTGTGTTCTCCATCATAAAGGATCCTCTCCACCCTATCGGCTGCCTCTGCTGTAGATCCAACCGGATGCTGAACAGCTTCTTCCCACAAGCTATCATGATGGTGAACTGACTCCCTACCCCACAGACATCCACACACACATTCAGCATACTGTACATGACACAAAACGGCAATTTCACTGGCCAATCATCTCCTGTCATCAATCTACGATGCTTGCAAGTAGAAGTGGGGGAAAACAAGGACACCTCTTTGCTGTCTCTATGACTGATGTTATTAATGCTAAGATGTAACAGAAACTTCTACTTGTCCAGTGTTTAACAGCTCATTTCTCTTCAGGTTCATTGCTTCAGCCACCAGACCTTTTTGATCACACAGAGATGATGCATTCTGACAAGTCAAGATTTTGATCAAATATTTTCCCCAAGCACTTTTTACCAATTCCAAACCACATCCGTCTTAATAATTGAGTATAATAATTTATTATGAGAAATAAGGAAGACCGCAATCTTTTAGAGGACAAGCGGTTTGGAGAATGAATGGAAGAAGTTGAGAGTGACTTTTGAGGGAGAGAGAGGACCAGTTCAGGCCAGACAGCAGTGGTGAGGGAGTCATGGTGGGAGCCGCTAAAACAATTGTTTGGATATTTCAAGGTACCAGATCGGCTGAAAATGAACTCCCAAAACAACTGCCATTTTCTGGAAGATACTTAATTCAAATAGTCATACAAGAAGTCAGTAGCATTCAAGAAGAGCATGAACTTTATGTAGGCCAATATACCAAGCACTCTATTGCTTGAATAGCTAAAAAAAGCCTTCAAGTGTAATGACCTGACCCCCTTCACTAACTGATTTAAACCTAAATAAGAACTTGTGGATCTTTCTCAAGTGTGAGATTTACAGTGAGGGAAATCAATACACATCTTTGAATAGCATCGGGGGGGCTGTGGCTGCTGCTTCAGATAAAATTGGTCAAGAACAAATCAAGTCACTGACTGATTCTATGGATGGGCGGCTTATGAAAGTCATTGAAAAGAAGGGACACCGAATATCTTGAAAGGCTAAAAAAGGACCAATTTGTATAATGTTATTTAGTTTTTTTTTTTTTTACATTCTTGTTGAGGCAGAGATAAATATTTTAGAATAAAATTGCATAATAATGTGCACACAAATATTTGAGAATATGACTTATTCCCTATTAAACATAATTGTTGTTTTTAACAAAATAGCACTGATAGCATTGTACATTATTTGTTTAGCAGTTAAATTATCAGGAAAAAGCTAACTAATAATTAATGCAGACCGTGTGTAATGACACAGCAAGAAGGTCTCCAGTTTGAGTCCTGTCTGAGCGTGTCGGTGGAGTTTGCATGTTCTCCCCGTGTCGGGTGGGGTTCCTCTGGGGTTCCTCTGGGATTCCTCTGTGGTTCCTCAGGGTTCCTCTGGGTTCTTCTGGGTTCCTCTGGGGTTCCTCTGGGATTTCTCTGGGGTTCCTCTGGGGTTCCTCTGTAGTTCCTCTGGGTTCATCTGGGGTTCCTCTGGGATTTCTCTGGGGTTCCTCTGGGATTTCTCTGGGGTTCCTCTGGGGTTCCTCTGGGGTCCTCTGGGGTTCCTCTGGGGTTCCTCTGGAGTTCCTCTGGGATTTCTCTGGGGTTCCTCTGTGTTCCTCTGGGGTTCCTCTGTGTTCCTCTGGGTACCTCTGGGGTTCCTCTGGGGTTTCTCTGGGGTTCCTCTGGGGTTCCTCTGGGATTCCTCTGTGGTTCCTCAGGGTTCCTCTGGGTTCATCTGGGGTTCCTCTGGGTTCTTCTGGGTTCCTCTGGGGTTCCTCTGGGATTTCTCTGGGGTTCCTCTGGGATTTCTCTGGGGTTCCTCTGTGTTCCTCTGGGGTCCTCTGGGGTTCCTCTGGGGTTCCTCTGGGATTTCTCTGGGGTTCCTCTGGGATTTCTCTGGGGTTCCTCTGTGTTCCTCTGGGGTTCCTCTGTGTTCCTCTGGGGTCCTCTGGGGTTCCTCTGTGTTCCTCTGGGATCCTCTGGGGTTCTTCTGGGTTCCTCTGGGGTTCCTCTGGGGTTCTTCTGGGTTCCTCTGGGGTTCCTCTGGGATTTCTCTGGGGTTCCTCTGGGTTCATCTGGGGTTCCTCTGGGGTTCCTCTGAGATTTCTCAGGGGTTCCTCTGGGGTTCCTCTGGGTTCCTCTGGGGTTCCTCTGTGTTCCTCTGGGGTTCCTCTGTGTTCCTCTGGGATCCTCTGAGTTCCTCTGGGGTTCCTCTGGGGTTCCTCTGTGTTCCTCTGGGGTTCCTCTGTGTTCCTCTGGGTACCTCTGGGGTTCCTCTGGGGTTTCTCTGGGGTTCCTCTGGGGTTCCTCTGGGATTCCTCTGTGGTTCCTCAGGGTTCCTCTGGGTTCATCTGGGGTTCCTCTGGGTTCTTCTGGGTTCCTCTGGGGTTCCTCTGGGATTTCTCTGGGGTTCCTCTGGGATTTCTCTGGGGTTCCTCTGTGTTCCTCTGGGGTCCTCTGGGGTTCCTCTGGGGTTCCTCTGGGATTTCTCTGGGGTTCCTCTGGGATTTCTCTGGGGTTCCTCTGTGTTCCTCTGGGGTTCCTCTGTGTTCCTCTGGGGTCCTCTGGGGTTCCTCTGTGTTCCTCTGGGATCCTCTGGGTTCCTCTGGGGTTCTTCTGGGTTCCTCTGGGGTTCCTCTGGGGTTCTTCTGGGTTCCTCTGGGGTTCCTCTGGGATTTCTCTGGGGTTCCTCTGGGTTCATCTGGGGTTCCTCTGGGGTTCCTCTGAGATTTCTCAGGGGTTCCTCTGGGGTTCCTCTGTGTTCCTCTGGGGTTCCTCTGTGTTCCTCTGGGATCCTCTGGGGTTCCTCTGGGCTTTCTGCTGCTGGTATATTATCGCCCTATTTTAAAGCGACCATTTATTGTCAAATTACTGGAAACTACTGTCGCCTCCCAGCCTCAGACTTTTCTAGGTAAAAATAATCTTTTCTGCCCCTTTCAATCTGGGTTTCATTCTCTTCACAGCACTGAAACCGCTGTAGTAAAGGTAGCAAATGACCTTCTTCTCTTCTTCTAAACTACTCCAGAAAGTTCACTTTGGCAAGCTGTTTCGAACTCCCGAAACCAACTCCAAACGGACTTTGTTTTGGCTGGATATTTAATCAAGGCCGTTAATAATGTTCATAACAGGTGTGTGTTTGGGGTACAGACTAGGGTCTTTGCATACAACTCACTGTAGGTCTTACCTCATAAAGCAGGGGTTCTCAAAGTTTTGATAGGTGAGGGCCAATTTAGGAACCCAACATTGAACTGAGGGCCGCCAAAGTGGCGGGGGAGAAAACGAAGAAAAAAAAACTGAAAAGAAAATCCCATTTGAAATTATTTTAATGACCAGGTTGCATCTCTACAGTTTACATTAGTTGCAATAAACACATTTTAATTCATAACTGAGGCTAAACCTGGCAAAACTTGTGAAAATTTTGGGGGGGAGAGAAAGAAACTTTTAAAATAGAAGCTTACCAAACAAGTCATCATCATCATTCATTTCTATCATTGCTTGTCAGTTGCGTTTCCATTATTGCAGATTTGCATATTATTATCTATCTTTTTTAACCCGTAACTGAAAAACGAAAAATGAACGGTTGTTGTCTTTTTAAAACGCAAAGTTGAACAAAATTTTAATTTGAACTGGCTTCACCAACTGCTGCGCAAAAAAGGTAAATATCGACAGACTTTTTCAGATTTTTGTTTAAATGACTTTTTGCCCCTTTATTAAACATTTTAAATATTCACAAATTAATATGGAAAACATGTCGATTTTACTGGTTTTCTAAGGCCAAATTAGAACCTGGAATTTATATTTTTCCCGCAGTGATGAATGAGAAGAGCCATATAGCCTGTGTCTGATCTAGCCTGATTTATAGGTGAGTTATAGGCTAATGATAATAAATGCGTCTGAAAAAACAGCGAGGCATTTTAATTGTTTATTAATAAACTTTTGTTTTCTAAGTGTCGGCTAAAAACATATCTCCATCTCCGCTGTTAAGCAGATGCGCTTTTAGAGAGAAATCCACCTTTCATACGGATTACATAATCAGGTATTTGCTTTCGATTCGAGTTTGTTTGTTTAAAAGTGCACATTTTAAGCTTTAGCCTACATAGGCTATATTTTGTTTCAGTTCTCGCGCTCCAGTTCACGGAGATCATGAAAGCGGGTAGGAGCCTAGGCTACTGATTGTTTTATTTTATTTTACAAAAGCACGTTTTCTTGTTATGAGTTTACACAAATAAAAGTAGTTGCGAATAATGCATTATTATTTTCTGTATGACCAGAAATGATAGACTAGTTTAAGTTGTTTCCACTGTTGATAGGAAAATGCAAGTGTTCGCGCCCGCAAACATTTTGAAAGGTAATGGAAACGCGGCTGTAAAGGACTCTATTTTGTTAAGTTAGGTGGAAGGCTAGTCCACTACGGAACTCCGGCAAGAAGTGTGACAGGAGACAGAAGATAATTTAACTGTTTATCTCTTCAGATGTGTCGATATACATATCCAGCATTAGGCTATACAGCATTAGAATTGAGGTGGTAAAATGTGGTTTAGTCTGAAATAAACAAATAAATATATCAGAATATGTCTGAATACAGTAAACATAAAGATTCACCTCAGTATACATCATCTTTATATTGTCCACAGCGCGGTAAATGGCGCTAAACATATGCGCGGGAATTACACTGGCATCACCCGCCTCTAAACACATTCATCACAATCTGAACAGAATAACAACAATCAGATATACAGCTGCGACATGAAAGTGTTAATATATCACAATATAACAGCTAAATATAAGGATAAATGAACTTACATTCATGCACGCACATTTACCACTCGTAGAAGATGGCGGCAGAGACGAAACTGAAAGTAAACTAAAACTCTGGCGGAATGCGCGTGAGCGCGCTGTACGTGCACAACAGCATAATATACATTAAAGGGCTACCCATACCATATCAGTATAAGGAATTTAGTACAGCGGCTATTAATAAGCTTGACATTGTTAAGATTATTATTAAGTCACATTGAATATTGATTACTTGGTCAACATACCCTTTTAAATTGCAATGGGATTTGTGGTGCTGGTTTCGGTTGGCCACGATTCCTATTCCTGTGTAGACAACCACTGTTCCTGGTGGCCTTGGGAGTGAGGTCAAGTGCGATCGGTCGGTCGGACCATGTAATTACCGCTTATGCCTATGGATGCCGCTAAACACCACTAAACAGAGATATTCATTTTTTCAAAGCAATAGTTTTAACAGTTTTACAGATGTTATCGCGGGCCGCCAGAAATGTTTCGGCGGGCCGCCATTGGCCCGCGGGCCGCACTTTGAGAACCTATGTCATAAAGGGAAAGTTAACCAATTCCCTTATTAATTGAACCATATGCTCTTATGTGCTCATCTATTAATGTTTTCACATTAAACAAAAATAAATCGGTTTTCTGTATATGACAAGTAACAATAACCGCTTAAAAACAGCACATGGAGGTGTCTAGATGATTGCAATAACTTATTTATCACTCAAACCATACAACAGTTGCTGGCTTCATTATCGAGGGTAAACACATCCAAAAAGCATTGGTTGACTTTCTTTTAACAAATGTAGTATTTGCTACAAAATGAAGGAAGATTCCAAGATTGGTAATGTAGTGTGTGTGTGACGGAGCCAGAGAGGAGAGATGAGGGCACTGGCCTGGCGTCTGTGGTGTGTGTGGCGCAGCGGGGGGCTGATGGGGTACTCAGGGCAGGGGTAAAACACAGCTGCCAGAGGAACGACACAGATGCCGGAAATGAGTTGACATGATGAGAAAGGGGAGCTCCATTCCAAGGTAAATCGGCCGTCTAAGAAGACCCTAACAGCAGAAAAAAATAGACTGAGTGACTCAAACTGAGTTTGCACAGATGAAATCCCTCGTGGAGAGAAGATAGAGAGGTTAAGGGATTTCTTAAGGTCATGTGTGAATGTTTCTCAAGTCACTACATGCTGAGAAAGAAGATAAAGGGTGTACCTTGATATTCCTATTATTTCACAAATGTGACAAATGAGACACAAAGCAGCTCTCAGTGTGATCTTCTCTGAGTGAGCCGAGAGGAGAACACTTTTAGCCGGTGTTGTGAACCAGAGCCGAGTTAGCGCCGCGCGACTCTAGGGGCATCTATACCTTCAGATACGCTGTTTACATTTGTAGAAGCAACCTATAAATGCTACTATTGTGGTGTGTATGCAGGGCTACTAAAAGCACTGTACATTATATAAGGTTCACCTTCAGCAGGAGGATTCACCTTATTTGTCGAAATCCAGGACTTTCCTCCACAATCCAGACCGGCCCAGGACAAAGGGTCGAGTCGTCCCGCCCTGCATATACACCACAACACCAGCATTTACAGGTTACTGTTACTAACTCATTATCTTACAAACCATTAATGCATTGTAGTGAATAACAGAATTCTACTACAGCACTGCATGCAGGAGTTAATCTCACAAATTAATCTGTGTTTTACAACAAATATTTGGTATGAAAGAAAATTTAGGATAAAATATTTCATCTGCTTTGTTGTGATTTGCAGGATGCCGTCATCTGCTCTATTTTAAAACATAAAACATTTGTACATAAACAAATTTTAGTAAGAGCTAAATCATTTGGTTACACTTTATTTGGTAACACTTTATTTTACAGTGTCCTTGTTACACACGTTACATATACTTACCATAGTAATAACAGTAAATTATGCATAATTACATGCAACTAACCCTCAACCAAACCCTAATCCTACACTAACCCTATAGTCAGTACATGTTGTTGCTTAATATTGCTCAGTACTTAAATATATAATTACACTGTAACAATGACACCTTAAAATAAAGTGTAACCCTTTATTTTAAGGTTTCTGTGTTACAGTGTAATTATACATGTAAGTACTGAGTAATAATAAGAAACTACATGTACTGATTATAGGGTTTGAGTTAAGATTAGGGTTTGGTTTAGATATATTTGCATGTAATTATGCACAATTTATAGTAATTACTATGGTAAGTACATGTAACGTGAGTAACAATGACTGTAAAATAAAGTGTCACCAATAATTTAATAAAAGATATTACTGTAAAGTCGACATGAAACGCAAGTTGCAATAGTCTTCTCTATTGTGCCGTATATCCAAGAGAAACGGCTTCTGGAACGAGAACAAATGTAGGGCGAAATGAATATACAAATATGAATGGATTTAAGACAGTTTAGTCTCTCTGTAATCTACACTCACCTAAAGGATTATTAGGAACACCATACTAATACTGTGTTTGACTCGCCTTAATTCTACGTGGCATTGATTCAACAAGGTGCTGAAAGCATTCTTTAGAAATGTTGGCCCATATTGATAGGATAGCATCTTGCAGTTGATGGAGATTTGTGGGATGCACATCCAGGGCACGAAGCTCCCGTTCCACCACATCCCAAAGATGCTCTATTGGGTTGAGATCTGGTGACTGTGGGGCCATTTTAGTACAGTGAACTCATTGTCATGTTCAAGAAACCAATTTGAAATGATTCGAGTTTTGTGACATGGTGCATTATCCTGCTGGAAGTAGCCATCAGAGGATGGGTACATGGTGGCCATAAAGGGATGGACATGGTCAGAAACAATGCTCAGGTAGGCCGTGGCATTTAAACGATGCCCAATTGGCACTAAGGGGCCTAAAGTGTGCCAAGAAAACATCCCCCACACCATTACACCACCACCACCAGCCTGCACAGTGGTAACAAGGCATGATGGTTCCATGTTCTCATTCTGTTTACGCCAAATTCTGACTCTACCATCTGAATGTCTCAACAGAAATCGAGACTCATCAGACCAGGCAACATTTTTTCCAGTCTTCAACTGTCCAATTTTGGTGAGCTCTTGCAAATTGTAGCCTCTTTTTCCTATTTGTAGTGGAGATGAGTGGTACCCGGTGGAGTCTTCTGCTGTTGTAGCCCATCCGCCTCAAGGTTGTGCGTGTTGTGGCTTCACAAATGCTTTGCTGCATACCTCGGTTGTAACGAGTGGTTATTTCAGTCAAAGTTGCTCTTCTATCAGCTTAAATCAGTCGGCCCATTCTCCTCTGACCTCTAGCATCAACAAGGCATTTTCGCCCACAGGACTGCCGCATACTGGATGTTTTTCCCTTTTCACACCATTCTTTGTAAACCCTAGAAATGGTTGTGCGTGAAAATCCCAGTAACTGAGCAGATTGTGAAATACTCAGACCGGCCCGTCTGGCACCAACAACCATGCCACGCTCAAAATTGCTTAAATCACCTTTCTTTCCCATTCTGACATTCAGTTTGGAGTTCAGGAGATTGTCTTGACCAGGACCACACCCCTAAATGCATTGAAGCAACTGCCATGTGATTGGTTGATTAGATAATTGCATTAATGAGAAATTGAACAGGTGTTCCTAATAATCCTTTAGGTGAGTGTATAACGGCTCTCTCTATCAATGATGCTCAAAATTGAGTGTTGAATCACGTGTTTCTAAGTCTGTTTTTTTTTTTCTTTTTTTTTTCGTGTAATATGATTGTGATATGCCTGTTTGTACACATGTAGGCACACCTCTAAGAGGAACAATACCTACTCCCGTCCCGCGCTGATGATGTAAACAGAAGTCTCACAGGCCTGTGCTCAGCGTTTAATACAGGCGGACATGGGTCTGAATGCTTTTATGACGGCGAAACCCCAAACGGAGGTAGTCGAAAACACATCTGAGCACATCACATCTGTAGAGGAGGCTCAATCATGCTGAATGTGTCCGATACACAGCAGACACACACACACACACACACACACACCTGCTGGACACACACACACACACACACACACACACACCCGCTGGACACTCGCTTAAACATGACGGAACTGCACCAAAACATGGGATTCAAGCCTCACACACACACAGACACACACACACAGAGACACACACACACACACACACACACACACACACACACACACACACACACACACACACACACCTGCTGGACACACACACACACACACCCGCTGGACACTCGCTTAAACATGACGGAACTGCACCAAAACATGGGATTCAAGCCTCACACACACACACACACACACACACACACACACACACACACACACACACACACACACACACACACACACACACACGCTGGACACTCGCTTAAACATGACGGAACTACACCAATCAAGCCTCACACACACACACGCTGGACACTCGCTTAAAACATGATGGAACTGCACCAAAACAAGTGATTCAAGCCTCACACACACACACACACACACACACACACACACAGACACGAAATCACGGCTGCATATATTCTTTTCAGTGACATCCTTTTCCATTGGCAATAAGCTATAAGCTGATTAACATGCTTTCATCCGTTCGATGGCTGGTGTGTGTGTGTGTGTGTGTGTGTGTACGCAGGACATGCTGTTGGGACTCCCGTGAAAGTCAGGATAAAATATGACAAAACAGGAGAGGGAAAATCCGATCACAGGTGCTCCTAAAGGACGTCTTTGAGATGTGTGGAAGCGGTGAAACGGCATCGGTGGATCTCTCATAACTCACTATCCAAACACACACATTAACACACGGTGGAAACGGTCATAGATGCATAGGAATATATTACAACTATAATGAGATATTTCAAATAAAACACGAAAAACTATTAGAATAAAATACCATCAAATGGAATACATGTTTTATAGTGCTTTGAGCAAACGTGAGCATCTCTGCTTTAGATGCGATGTTGATGACACAGAGCTGATGTCTCACGGGCCGCAGACGTGCCTGAAGAGGCAGAACTCATTAAACTCACCGTTAACCACAATGGACAATTCTTATGTTCTAAGCGTTTAGTGAAAATGTTTATTATAAGTGATTGATTTGTGCTCATCATCATCATCATCATCTTCCCCTCTCCTGTGCCAAAACATCTCTTCTCTCATGACGTGTTGGGCAATAATACATCAACTCCAGCAAACTGTCAAACAGAAATTAGCAAATGACAACAATCCAATAATTTACTCAATTCCCAATGGAGAAAATCAAGTCCTGTCCTGCACTTTTTCCCATTTCACTTTGATATTTGTCACAAAAGAGAAAGTAATCTCATTCTCCGTTTTTATGCGACTTTAAAACTCTTGATAATAGCATGCTTCTAATGCAATGACTTGATCAATTACATTTAACTCTTTCCCCGCCATTGATGGAAATGTCTGTGTTTTCACTGTTATAAGGTAGGGGGCGCTCTTACACTTCTTCTGAAAGAGTACAGAATCTCCTGATCAAAACACAGGAGAAGAAGAAGCAGAGACAAGTGATAGAGGCATTGCTGACGCACATGTAACATAACGCGATCATCAAACGATAAACAGCATATGAATCAAAACTGGCTGGTGTCGCTGACTGAAGTGTTGAACCCATGAAGAGGAGACGACGGAAGCTTCCAGGTGTTGATGGACTCGAGCGACTCCATCTGTGTTTTAAACATCGTTCTGAATGCTTTTTTATGAAACTTATCTGCATTCAAGTGTTGATAAAAATGAATGCATGAGAATAAACTAGAAAAAAAAAACAAGAATAACTAGAATAAAACATGGTTTTTCATTTATAAGCAGAGGGTGTGTTCTTTCTTTTGATATATTTCATGTTCAGATATTCATACAACAAAATATTCTGGGGGCCATGAAACTTTTGTGAAAATGATCAAAAACACTGGCGGGGAAGAGTTAAAGAGTTAATGAGTTAATGAGTTAAAGAGTTGAAGAGTTGAGTTAAAGAGTTAAAGAGTTAAAGAGTTAACGAGTTAACGAGTTAAAGAGTTAAAGAGTTAATGGAGTTAAAGAGTTAATGAGTTAATGGAGTTAATGGAGTTAAAGAGTTAATGAGTTAATGGAGTTAAAGAGTTAAATAGTTAAAGAGTTAATGAGTTAATGGAGTTAAAGAGTTAATGAGTTAATGGAGTTAATGAGTTAAAGAGTTAAAGAGTTAAATAGTTAAAGAGTTAACGAGTTAAAGAGTTAATGGAGTTAAAGAGTTAAAGAGTTAATGAGTTAAAGAGTTAAAGAGTTAATGAGTTAAAGAGTTAAAGAGTTAAAGAGTTAAAGAGTTAATGAGTTAAAGAGTTAAAGAGTTAAAGAGTTAAAGAGTTAATGAGTTAAAGAGTTAAAGAGTTAATGAGTTAAAGAGTTAAAGAGTTAATGAGTTAAAGAGTTAATGAGTTAAAGAGTTAAAGAGTTAATGAGTTAAAGAGTTAAAGAGTTAAAGAGTTAAAGAGTTAATGAGTTAATGAGTTAAAGAGTTAATGAGTTAAAGAGTTAAAGAGTTAAAGAGTTAATTAGTTAAAGAGTTAATGAGTTAATGAGTTAAAGAGTTAAAGAGTTAATGAGTTAAAGAGTTAAATAGTTAATTAGTTAAAGAGTTAAAGAGTTAAAGAGTTAATTAGTTAAAGAGTTAAAGAGTTAATGAGTTAAAGAGTTAAAGAGTTAATGAGTTAATGAGTTAAAGAGTTAAAGAGTTAAAGAGTTAATGAGTTAAAGAGTTAAAGAGTTAATGAGTTAAAGAGTTAATGAGTTAATGAGTTAATGAGTTAAAGAGTTAAAGAGTTAATGAGTTAAAAAGTTAATGAGTTAAAGAGTTAATGAGTTAAAGAGTTAATGAGTTAAAGAGTTAATGAGTTAAAGAGTTAAAGAGTTAAAGAGTTAATGAGTTAATGAGTTAAAGAGTTAATGAGTTAATGAGTTAAAGAGTTAAAGAGTTAATGAGTTAAAGAGTTAATGAGTTAAAGAGTTAAAGAGTTAAAGAGTTAATGAGTTAAAGAGTTAAAGAGTTAATGAGTTAATGAGTTAAAGAGTTAAAGAGTTAATGAGTTAAAAAGTTAATGAGTTAAAGAGTTAATGAGTTAAAGAGTTAATGAGTTAAAGAGTTAATGAGTTAAAGAGTTAAAGAGTTAAAGAGTTAATGAGTTAATGAGTTAAAGAGTTAATGAGTTAATGAGTTAAAGAGTTAAAGAGTTAATGAGTTAAAGAGTTAATGAGTTAAAGAGTTAAAGAGTTAATGAGTTAAAGAGTTAAAGAGTTAATGAGTTAATGAGTTAAAGAGTTAAAGAGTTAATGAGTTAAAGAGTTAATGAGTTAAAGAGTTAATGAGTTAATGAGTTAAAGAGTTAAAGAGTTAAAGAGTTAATGAGTTAAAGAGTTAAAGAGTTAAAGAGTTAATGAGTTAATGAGTTAAAGAGTTAATGAGTTAATGAGTTAAAGAGTTAAAGAGTTAAAGAGTTAATGAGTTAAAGAGTTAATGAGTTAATGAGTTAAAGAGTTAATGAGTTAAAGAGTTAATGAGTTAATGAGTTAAAGAGTTAAAGAGTTAATGAGTTAAAGAGTTAAAGAGTTAATGAGTTAAAGAGTTAATGAGTTAAAGAGTTAAAGAGTTAATGAGTTAATGAGTTAAAGAGTTAAAGAGTTAATGAGTTAAAGAGTTAATGAGTTAAAGAGTTAAAGAGTTAATGAGTTAATGAGTTAAAGAGTTAAAGAGTTAATGAGTTAAAGAGTTAAAGAGTTAAAGAGTTAAAGAGTTAATGAGTTAAAGAGTTAAAGAGTTAATGAGTTAAAGAGTTAAAGAGTTAATGAGTTAAAGAGTTAATGAGTTAAAGAGTTAAAGAGTTAATGAGTTAATGAGTTAAAGAGTTAATGAGTTAATGAGTTAAAGAGTTAAAGAGTTAATGAGTTAAAGAGTTAAAGAGTTAAAGAGTTAAAGAGTTAATGGAGTTAAAGAGTTAACGAGTTAATGGAGTTAAAGAGTTAATGAGTTAAAGAGTTAAAGAGTTAATGAGTTAAAGAGTTAATGAGTTAAAGAGTTAAAGAGTTAATGAGTTAAAGAGTTAAAGAGTTAAAGAGTTAATGAGTTAATGAGTTAAAGAGTTAATCAGTTAAAGGGTTAATGAGTTAATGAGTTAAAGAGTTAAAGAGTTAAAGAGTTAACCTGTTTGAAGGCATTGTTTTCTTCAAAGCGTAGATTTAATTCTGTCTTACAATTTGGCCAATATGATATTTCATATGAGGAATAATAAGATGTTGAAATCATTATAAAATGCTGTCTAAGGTCGATCACTGTCCTGCTCCATTCAACTTTCTATTATTATTATTAGTGTTTATATGCTGTGCCTTCAGCAATATGAGGATTGTGTTTCAGTGTTCCAGGGATTATGAAACCTCCTCCGCGGTGTCGTCCATAAAGCCGGCGAAGAACAGCGACTGAAGCGATTGAAAACTTTTTGAAAGACTTCAGCATTTGTTCTGCACACTTACCTAAACACTCTGTGGGGCCGCGGCGGTAACTGGGGTCCTATTTCATCCGCAGCGTGAAGCCGCTGAGTTCCTCAGCTGTAAAATGAAAGCAGCGGAGCACAGTGAGAAAATGTATTAGCCTCGCTGTGATAAGGAGAGCCCTTAGCGAGTGACGCACGCCTTCAATGGGGAAAATAACCACTGGACAAATTGTTTTTGCTACATTAAGTACCTGTTACTTTATTTCACAGATGGAAAAAAATAATGCCGGCTCTGGGGTTTGGAAGCAGCATAGCATAGAGAATTGCATGCATGTAGATTCCTATAAATATCCATGAAGTCTTTATATGGAAAGTGATTTTCTTAAGAACTTTTGAGCTCAAAGAAAGTCAGGCAATCGACTAATAAAATATACAATGATAGATGACAAAGTGCCCGGCGGGCAGTCGATCGGCTACTGGGGGAAATCACGCTGAATATCTCTTAATAAAAATAAAATAAAAAGGAGGGAATATTTTCACTCAGCGGGTGGAGCGGGGATTTTTCAATTAATGACTGCGCCACCACGCCAGAGCCGCGCAAATTAAATGAGTGTGTCAGATCTGCAGTGATTTATACATCTGGACTGATCTAACAGGCTGGCGGAGCGGCTATGACACCATGACAAGCCAACAATGGATATGAAAAATGAGCTAATACCACGAGCTAAATCACAGATTTTCAAAGGCCAACGCAGCCTAGCTGAGAAAAATCCACAAGCACTTAAAAGTATAAGAAGACAAGGCCGTGTAAATGCCCTCGATATGCGGCTGGTCGCAGGGGACGTACGGCAGAGAGTTTCTCTGAAGGCTGGAGTCTCCATCTGAAGCAGATATGGAGCGCTCTCTCTCTGGACGACCACGAGCCGGTGTGTGAATCTACTGAACACAGAGACGAGCGTGAAGACAACAGCTCGGCCTGTGTGTGATGTTTCTCTTACTTAGGCTCTGATGAAAAATAGTTTGCTTTTTTTGCACTCAGCAGATTTAGAGGAACCAATTACTGCAGTGCTGATGTGAGTGCAGCCTCAGGTCCCGCCGACCAATGACGGACTGCGTTAAAGCGCTTTTTATGTATTAGAGGGGTTTCAATTTCAGTTTTTCATCAAATCCCATCTATTCTTTTAGCCTGTGGTTTCAGAAGCAAAAATAATCTAGTGATTTGTGGAAAAGAGAGCAACATTAGAGAATATGAAAGGGCCATCTTCACAGAACATTAGGCCACGATTAGATCTATCTACAGCGAAGGGTTAAAGTTGATTGTTGTTGTTGATTGAGTCGTATTTTACCCGGACACATCTTCTCATCTCAGTCCTGTACAGCCACAGAACCCCGGGATGAGAAACCACAAACGCTCGTCCAGTGGAGAAGGAGAACCTCGGAGCAGACGCAAATCACGGGGAAATAAACTTGTTTTAAGGTGTGGTATATGATCATAAAGTCAGACATTTCTTTTGACAAAACAAGCTATATTATGATTTTTTGCTAAATTTCGACCCTGGATCTAAAACACTGCAAAGAAAAGGTTTTTTTTATGTTGGAAATATAAACTTGTCCTCATAGTTACCCTAACCCTTTTCGTCACTATATGCTTTTGATGAATAACGTTATTTCGATAGTTCACTTTAGACGTCCTACTAACTACAAGTAACTTTGCAACTACATGTCAACTAGCCGTCATTAGAGTATTAGTAGACTGATGCTTAATATCGGCTAACACTTTATTCGGATGCTCCTCAACAGACTTTCTAATAAAGTGTAACTATAATTTTTTTACTTCAAGCATCTGGACAAGGACAGTGTTAGAGTGTTTTTTTTTTTTAAAGATGTGGCATATGATGGCATATATTATGAATTTTTGCTATATTTCTGAACCTAACAGTCTACTAATACTCAAATAAAAGTTGACATGCAGTCGCAAGTTAATAAGAGTAGTTGACATATAGTTAGCAGAATGAAAGTGGAATATCGAAATAAAGTGTAACCATACATTTTTTTACTTCAAGCATCTGGACAAGGACAGTGTTCGAGTTTTTTTTTTTTTTTTTTTTACAGCATCGTTCAGGCCTTCCAGAACACATGAGCTGACAGAGAGAGAGGGAAGGAGACAGGCGGACAGCAGAGGAACACGAGAGCAAACCTGACAGCGAGCTATAAGCACTCGAGCCGAGAGAGAGGCAGTCAGCCAGCCAGTGCACGCTGATTGAATGATCCCATTTCTGGGCTTTTTGTTAGACAACCGGCAGCAGTGTATGAAGATTGATACAGAAGTGCTTGACTCGCTTTGCTGGATCATCAAATGGATTGATATTACTCTCCCTCTCTGGATGAAGACAAAGTAACTGTTATGATACTCAATACAAGAGCTTGTCAGAAGCGGAAAATCATCTGGTGTCGCTGGTTATGGGAGCGTTTCACGGACTGTCATGTGAATTTATTAGGCAGATGCAGAGCTATCTGATGCTGACGCTGAAAGCCAGAATTCGCACAGAGAAATCTCAAGTGCAGATTGAATTACAGGCCCAGGCTGGTAGATGTCACAGCTTACAGCTTTATCATGATCAACACACACACACAGACTGACACAAAATAACCGTCTTATTTACACACACACATACTGTGACATTTTTTAAATAAATAAATGCATTGGGTTGTACTTTGCCTCCATGTTGTACATTAAAATTGTGAATTATCCCGCTTATACCATGGTCACTTCATTGACATATAAAGCTGTCATTGATATTTGGTCATATTTATGTGTGTAAATTACTTGCATCTGTACCATTTCTCTACTAATAGTAAAGCTGTGAGTTTAATTAAAAACAGCAACGTTAATATGGATTGTACAGTATTAATATATATAATACAGTGCACAAATATGATACATGCAGGGAGACAGACGGGCTGACGGAGAAGAGTTCAGAACTAGAGACACGCATCTAAACCTCTAAACGTTACAGTATAGCTGTAATGATTTTATGAATTACTTCAATGAGAAAATTGAAAGCATCCGAAACACAATTGTAAATGTACAATCCTCTATGGTGTCTTATGATTCAGCCTCAATTATCGCCCCTCAAGAACAACTACACCGCTTTACAACTGTAGGACAGGAAGAGCTAAATAAACTTATCATTGCATCTAAACCAACAACATGTTTATTAGATCCAATACCCACTAAACTACTGAAAGAAGTGTTACCTGTAGTGGAAGAGCCTCTTCTCAATATTATTAACTCGTCTTCATTTTTAGGTCATGTTCCAAGAAATATTCAAGCTGGCAGTAATAAAACCTCTTATTAAGAAACCGCAATTAGATCCAAATAACTTAGCAAATTACAGACCGATTTCAAATCTTCCATTTATGTCTAAAATACTAGAAAAAATTGTGTCCGCTCAATTGTGCTCTTTCTTGCAAGAAAATTAGATCTATGAAAAATTTCAGTCAGGATTCAGACCGCATCATAGCACAGAAACTGCGCTCGTTAAAATTACAAATGATTTACTTTTAGCTTCTGACCAAGGCTGTATCTCAATACTAGTTCTACTCGATCTTAGCGCTGCGTTCGACACTATAGATCACAAAATACTCTTGGATCGACTACAAAACTACACTGGTGTTCAGGGACAGGCATTAAGCTGGTTCAGATCGTACTTATCGGACCGTTACCATTTTGTCTGTTTAAATGGGGAAAAATCGAAGATAACGTCAGTAGACTATGGAGTGCCGCAAGGATCGGTGTTAGGCCCTCTGCTATTCTCAATATATATGCTGCCACTTGGTAATATTATAAGAAAACATGGAATTAATTTCCACTGTTATGCTGACGACACTCAATTATATATTTCATCACGACCAGATGAAAACATTACCTCATCTAAATTGACAGAATGTCTTAAAGATATAAAATGCTGGATGACGTGTAATTTCCTGCTATTAAATCCAGATAAAACGGAGGTATTACTTATTGGTCCAAAAAACTACCCACAAAATCTCTTACAATACAACTTTAATTTAGAAGGATGTCCTGTTACTTTATCCACTACAGTAAAAGACCTGGGTGTTATACTAGACCGCAACTTGTCTTTCGAAAATCATATTTCATATGTTACAAGAACTGCCTTTTTCCACCTTAGAAACATTGCTAAGCTACGTAACATGCTATCTGTTTCTGATGCAGAAAAGTTAGTTCATGCATTCATGACCTCGAGACTAGATTACTGTAATGCTTTATTAGCTGGTTGTCCTGCATCCTCAATAAACAAGCTACAGTTAGTGCAAAATGCAGCCGCTAGAGTTCTTACTAGGTCAAGAAAATATGATCATATAACACCAATTTTATCATCTCTGCACTGGTTACCTATTAAGTTCCGTATCAATTACAAAGTACTACTACTGACCTATAAAGCCCTAAATGGTTTAGCTCCTGTGTATTTAATGGACCTTCTATCGCCCTACAATCCATCGCGTTCTTTAAGATCCCTAAATGTGAGGCTTCTGGTCATTCCTAGGATATCTAAGTCCACTAAAGGAGGGAGGGCGTTCTCACATTTAGCTCCTAAACTCTGGAATAGTCTTCCTGATACTGTTCGTTGCTCAGACTCGCTCTCCCAGTTCAAAACTAGATTAAAGACGCATCTCTTCAGCCAAGCATTCACATAATGCTTACCTTTTATACCACTGTTGAATCAGATCGAATGCATTAATATTATGAACAGCAGCTATGCTAATTATTTCCCATCTGCTTTTCTGCTGTTATCTCGGGACGCTAGTCGAGGTAAATAGCGTTCGTCAGCTCCAGTTTGTATCCAGCCTCTCACGGAGACTTCAGATGCCCCAACGCCTGCGATGAGACGACTCGACGCCTGTGAAGAGACGACTCGACGCCGGCGATATGTTATGCCCTAAATTAATACATGATGATTAACTAACTGTATTTTTCTATGTACATTTCTGAAATGCACTTTCTGTAAAGCTCCTTTGAAACAATATGTATTGTGAAAAGCGCTATACAAATAAATTTGAATTGAATTGAATTTAATTAATCGAGGGTAGTAAGAGTGCAAGGGCTTTAGATACGGCTTTGGATGTGCCTAGCTTAGTGAACTCTGTACATTGTTGGGTTCCGGCTGTAGAGCCCGCGCAGCAGGGCAACTGGGTGACCGTGAGACGCTGTAGTCGCAGGAAAAAACACAGCTCTTCTGTTCCGATTACAACATTAAACCGGTTCTCCCCACTCAGTGAAACACCCACTGTGAATCCTGTTGAATGTGTCCTAGTTATTGGCGATTCTATCACACGGAACGTGAAAATAGAGACACCAGCCACCATAGTCACATGTTTACCGGGAGCCAGAGCGCCTGACATCAAAGCAAATGTAAAAGTGCTGGCTAATGCTAATCGTAAATTCTCTAAGATTATCATTCACGTCGGCACTAATGATGTTCGACTTCACCAGTCGGAAGAACGCTGTCATGTTTACAACTGGGACAATGAGCGCTCATCAGGATCAACTGAATGCTGGATTTTCAAAAGTATGTGAAGTTCACGGCCCTGTTGCAGTAAACTTGCACACAGTTATTGAATGAATAATTTATTAGATGTACACCGGTCTGTTATTGTATGGACATCTACTTTACATTTTCACACTAAACATGACACGGAACAAAACGAACAGTGATTGGTTGCATTAGCCTACATGTCAGTCAGTCCTTGGCTGATATTTTTTATTCTTAAAAATGAAGTGAATGTGTTAAGAAACCTTTATAATGATCATGATTCATGTTAGTTGATCTATAACGCACAATGGGCGCCATGTTAGTGCGCACCACATTTCAGAAAATTGTATCTGTCAGATTTACAACACGTAAATTCATCACCTTCTCCCGAAATACATGAAAGTAAGTGGCCAGTGAAGTGTGAGAAGAACAGAGTGACTGTTATAGTTACCTACACAATGTGTATCTAAACACATAAATGTATTGTTTTGCTAGTACTTATAAGTATTTAAATGTCTGAAAGCTAAAATAAACCTTATGTGGTTTAAAAAACTGAATTGTTGTGATATATGACAGCGCTGAGCACATCTGTCTCTGGCTCAACGCACAAACGCAGATTTGAATTTAGCAGTTGATGATCATACTATCTGAACATTCTTATCACAGCGGTATGATCGATCGTATCCGTCAAAGGGTTAACTAGCGATTACGTGCGGTGATGATGTTTCTTACGTCCGTTTCGGAAAAGCAGAGGGCAAATATTTAAATTTACAGCTGAGGAATTTAAGTGGCACAGAAATGAGCCACCGAAATCTGCGTTTTGATTGGGTCCGGTTACATACCGGTTACTTAGGAACAGGTTCCATATTGGCACCGGGTTTCGGTACCCAACCTCTATTGTTAATGAAATGATTACAGATCATAACCTATGTGCTGTGTTTGACAGAAACCTGGCTAAAACCAGACAATTACATTACTTTAAATGAATCCACCCTCCAAGATTACTGTTATAAACATGAGCCTCGTCTGTAAGGCAAAGGGGGAGGTTGTAATCTATAGTAATATCTTCAGAATAACTTTTGAAATATTGGTTAGGGTTAGGGTTAATATAATGCACAACACATGATGTAGTCAGCCGGATCCGGGCCGTATCCAGATCAGATGGAGGACCTGCTCCTAGACACGACCACAACAACCCTGAAGTGTAAGCAGAGATAGTGTCAACTAGACTCTGCCATGTGAAGGCCACATTGACTCGACAGCCAACACGCACAAAAAAATGCAGATTAGAAGATGTACGGAGCACTCGGACCCTCATGACATCAAACACGCTTGTGTACGGAGCACACGGACCCCTCATGACATCAAACACGCGTGTGTACGGAGCACACGGACCCCTCATGACATCAAACGCATGTGTGTACGGAGCACACGGACCCCTCATGACATCAAACTGGTGTGTGTACGGAGCACACGGACCCTCCTGACATCAAACACGTGTGTGTACGGAGCACTCGGACCCTCATGACATCAAACACGCGTGTTTACAGAGCACACGGACCCTCCTGACATCAAACACGTGTGTGTACGGAGCACTCGGACCCTCATGACATCAAACACGTGTGTGTAGGTAGCACACGGACCCTCCTGACATCAAACTGGTGTGTGTACGGAGCACACGGACCCTCCTGACATCAAACACGTGTGTGTACGGAGCACACGGACCCTCCTGACATCAAACACGTGTGTGTACGGAGCACTCGGACCCTCATGACATCAAACACGCGTGTGTACGGAGCACACGGACCCTCATGACATCAAACACGCATGTGTACGGAGCACATGGACCCTCATGACATCAAACACGCATGTGTACGGAGCACACGGACCCTCATGACATCAAACACGCATGTGTACGGAGCACACGGACCCTCATGACATAGAACACGCATGTGTACGGAGCACACGGACCCTCCTGACATCAAACACATGTGTGTAAGGAGCACACGGACCCCTCATGACATCAAACACATGTGTGTACAGAGCACACGGACCCTCATGACATCAAACACGCATGTGTACGGAGCACACGGACCCTCATGACATCAAACACGCATGTGTACGGAGCACACGGACCCTCATGACATCAAACACGCATGTGTACGGAGCACACGGACCCTCCTGACATCAAACACGTGTGTGTACGGAGCACACGGACCCTCCTGACATCAAACACGTGTGTGTACGGAGCACTCGGACCCTCATGACATCAAACACGCGTGTGTACGGAGCACACGGACCCTCATGACATCAAACACGCATGTGTACGGAGCACATGGACCCTCATGACATCAAACACGCATGTGTACGGAGCACACGGACCCTCATGACATCAAACACGCATGTGTACGGAGCACACGGACCCTCATGACATAGAACACGCATGTGTACGGAGCACACGGACCCTCCTGACATCAAACACATGTGTGTACGGAGCACACGGACCCCTCATGACATCAAACACGTGTGTGTACGGAGCACTCGGACCCTCATGACATCAAACACGCATGTGTACGGAGCACACGGACCCTCCTGACATCAAACACGTGTGTGTACGGAGCACTCGGACCCTCATGACATCAAACACGCGTGTGTACGGAGCACACGGACCCTAATGACATCAAACACGCGTGTGTACGGAGCACACGGACCCTCGTGACATCAAACACGCATGTGTACGGAGCACACGGACCCTCATGACATCAAACACGCATGTGTACGGAGCACTCGGACCCTCATGACATCAAACACACATGTGTACGGAGCACACGGACCCTCGTGACATCAAACACGCGTGTGTACGGAGCACACGGACCCTCGTGACATCAAACACGCATGTGTACGGAGCACACGGACCCTCATGACATCAAACACGCATGTGTACGGAGCACACGGACCCTAGTGACATCAAACACGCGTGTGTACGGAGCACACGGACCCTTGTGACATCAAACACGCGTGTGTACGGAGCACACGGACCCTCATGACATCAAACACGCATGTGTACGGAGCACACGGACCCTAATGACATCAAACACGCGTGTGTACGGAGCACACGGACCCTCGTGACATCAAACACGCGTGTGTACGGAGCACACGGACCCTCATGACATCAAACACGCATGTGTACGGAGCACACGGACCCTCGTGACATCAAACACGCGTGTGTACGGAGCACACGGACCCTCGTGACATCAAACACGCATGTGTACGGAGCACACGGACCCTCATGACATCAAACACGCATGTGTACGGAGCACACGGACCCTAATGACATCAAACACGCATGTGTACGGAGCACACGGACCCTCGACATCAACACGGAGCACTCGGACCCTCAAGACATTAAACACGCGTGTGTACGGAGCACACGGACCCTCGTGACATCAAACACGCGTGTGTACGGAGCAAACGGACCCTCCTGACATCAAACACACGTGTGTATGGAGCACATGGACCCTCATGACATCAAACACGCATGTGTACGGAGCACATGGACCCTCGTGACATCAAACACGCGTGTGTACGGAGCACACGGACCCTCGTGACATCAAACACGTGAGTGTACGGAGCAGACGGACCCTCATGACATCAAACACGCGTGTGTACGGAGCACACGGACCCTCGTGACATCACACACGCGTGTGTACGGATCACACGGACCCTCCTGACATCAAACATGTGTGTGTACGGAGCACACGGACCCTCCTGAAATCAAACACACGTGTGTATGGAGCATACGGACCCTCCTGACATCAAACACACGTGTGTATGTAGCATACGGACCCTCCTGACATCAAACACACGTGTGTACGGAGCATACGGACCCTCCTGACATCAAACACACGTGTGTACGGAGCATACGGACCCTCCTGACATCAAACACACGTGTGTATGGAGCACACGGACCCTCGTGACATCAAACACGTGTGTGTATGGAGCACACGGACCCTCGTGACATCAAACACACGTGTGTACGAAGCACACGGACCCTCGTGACATCAAACACACGTGTGTACGGAGCACACGGCCCCTCCTGACATCAAACACGCGTGTGTACGGAGCACACGGACCCTCCTGACATCAAACACACGTGTGTACGGAGCATACGGACCCTCCTGACATCAAATACACGTGTGTACGGAGCATACGGACCCTCCTGACATCAAATACACGTGTGTACGGAGCACACGGACCCTCGTGACATCAAACACGCGTGTGTACGGAGCACACGGACCCTCCTGACATCAAACACACGTGTGTACGGAGCATACGGACCCTCCTGACATCAAACACACGTGTGTATGTAGCATACGGACCCTCCTGACATCAAACACACGTGTGTACGGAGCATACGGACCCTCCTGACATCAAATACACGTGTGTACGGAGCACACGGACCCTCGTGACATCAAACACGCGTGTGTACGGAGCACACGGACCCTCCTGACATCAAACACACGTGTGTACGGAGCATACGGACCCTCCTGACATCAAACACACGTGTGTATGTAGCATACGGACCCTCCTGACATCAAACACACGTGTGTACGGAGCATACGGACCCTCCTGACATCAAATACACGTGTGTACGGAGCACACGGACCCTCCTGACATCAAACACACGTGTGTATGGAGCACACGGACCCTCCTGACATCAAACACACACTTGTGTACGGAGCACACGGACCCTCCTGACATCAAACACACACTTGTGTACGGAGCACATGGACCCTCGTGACATCAAACACGCGTGTGTACGGAGCACACGGACCCTTGTGACATCAAACACGTGTGTGTACGGAGCAAACGGACCCTCGTGACATCAAACACGCGTGTGTACGGAGCACATGGACCCTCGTGACATCAAACACTCGTGTGTACGGAGCACACGGACCCTCGTGACATCAAACACACGTGTGTACGGAGCATACGGACCTTCGTGACATCAAACACGCATGTGTACGGAGCACACGGACCCTCCTGACATCAAACACACGTGTGTAAGGAGCACACGGACCCTCGTGACATCAAACACGCGTGTGTACGGAGCACACGGACCCTCGTGACATCAAACACACGTGTGTACGAAGCACATGGACCCTCGTGACATCAAACACACGTGTGGTTACGGAGCACACGGACCCTCCTGACATCAAACACGCGTGTGTACGGAGCACACAGACCCTCCTGACATCAAACACACGTGTGTACGGAGCATACGGACCCTCCTGACATCAAACACACGTGTGTATGTAGCATACGGACCCTCCTGACATCAAACACGCGTGTATATGTAGCATACGGACCCTCCTGACATCAAACACGCGTGTGTACGGAGCATACGGACCCTCCTGACATCAAACACACGTGTGTATGTAGCATACGGACCCTCCTGACATCAAACACACGTATGTACGGAGCACACGGACCCTCCTGACATCAAACATGTGTGTGTACGGAGCACACGGACCCTCCTGACATCAAACACACGTGTGTACGGAGCATACGGACCCTCTTGACATCAAACACACATGTGTACGGAGCACACGGACCCTCGTGACATCAAACACACGTGTGTACGGAGCACACGGACCCTCCTGACATCAAACACACGTGTGTATGTAGCATACGGACCCTCCTGACATCAAACACACGTGTGTACGGAGCATACGGACCCTCCTGACATCAAATACACGTGTGTACGGAGCACATGGACCCTCGTGACATCAAACACGCGTGTGTACGGAGCACACGGACCCTCCTGACATCAAACACACGTGTGTACGGAGCACACGGCCCCTCCTGACATCAAACACACGTGTGTATGGAGCACACGGCCCCTCCTGACATCAAACACACGTGTGTATGGAGCATACGGACCCTTGTGACATCAAACTCGTGTCTGTGTAGCGCGAGAACAGCCTGATGAGACCCACTGCTGCTCTGTGTAAATGAGTGGTTCTGCTGCATTAGCTCCATAAAACCATAATCCCTTCCCCATAAACCATTACATGCGTCACAACATTTCTGATTTATGGGGCGGAGTATCGATGGAAAAAAATGAACGCTTGCCAAACATCTTAGGGACAATATTGAGCACATTTTAATTGTGATTTGATTCCCCTGGCCATTAGCCAGAAGATGAATGAGCACTAGCAACCCCTGACAGCAGCCAGAGAAAGTCTTAATATGACAATTATGTGTCTGTCTATAGATTTTATTGTACCCCTCTCTCTCTCGTATCAGTTCATCAGTACAGTGCAGCTTTTGTGTAGATTAAATTGAGACTTTGCTTTACTCCATCTCGGAACACTTACTTATGTTTTATGACACGCACTAAATCAGTTTTATGCTGCTATTGATTTTTCTGCCCTGCTCTCCTCTGAGCTCCCTCATACATACATAAACCAATACATCAAAACATTTTGCTTTTCATTCTGCCTTTTGCTTTCTGTTCCCGCGTTTGCCTTGACCTTCAGGGTGTTGGGAACGGCTATGAGAGCTGTTCTGTTTGTTCTGCTGAAGAGAGAGATGGCCGGACACACACGGCTGAGCTGCTTGTGTTCGTTTACAGCTCACCGCCGCACGATTCAGATATTCAGTGGTCAGTGTGACTCCTCTGCTCTGGAAAACACACTGTTTTATCAAAACATGTGTGAACATTTAACATTTAATTTCTTAAAACATAAATTAAAATAATATTACAGCCATTGCCACCAAACTACAAATCTAATTGAAATCCTAAAAAAAAAAATCAATAAAATGAATCGATCAATACAAAAATGACATATTTAAAAAAAGAAATGCTTTAGCTAACATGAAAAAATATCTATTAAATTCCACTGTGATTTCTTTCAATCTCTTTAACAAACATACTGTTTCTGCACGTGAACAGCTTGGATTATCGTACAAAGGTCAGGGCTGTTCACTGCTGTCAATAATGTGATCCTGTGGGAACAGATTAAGTAAGCAATGTAGCAATGTGAAACCAGTCAAATTATGCAGTCAGCAGCTTCAAAGACTATTCTAAATTTAATTCATTAATACAACATTTCAAGTGTTTCTAAAGAGTGAGGTGACCGTAGGTCTACACATGCACGCACACACACACACACACACACACACACACACACACATACACACAACACACACACTCACTCCCGTGCGCACACACACACACACACACACTCACGTGCGCACACACACACACACACAATCAGAAAAAAAGCAAAAAAAACACAAACAAGACGTAACTATACATTAAGACGTACATTAACAGTACATGATCAACACAAAGGAGTTTTATTAACAAAAATATAGACAGGAGCAACTAACCACTGGGTTAGGGTTAGGGATGCAGTGTGTGCTAATGTCCCAGATGCAGTGTGTGCTAATGTCCCAGATGCAGTGTGTGCTAATGTCCCGGATGCAGTGTGTGCTAATGTCCCGGATGCAGTGTGTGCTAATGTCCCAGATGCAGTGTGTGCTAATGTCCCGGATGCAGTGTGTGCTAATGTCCCAGATGCAGTGTGTGCTAATGTCCCGGATGCAGTGTGTGCTAATGTCCCGGATGCAGTGTGTGCTAATGTCCCGGATGCAGTGTGTGCTAATGTCCCGGATGCAGTGTGTGCTAATGTCCCGGATGCAGTGTGTGCTAATGTCCCGGATGCAGTGTGTGCTAATGTCGCGAAAGCAGTGTGTGCTAATGTCCCGGATGCAGTGTGTGCTAATGTCCCGAATGCAGTGTGTGCTAATGTCCCGGATGCAGTGTGTGCTAATGGCCCGGATGCAGTGTGTGCTAATGTCCCGAATGCAGTGTGTGCTAATGTCCCGGATGCAGTGTGTGCTAATGGCCCGGATGCAGTGTGTGCTAATGTCCCGGATGCAGTGTGTACTAATGTCCCGAATGCAGTGTGTGCTAATGTCCCGGATGCAGTGTGTGCTAATGTCCCGGATGCAGTGTGTGCTAATGTCCCGGATGCAGTGTGTGCTAATGTCCCGGATGCAGTGTGTGCTAATGTCGCGAAAGCAGTGTGTGCTAATGTCCCGAATGCAGTGTGTGCTAATGTCCCGAATGCAGTGTGTGCTAATGTCCCGGATGCAGTGTGTGCTAATGACCCGGATGCAGTGTGTGCTAATATCCTGGATGCAGTGTGTGCTAATGGCCCGGATGCAGTGTGTGCTAATGTCCCGGATGCAGTGTGTGCTAATGTCCCGGATGCAGTGTGTGCTAATGTCCCGGATGCAGTGTGTGCTAATGTCCCGGATGCAGTGTGTGCTAATGGCCCGGATGCAGTGTGTGCTAATGTCCCGGATGCAGTGTGTGCTAATGGCCCGGATGCAGTGTGTGCTAATGTCCCGAATGCAGTGTGTGCTAATGTCCCGGATGCAGTGTGTGCTAATGTCCCGGATGCAGTGTGTGCTAATGTCCCGAATGCAGTGTGTGCTAATGTCCCGGATGCAGTGTGTACTAATGTCCCGGATGCAGTGTGTGCTAATGTCCCGAATGCAGTGTGTGCTAATGTCCCGAATGCAGTGTGTGCTAATGTCCCGGATGCTGTGTGTACTAATGTCCCGGATGCAGTGTGTGCTAATGTCCCGGATGCAGTGTGTACTAATGTCCCGGATGCAGTGTGTGCTAATGTCCCGAATGCAGTGTGTGCTAATGTCCCGGATGCAGTGTGTGCTAATGTCCTGAATGCAGTGTGTGCTAATGTCCCGGATGCAGTGTGTGCTAATGGCCCGGATGCAGTGTGTGCTAATGTCCCGGATGCAGTGTGTACTAATGTCCCGAATGCAGTGTGTGCTAATGTCCCGAATGCAGTGTGTGCTAATGTCCCGAATGCAGTGTGTGCTAATGGCCCGGATGCAGTGTGTGCTAATGTCCCGAATGCAGTTTGTGCTAATGTCCCGGATGCAGTGTGTGCTAATGTCCCGGATGCAGTGTGTACTAATGTCCCGGATGCAGTGTGTGCTAATGTCCCGCATGCAGTGTGTGCTAATGTCCCGGATGCAGTGTGTGCTAATGTCCCGAATGTAGTGTGTGCTAATGTCCCGAATGCAGTGTGTGCTAATGTCCCGGATGCAGTGTGTGCTAATGTCCCGGATGCAGTGTGTGCTAATGTCCCGGATGCAGTGTGTGCTAATGTCCAGGATGCAGTGTGTGCTAATGTCCCGAATGCAGTGTGTACTAATGTCAAGTCAAGTCAAGTCAAGTCACATTTATTTATATAGAGCTTTTCACAATACAGATTGCATCAAAGCAGCTTCACAGTGATAACATGAAAGTAGTACAACACAGTTCAATAATATTGTTGAATATTAAATATCCCCAACTAAGCAAGCCAAAAGCAAGGCGACAGTGGCAAGAAACCAAAACTCCATCAGATTGGATGGAGAAAAAAACCTTGGGAGAACCCAGGCTAGTCAGGGGCCAGTTCTCCTCTGGCTAACAATCATAGGGTTTCAAAGAAGCTTTACAGTAAGTGCATATCAGAAAGTACCTGGAAAAAATACATTTAGTTAATCATGTAATATTAAGGGGATAACATATCGCCGGCGTTGAGTCGTCTCTTCGCAGGCGTTGAGTTGTCTCTTCGCAGGCGTTGAGTCGTCTCTTCACAGGCGTTGGTCTTCTCATCACAGGCGTTGGGGCATCCGAAATCCCCGTGAGAGGCAGGATACCAAACTGGAGCCTACGAACGCTATTTTTCTCGGGACAAGCGTCCCGAGATAACAGCAGAAAGGCAGATGGGACATAATTAGCATAGCTGATGTTCATAATGATTTCCATTACACGGGAGTAGGTGTTAGAAAACCATAATCTCACAACTCTCCGCAACCCAAACTCTCCGCAACCCAACCGCAACCATACGGACCGACCCGTTTGTCTATAAGGCTGTCGAGCCCCACTGGTGCGTTAAGCAGTTTCAGTGGCAAACGGTTCCGTATGGCATAGCAGAGGACTAAAAGGTAAGCATTATGTGAATGCTTGACTAAAGAGACACGTCTTTAGTCTAGTTTTAAACTGTGTCAGCGAGTCAGAGCATCGGACCGTATCGGGAAGGCTATTCCAGAGTTTTGGAGCTAAATGCGAGAATGCCCTCCCTCCTTTCGTGGACTTAGATATCCTAGGAATGACCAGAAGCCTTGAATTTAGTGATCTTAGAGAACGCGGTGGATTGTAGGGCGAAAGAAGGTCCGTTAAGTACATAGGAGCTAAACCATTAAGGGCTTTATAGGTCAGTAGTAGTACTTTGTAATTGATACGGAACTTAATAGGTAACCAGTGCAGAGATGATAAAATTGGTGTTATATGATCATATTTTCTTGACCTAGTAAGAACTCTGGCGGCTGCATTTTGCACTTACTGTAGCTTGTTTATTGAGGATGCAGGACAACCAGCTAATAAAGCATTACAGTAATCTAGTCTCGAGGTCATGAATGCATGAACTAACTTTTCTGCATCAGAAACAGATAGCATGTTACGTAATTTAGCAATGTTTCTAAGGTGGAAAAAGGCTGTTCTTGTAACAGATGAAATATGATTTTCGAAAGACAAGTTGCGGTCTAGTATAACACCCAGGTCTTTTACTGTAGTGGATAAAGTAACAGGACATCCTTCTAAATTAAAGTTGTATTGTAAGAGATTTTGTGGGTAGTTTTTTGGACCAATAAGTAATACCTCCGTTTTATCTGGATTTAATAGCAGGAAATTACACGTCATCCAGCATTTTATATCTTTGAGACATTCTGTCAATTTAGATGAGGTAATGTTTTCATCTGGTCGTGATGAAATATATAATTGAGTGTCGTCAGCATAACAGTGGAAATTAATTCCATGTTTTCTTATAATATTACCAAGTGGCAGCATATATATTGTCCCGGATGCAGTGTGTGCTAATGTCCCGGATGCAGTGTGTGCTAATGTCCCGGATGCAGTGTGTGCTAATGTCCCGGATGCAGTGTGTGCTAATGTCCCGGATGCAGTGTGTGCTAATGTCCCGGATGCAGTGTGTACTAATGTCCTGGATGCAGTGTGTGCTAATGTCCCGGATGCAGTGTGTGCTAATGTCCCGGATGCAGTGTGTACTAATGTCCCGGATGCAGTGTGTGCTAATGTCCCGGATGCAGTGTGTGCTAATGTCCTGGATGCAGTGTGTGCTAATGTCCCGGATGCAGTGTGTGCTAATGTCCTGGATGCAGTGTGTGCTAATGTCCCGGATGCAGTGTGTGCTAATGTCCCGGATGCAGTGTGTGCTAATGGCCCGGATGCAGTGTGTGCTAATGTCCCGGATGCAGTGTGTGCTAATGGCCCGGATGCAGTGTGTGCTAATGTCCCGGATGCAGTGTGTGCTAATGTCCCGGATGCAGTGTGTGCTAATGTCCCGGATGCAGTGTGTGCTAATGTCCCGGATGCAGTGTGTACTAATGTCCCGGATGCAGTGTGTGCTAATGTCCCGGATGCAGTGTGTGCTAATGTCCTGGATGCAGTGTGTGCTAATGTCCCGGATGCAGTGTGTGCTAATGTCCTGGATGCAGTGTGTGCTAATGTCCCGGATGCAGTGTGTGCTAATGTCCCGGATTCAGTGTGTGCTAATGTCCCGGATGCAGTGTGTGCTAATGTCCCGGATGCAGTGTGTGCTAATGTCCCGGATGCAGTGTGTGCTAATGTCCCGGATGCAGTGTGTGCTAATGTCCCAGATGCAGTGTGTGCTAATGGCCCGGATGCAGTGTGTGCTAATGTCCCGGATGCAGTGTGTGCTAATGTCCCGGATGCAGTGTGTGCTAATGTCCCGGATGCAGTGTGTACTAATGTCCTGGATGCAGTGTGTGCTAATGTCCCGGATGCAGTGTGTGCTAATGTCCTGGATGCAGTGTGTACTAATGTCCCGGATGCAGTGTGTGCTAATGTCCCGGATGCAGTGTGTGCTAATGTCCCGGATGCAGTGTGTACTAATGTCCCGGATGCAGTGTGTGCTAATGTCCCGGATGCAGTGTGTGCTAATGTCCCGGATGCAGTGTGTACTAATGTCCTGGATGCAGTGTGTGCTAATGTCCCGGATGCAGTGTGTGCTAATGTCCCGGATGCAGTGTGTGCTAATGTCCCGGATGCAGTGTGTACTAATGTCCCGGATGCAGTGTGTGCTAATGTCCCAGATGCAGTGTGTGCTAATGGCCCGGATGCAGTGTGTGCTAATGTCCCGGATGCAGTGTGTGCTAATGTCCCGGATGCAGTGTGTGCTAATGTCCCGGATGCAGTGTGTACTAATGTCCTGGATGCAGTGTGTGCTAATGTCCCGGATGCAGTGTGTGCTAATGTCCTGGATGCAGTGTGTACTAATGTCCCGGATGCAGTGTGTGCTAATGTCCCGGATGCAGTGTGTGCTAATGTCCCGGATGCAGTGTGTACTAATGTCCTGGATGCAGTGTGTGCTAATGTCCTGGATGCAGTGTGTGCTAATGTCCCGGATGCAGTGTGTGCTAATGTCCCGGATGCAGTGTGTGCTAATGTCCCGAATGCAGTGTGTGCTAATGTCCCGGATGCAGTGTGTACTAATGTCCCGGATGCAGTGTGTGCTAATGTCCCGGATGCAGTGTGTGCTAATGTCCTGGATGCAGTGTGTGCTAATGTCCCGGATGCAGTGTGTGCTAATGTCCTGGATGCAGTGTGTGCTAATGTCCCGGATGCAGTGTGTGCTAATGTCCCGGATTCAGTGTGTGCTAATGTCCCGGATGCAGTGTGTGCTAATGTCCCGGATGCAGTGTGTGCTAATGTCCCGGATGCAGTGTGTGCTAATGTCCCGGATGCAGTGTGTGCTAATGTCCCAGATGCAGTGTGTGCTAATGGCCCGGATGCAGTGTGTGCTAATGTCCCGGATGCAGTGTGTGCTAATGTCCCGGATGCAGTGTGTACTAATGTCCTGGATGCAGTGTGTGCTAATGTCCCGGATGCAGTGTGTGCTAATGTCCTGGATGCAGTGTGTACTAATGTCCCGGATGCAGTGTGTGCTAATGTCCCGGATGCAGTGTGTGCTAATGTCCCGGATGCAGTGTGTACTAATGTCCCGGATGCAGTGTGTGCTAATGTCCCGGATGCAGTGTGTGCTAATGTCCCGGATGCAGTGTGTACTAATGTCCTGGATGCAGTGTGTGCTAATGTCCCGGATGCAGTGTGTGCTAATGTCCCGGATGCAGTGTGTGCTAATGTCCCGGATGCAGTGTGTACTAATGTCCCGGATGCAGTGTGTGCTAATGTCCCAGATGCAGTGTGTGCTAATGGCCCGGATGCAGTGTGTGCTAATGTCCCGGATGCAGTGTGTGCTAATGTCCCGGATGCAGTGTGTGCTAATGTCCCGGATGCAGTGTGTACTAATGTCCTGGATGCAGTGTGTGCTAATGTCCCGGATGCAGTGTGTGCTAATGTCCTGGATGCAGTGTGTACTAATGTCCCGGATGCAGTGTGTGCTAATGTCCCGGATGCAGTGTGTGCTAATGTCCCGGATGCAGTGTGTACTAATGTCCTGGATGCAGTGTGTGCTAATGTCCTGGATGCAGTGTGTGCTAATGTCCCGGATGCAGTGTGTGCTAATGTCCCGGATGCAGTGTGTGCTAATGTCCCGAATGCAGTGTGTGCTAATGTCCCGGATGCAGTGTGTGCTAATGTCCCGGATGCAGTGTGTGCTAATGTCCCGAATGCAGTGTGTGCTAATGTCCCGGATGCAGTGTGTGCTAATGTCCTGGATGCAGTGTGTGCTAATGTCCCGGATGCAGTGTGTGCTAATGTCCTGGATGCAGTGTGTACTAATGTCCCGGATGCAGTGTGTGCTAATGTCCTGGATGCAGTGTGTGCTAATGTCCCGGATGCAGTGTGTGCTAATGTCCTGGATGCAGTGTGTACTAATGTCCCGGATGCAGTGTGTGCTAATGTCCCGGATGCAGTGTGTACTAATGTCCTGGATGCAGTGTGTGCTAATGTCCTGGATGCAGTGTGTGCTAATGTCCCGGATGCAGTGTGTGCTAATGTCCCGGATGCAGTGTGTGCTAATGTCCCGAATGCAGTGTGTGCTAATGTCCCGGATGCAGTGTGTGCTAATGTCCCGGATGCAGTGTGTGCTAATGTCCCGAATGCAGTGTGTGCTAATGTCCATGAAGAGCAGAGCTGTCCTCCAGCAATGTCGTCCCTCTCAGTGTGTGATCGCCACGGAGAGAGTCCAGAAGAAGTGGCTGGCGGACCTTGGCCCCTGAGACAGCATGTTTGGTGCTCGCATGAGTATCTCTCTTTGTTTTTGTGTGAATGCGTGTTTGAAATGAATTTCGTCTCAGCTCCTCAGATTATGATGAGGACTGACGCGCACCCGCTGTCTCTCGCCGGTCCTGCGCTCCGGCCGGCTCCGACAGCTCAGTGATGGATGAGGAACTGTCATCGGGGCACTTGCTGCGTGTTTACAAGACACCCGTCCTTCATCTCTCAGTGTAAGGGGTGTAATCCAGCGGGCGAGCTCGACAACACATCACACACACACACGCATTTCTGTATCATATCTGCACTGCTGAACAATAAGAGAAGGACTCTTCGTTTGTCTTCAGCCATTTAACAAGATTTATTTTTTTATTTCATTTTAATCATGACAACTCCTAGCACGTTATTGAATATGGCGATGTTAATGTATGTGGTCTTGGTGGACTAGATCTGCTGCGGCTCCAGATGAGTAAATGCTTGCTGAAACTTGATCAAAACAATTGTGATGTTGAATTATGCAACAAGATTTCATGCTTGGCCACTAAATAATTTCTGTCATTATCCATTGGCTAATAAATTGTTATATTTCCATCTCCAGTGATAAGTCGAGTGCAGATGTACTTACACACTTTCTCTCTCTCAGCGTTTGCTGCACACTGTTCTCACTGACATCAGTGGATGCTCAGTGTGTCCTGACACACGTAAACAGGAGCGCTGCCGTCCTCACACACTTGCCACTGGTCCGGGAAGAGCACTGGGAAGAGCACTGGGAAGAGCACTGGGAAGAGCACTGGGAAGAGCACTGGGAAGA
>JARWKJ010000016.1:41389796-41404796 GCA_029959095.1 Rhinichthys osculus | reverse complement strand
ATTAACTAAGAAATACACTTGCGCTCCCCGGGGCGGTTCAGCGCAAAGAGGAGGCGTGTTCCGGCGCAAACTTTCCCTCATGCTATTTTGCTGTTCTATAAAACAATTGCGCCACTGACCAGAAAAAAACTAGTCTAAAGTCAGTGGCGCGTTGCGCGTTGTTCATTATGCTATTTTAAGCGCGCATGCTTGGCCATAATCAATGTAGCGTGTGCACAACGCGCATACACTTTGATTCTCTCATCTAAGCAGCAGTTTTCATTTTTGAAAATCATACATTATTACGATAGATAGATAGATAGATAGAAGGATAGATAATTTATTATAAAAGCATGTAGCTTACACATTTACCCAAATTATACGCCTGTTTAACAGAAGTTAATTTGGGTGGGTTTCTCCATCCTCAATGTCACTTCTCTGTGTTTTACGGCCCTGACGAGAACGTTGCTCTCCTCGGCTGTGAACCGCTCCTGGCGCGCGCCTGGCAAATCCGCCGTTATAATAGGAATCCGCTTTAGAACAAGCGCGCCTGCTCTTAAAGGGAATGTGAGATGACGCTCTGATTGGTTTATTTCACGTTACGCCCAAACCACACCTATGAATAATGAAGCTACTTCAGACCAACCCCTTTTAGATTTGAGCCAGGCGCAAGAGGCATTTATCCCGCCGGGAAAATAGCAACAGCGCCGGGATCCGCCCACAAAGTTACTTGAGCTTTGACACTTGCGTTTCAGATCGTTAAAATAGGGCCCATTAACTTTTTTGCTCACCAGCCACTGTGGCTAGTGGTTTTCCAAAGTTACTAGCCACTCAGCATTTTCACTGGCCACAATCACGACAACGATAACAAATGGGAAAAACTACCAAAAATATATTTTTTATATTATCTCATAATTTGTCAGCCGGTATATTAGGCTGTTGTCACTTTAAGACCTGATGCACGGACCCATTATACTGTTTTATACAGCCAATATACTTGTCTTTATGTGCAGGCACTTTGGGTGTGAGCACAAAATCTGCAGGAATGAGTAAAATTATGCTCAATATGTGCAATCCCTCGCCAAAATTCAAGCCCTGTACCACCAACAATATTCACCTGGAGCAAATGAAACGAGTGAGTAAAGGGTTTGTGTGTCAACTCGCTGTCGGAGAGATTAGAGAGCGAGAACGCACAGCTGGTATCTTGTGTATTTATTCTACAGAAGTGTTTCAGATAATTCAGTATCGATATAGTATATCGAAAAATCGATATTTTTGACAACACTAGATTGCACTTAGTTTATTATTTCAGATGCCTTTTTAAAAGACTACAATTGAAAAATATATATTATATAAAATTCAACCCGCCAAAGTGGCTAGTAGGAGTGACTGCGTTACACGCCACCGCTGAAATACACACGCACTTGGCGGGTTGGCGGGGGTTAATGTCAAGCCCTGATAACTATAATAATAAACTTACATTACCCATGATTTAGGAATTAAAGAATCGCAGTGGCATAGCGATGAATAGTGTAAATAGCAACAAAAAGTATTTTCTTTGCATTAAATAGTAAATAGCTGTGTCACAGTCTTTTGACGCAGAGATGAAACAAAGCAGGATCTAATTGCAGTAGAGGCGTTTCAGGTTCCGACTGTAATCATGGTTCCCTGAGAAGGGGAACAAGACACTGTGTCTTGGATTGACCCTATGGGGAACAAATACCCTCTCCAACACGACACGGGAAAGCCTTTCTCTCTAGGCGAGAATATGCACAAGCTTTGTGGGCATAGCATACATACACACATCAGATTATTTTAGTCAAAGTCAGAGCATCAACCCAGGGCGCATCCATAAAAAGACGTACATAGACTGTCTAGGGGTAGCATGCCCTAAGCCATTATCTCCCATTTATATAGGAGATATTCCAGCTATATTCCAGCTTCTATGCCTTCATACCAAGGAATGTCTTAGCCTATACAACCTTTCTCCCTCCCTTGTGGGCTATTCTAGCCCTAAAAGTAGAGATCCAAGGAATAAAGTGGCTCAGCTGTGACAGCCTCTTTCCGCTAGACACAGCTCTTAGGGAATTATTGCCATGGAGAGAAAAAATCTGAACTGTGACCATGGCCATTACCACTACCTCTAGGGGGAGATGGAACCTTCTCATACAAATGGATGCAGTTCAAGAATGGCACATATTCTTAGATGCAACAAATTCTTGAAATAAACTTAGCCTTTCTGGAAACCGAAGGGGATCTGCAGCTCTATTTAATCACCCCAAGACAATAAGGGGAGAGTTCGCACACCTTGCTTGCACTCTTCCCAGAATCCAGGCAGATTCCCATCACTTTA
The DNA here is from genome assembly GCA_029959095.1 of Rhinichthys osculus. Lineage (NCBI taxonomy): Eukaryota > Metazoa > Chordata > Actinopteri > Cypriniformes > Leuciscidae > Rhinichthys > Rhinichthys osculus. The sequence goes on along the minus strand of JARWKJ010000016.1, from coordinate 41,402,464 downwards.
TTAAGAAAGTGCAGAATAACCAGGAGAACCACTTATTTAAGCAACATGCCTCTGTTTGTTACGGATTAAAAAGGGGAGCAAGGGACCCTACTTTAATAGACAGTCTGGGATCAAAGACATCATCAAAGATAGTTGGGGAGGGAGTATATCACCTCATTCAACCCTATGTCCAAAGGGAGCCTGCGATGTTGATAAAAAAAAACACCTCAGCAGCTAGCATGTCCAATGTTGTGGCTACCAAGGTGAAGCCTCAACTCAAGAGAGGCTCAAGGGAGCCACAATGGAGACTAGCCTTACTTCAAGACCTCTGAAGTCTGGGGTAGGCAGCTTAAACACTGCTTTAGGTATAACATTCCTCTAGGAACTGCAATAGCCAACACCAAGTTTTTGTTTGTTTGTTTGTTTTACAAGTGCTTGCTGAAGTAAGTGACAGATAACGAGGAGGGATGCCTTCCTCTACCTGTTAGCGCAGCCGAATTGAAAATATAAGGCCAGATAGAGATGTCTAAGGATCCACTCCTCTAAGGGAATGAACGGCACTACTTAAAGACCCAACAGTATTTGGGGAGGGAAAGCAAGCTGAGTAGAGGTGATGTAATGCTCTACCATAATTAGTTGGCTTTGCATATACCAAAAGTAGGGTACCTGGGTAACATCCCGTTATATCTAGCGATTGTTTTTTCTTTAAGCACTGGACCATCTTGAGTGACAGATAACAAGGAGGGATGCCCCACGGGCGAACTTTCTCTGCTTATTAACATTGTCAAATCAAGGGCCATCCAAAGGGGAGCGATACCTCTACTTCAAGACCCAACCATAGTTTGGGAGGGAAGTGAATGAAGTCGAGGGAATTATACTGCCCATCTAGTTGGGGCCATCCAAAGGGGACACATGTCACTTGTCATTACTCAGACAGGGAGGCAAACAAGGGAAAGGCAAGCCACCGATTGTCCACTCTTGTCCACATACTCCATCCGCAAGGAGGCCACAGAGGAGCTACCCAACTTAAAAACGTAGTCTACCGGGGGAGAGCAGTTCGGCCCTGACTTAAATAAAAGCACTTCTCCAGGACCCCTGTAGTTAGAGCTTTAACGGGTCAATCTAGAGAGGCCTATGACGCACTCATCCAAAGAGACGCATATATCCCTACTTAAACACCCAACAGTTAAATGAGGGAGTTAAATGAAGTAGGGGGATGTAATTGCCCTACATACTCCATTCACCCTGCATCAATCATTGATTAAATTATCAGTTGCACCTGTTGTTCATTTCCTTGATTAGTTCGCTTTGGTGTTTAAGACCTGTGTTTTGTTTATTTCATTGTCCGTTCTCATCTGTTCTCGGTATTACACAGTTGTTCTGTTCATGGTTCTCTAGTCAATTAGTGTGTTTTTTTAAAAGTTTGTGTTAATAAAATCTTAACTGCTGCAATTCTGCCATTTCTCATTGTTACTGCAACCGTTGTGACAATTAAACACCCGATAAGCACTTTATTCACACTATTAAACACCCGATAAACACTTTTTTCCCCACTAGTAAACAGCCGATATGGACTTTATTCCCACTACAAAAACATAGGCGGATTCAAACTTGGGTCAATCGCATCAAAAGCCAACGCAACTCGTGTTACGGTACTGATCCACTTTTGCGACACGACTGAAGCGTGGTGTCGCACGCCTCTCCACGCTTGTAAGTTGATGGGCGTTCCTCAAGTTTACCGCTGTGGGGGTGGTTTTGACCCAGCGGCCAGTCTAGAACAAAGGCCCCTCGAGAGACTACTTCTATTGGATAGACGCGTCGCGTTTGACGGATTCATTTGCATATAGATGGGCATCGGCCAGCTTTTAGACTCGCAGCATTTTTCCAAATGAAGCGCCGCCTTCCCGGGATGCTTTGCGGCGCGTTAAAGTCGCGTGTAGTCACCCATAGGAATAAAGTGGAGTGCGGCGCGACTGAAGTGTCGCACGGACAAGTGGATCAGTACCGCTACTCTTCACACCAGTGATCCTGTTATCAGACATGTTTCTTTTGTAGTTTCGTCAGGCTCAATCCGTCAATGGTGGGCGGAGCTAGTGTAAATAGCCTGTGCTAACCAGGTGGCCAATTGCACTCGGTGTAAATAGACACTGTTGAAGGATAGGGAAAAAAAACATTGAAATATTATGTAATGATTTAAATTATTTCGTAAATTGTTCTGTACATAATGTTAAATGGTAAACTATTCCTGGACTTGAAAATCAGCAAATTAGAAAACATGCATCACAATGCATCACAGACTAAACAGGTCAAAGGTCAAAGATTAAGTTAAATATTTGAGCTGGGATATCTGATATTTTCATTCAAGTCAATGTCATTGTTGTGGTATGTCATTGTGAAGGACATATACTTCATCTGAAGTATATCAGCACAGCATGGATTTACGATTTTTTCTTTCTACAGTTATTGTAGTTGTGCAACATATTATTTGACATCACAACAGCCCATTGCTTCTCTCCTCTCTTCTCAGCATGATTCTCATCACCAGTTCTTAAATCAAATGGATACCCATGATTTCAGAACCGACCAACGTTTTCTCTTGGTCCTCCTGTGCGGGCTGACAGCTCGTGTGTATCAGGGCTCTCAATAGATACATGTAAAAAAGAAAAGAAAAACTCTAAATGTCTACATGCCTTGAGTGGAGGCAGAGTGGCCATGACAACACACACACACACACACACACACACAGTGACCATGCCAACACATCACTCATCTTCAGTCCTCCTTGATAACACTGACCACAGACAACAGCAAGCTTCCAACAAAGACCCAGGCAGAGGTGTGTGTTCCCGCATGACCGCGATCTACAGCGGCGGCTGAAATGCTTGACATTTCCTATCCAAGTCTTAGATATGCTTTCAGGCGGCAGCACATCATAATTCAAGGCCCTTATGGCTCATAATAAGGCATTTTCCAACAGTTTAGTGTAATCTCCAAGGTAACTGAAGGGTCTCAGGCAACAACACTAAAGGAGTATATTCTTCAAAAATACATCTTTTGTGAATCTGTCATATTTAAGCAAAAATCCGTGGCTGTAGGTGTGTGTATTAATCGCCTTCAGACACTGTGTAGTTTAGATTCAGAGCTGTCTATGTGTACACATTCAGGTTAAATGATTATGCTTGCTTTGGTTTGGCTTTTTTTTTTACACAAAGTGTGAAGCTGAAGATCCTGCTGTACCAAACACAGATCACACAAATCTCTCCGTATGTATTTGTGTTGAAATGACCTTCAGTAAGATTGATTTCGTTAATTTAGGAGCCGCCCGCGTCACACTGAGTCTACAGCCTTTCCCATACGACTGCACTATGAATTCTACAGCTAAATTAAACTATATTACATTATATGCCACTGTCGCCTTGCTTTTGGCTTGCTTAGTTGGGGATATTTAATATTCAACAATATTATTGAACTGTGTTGTACTACTTTCATGTTATCACTGTGAAGCTGCTTTGATGCAATCTGTATTGTGAAAAGCGCTATATAAATAAATGTGACTTGACTTGACTTGACTATATGTATATCAAAAACATAAAATTCTAATGGCATTAAATGTCAGGGTGGAAGTAAAAAAGGGAAACGAAGGCAAGAGCAAGGGAACGCTCGGATTAAAACTACTGAAGAGGGTTCTGTGTGTGTGGAGAATATCAGCATATCTGGTTTACATATTTCCAACTATCAGGCTCAGCATAGAAGTGTGTGTGTGTGTGTGTGTGTGTGTGTGTGTGTGTGTGTGTGTGTGTGTGTGTGTGTGTGTGTCTGGTTTAGGTAAAAGCTTGATGTGTATCCATTCTGGCATGAACCTATATACAGCATCATAGAATAGTTCAATAATAAAAGCAATAAATAATATGACTTTCTTCCCTGGAGCACTGAAAGATAACTCTTTTCTATATAATTGAAGGAAAATGGGATGGGGTCTGGTCTCAAGAACCACACACACACACACACACACCATTAAAGTATCATAACAGTATGGTGTTCATATGAAATGTGCAGTATATTCAAGTGTTCAGAGGCGGGTGAGTGACAGAGAGCTGCACACGCCTCAGCTGAGGGAGGAACTGCTCCTCTAGCTTCGCCTCCCGGTGTCCATGTAGAGGTTTAGGTGGGCATCCGGAGACCCTTCATGCCTGTTTGGACACTGAGACTTTGATTTCATGCTTTGAAGGAGCCATTGGAAGACATTGTCAGTGGAGGTCAGAGATGTGGACTCCAGGGAGCGGCTCCGTGACCTCTGACCTCATCCATCACTCAGTGATTGACATGGGAAGCTGAGAGTGACAGAGCAGGGCATCGGAGGAGGTCGCTGGACATATGGGACCGGTGCGTTACCAGCGCACTGTTGTGTGTGAGCAAATGACTTGATTATACACACAACGACGGCTGATTGTTTTTGCACAGCCAGACGAGCTCCAGAGAAAGCAGTGATCAGCAGAAGAGTGTGAGGACCGAGTGGTGTTCTCCGGTGGATGTGTAGAGATGACAGTCATAAGTGACTTCCTCTCTCCGTCTAGACACTGGTTCTGCTGGTGTGTGTCTGAAGCAGCGCTGGGGGAAGTCCAGCCGGCAGAAAGAGGAATCCTGAGCCAGGACAACACGTGCTCACACACTTCTGCTTTACTGACACACACACACACACACACTGTGCTTCTGAGTGGACTTATTCCAAGCACTGTGCTTTTACTCTTTACTTTGAAGTAATCTCATCTACAGGAAAAAACCCTCTGCGTTTCACCTCGAGCTTGTTTGCTAATACAGTTTATACTAAAGTTGGAATTGTGTGCTATGAGTGTTATTGGATCTATGACACATTGCATGTTCTTCATTTTTAGTTGTTTTAGATGAAAAGGAGTTTCTATTGTAGATGTGACCAATTAGCTGACATGTTCTGAGTCACTCTAACTAGAAGTTAGGGCCCTATCTTGCACTCGGCGCAAATGACTTTGTACACTGACGCATGTATCATTCCTATTTTGCACCCGCGCAAAGCGGACTTTTCCCTCCACAGACGCACGTCGTTTAACTAAGAAATACACTTGCGCTCCCCGGGGCGGTTCAGCGCAAAGAGGAGGCGTGTTCCGGCGCAAACTTTCCCTCATGCTATTTTGCTGTTCTATAAAACAATTGCGCCACTGACCAGAAAAAAACTAGTCTAAAGTCAGTGGCGCGTTGTTCATTATGCTATTTTAAGGGCGCATGCTTGGCCATAATCAATGTAGCGTGTGCACAACGCGGATACACTTTGATTCTCTCATCTAAGTAGCAGTTTTCATTTTTGCAAATCATACATTATTACGATAGATAGATAGATAGATAGATAGATAGATAGATAGATAGATAGATAGATAGATAGATAGATAATTTATTATAAAAGCATGTAGCTTACACATTTACCCAAATTATCATACGCCTGTTTAACAGAAGTTAATTTGTGTGGGTTTCTCCATCCCCAATGTCACTTCTCTGTGTTTTACGGCCCTGACGAGAACGTTGCTCTCCTCGGCTGTGAACCGCTCCTGGCGCGCGCCTGGCAAATCCGCCGTTATAATAGGAATCCGCTTTAGAACAAGCGCGCCTGCTCTTAAAGGGAATGTGAGATGACGCTCTGATTGGTTTATTTCACGTTACGCCCAAACCACACCTATGAATAATGAAGCTACTTCAGACCAACCCCTTTTAGATTTGCGCCAGGCGCAAGAGGCATTTATCCCGCCGGGAAAATAGCAACAGCGCCGGGATCCGCCCACAAAGTTACTTGCGCTTTACGCTTTGACACTTGCGTTTCAGATTGTTAAAATAGGGCCCTTAGTGTTAAATGCTATCTTAATTTTCAACTTGTCTTTGTTTGTTTTGAGTATTGCTCAGATTCCTGTCATGGGAAAAGTGGGATTTATATGTGAATGAGATGCAGTGTGGATTTCATTGACGAATAATTTTTCTTAATAACTTTCGTATAAAAAATTATTCCTAAATAAAAAAAATAAAAACTATGATGAAAATCAATCGACATTTTCTTCAACGAATAAACAAAGAAATGTTAGGGAGGGATTCGGGAAGAACTGAATCGGGAATACACTCACTTTATGTCTCATGAAACATGCAAACGTACGGGGTAAAGAGAAGAGCAGACGTGTGGATGAAAGACTAATACTCAAGAAATGACGTCAAAATGCCCGTTTTGAGGAGAATTCGCGTAACAGTGAAAGTACAGTTGGGAGAATATCAGAAAGTCAGTCCAGTGTTGATCCAGTTCCTTTGTAAAGATCATCAGTTATTGAATAAGATCATCAGTTATTGAATAAGATCATCAGTTATTGAATAAGATCATCAGTTATTGAATAAGATCATCAGTTATTGAATAAGATCATCAGTTATTGAATAAGATCATCAGTTATTGAATAAGATCATCAGTTATTGAATAAGATCATCAGTTATTGAATAAGATCATCAGTTATTGAATAAGATCATCAGTTATTGAATAAGATCATCAGTTATTGAATAAGATCATCAGTTATTGAATCAGATCATCAGTTATTGAATAAGATCATCAGTTATTGAATCAGATCATCAGTTATTGAATAAGATCATCAGTTATTGAATAAGATCATCAGTTATTGAATAAGATCATCAGTTATTGAATAAGATCATCAGTTATTGAATAAGATCATCAGTTATTGAATAAGATCTTCAGTTATTGAATAAGATCTTCAGTTATTGAATAAGATCATCAGTTATTGAATAAGATCTTCAGTTATTGAATAAGATCTTCAGTTATTGAATAAGATCTTCAGTTATTGAATCAGATCATCAGTTATTGAATAAGATCTTCAGTTATTGAATAAGATCATCAGTTATTGAATAAGATCATCAGTTATTGAATAAGATCATCAGTTATTGAATAAGATCATCAGTTATTGAATAAGATCTTCAGTTATTGAATAAGATCATCAGTTATTGAATCAGATCATCAGTTATTGAATAAGATCATCAGTTATTGAATAAGATCATCAGTTATTGAATCAGATCATCAGTTATTGAATAAGATCATCAGTTATTGAATAAGATCATCAGTTATTGAATAAGATCATCAGTTATTGAATAATATCATCAGTTATTGAATAAGATCATCAGTTATTGAATAATATCATCAGTTATTGAATAAGATCATCAGTTATTGAATAATATCATCAGTTATTGAATAAGATCTTCAGTTATTGAATCAGATCATCAGTTATTGAATAAGATCATCAGTTATTGAATAAGATCATCAGTTATTGAATAATATCATCAGTTATTGAATAAGATCATCAGTTATTGAATAATATCATCAGTTATTGAATAAGATCATCAGTTATTGAATAAGATCATCAGTTATTGAATAAGATCTTCAGTTATTGAATCAGATCATCAGTTATTGAATAAGATCATCAGTTATTGAATAATATCATCAGTTATTGAATAAGATCATCAGTTATTGAATAAGATCTTCAGTTATTGAATAAGATCATCAGTTATTGAATAAGATCTTCAGTTATTGAATAAGATCATCAGTTATTGAATAATATCATTAGTTATTGAATAATATCATCAGTTATTGAATAATATCATCAGTTATTGAATAAGATCATCAGTTATTGAATAATATCATCAGTTATTGAATAAGATCATCAGTTATTGAATAAGATCTTCAGTTATTGAATAAGATCATCAGTTATTGAATAAGATCTTCAGTTATTGAATAAGATCATCAGTTATTGAATAAGATCATCAGTTATTGAATAAGATCTTCAGTTATTGAATAAGATCATCAGTTATTGAATAAGATCATCAGTTATTGAATAATATCATTAGTTATTGAATAATATCATCAGTTATTGAATAATATCATCAGTTATTGAATAAGATCATCAGTTATTGAATAATATCATCAGTTATTGAATAAGATCATCAGTTATTGAATAAGATCTTCAGTTATTGAATAAGATCATCAGTTATTGAATAAGATCATCAGTTATTGAATAAGATCTTCAGTTATTGAATAAGATCATCAGTTATTGAATAAGATCATCAGTTATTGAATAAGATCTTCAGTTATTGAATAAGATCATCAGTTATTGAATAAGATCATCAGTTATTGAATAAGATCTTCAGTTATTGAATAAGATCATCAGTTATTGAATAATATCATTAGTTATTGAATAATATCATCAGTTATTGAATAAGATCATCAGTTATTGAATAATATCATTAGTTATTGAATAAGATCATCAGTTATTGAATCAGATCATCAGTTATTGAATAAGATCATCAGTTATTGAATAAGATCATCAGTTATTGAATAAGATCATCAGTTATTGAATAAGATCATCAGTTATTGAATAATATCATTAGTTATTGAATAATATCATCAGTTATTGAATAATATCATCAGTTATTGAATAAGATCATCAGTTATTGAATAAGATCATCAGTTATTGAATAAGATCTTCAGTTATTGAATAAGATCATCAGTTATTGAATAATATCATTAGTTATTGAATAATATCATCAGTTATTGAATAAGATCATCAGTTATTGAATAATATCATCAGTTATTGAATAAGATCATCAGTTATTGAATAAGATCATCAGTTATTGAATAAGATCTTCAGTTATTGAATAAGATCATCAGTTATTGAATAAGATCTTCAGTTATTGAATAAGATCTTCAGTTATTGAATCAGATCATCAGTTATTGAATAAGATCATCAGTTATTGAATAAGATCATCAGTTATTGAATAAGATCTTCAGTTATTGAATAATATCATCAGTTATTGAATAAGATCTTCAGTTATTGAATAAGATCATCAGTTATTGAATAAGATCATCAGTTATTGAATAAGATCATCAGTTATTGAATAAGATCTTCAGTTATTGAATCAGATCATCAGTTATTGAATAAGATCATCAGTTATTGAATAAGATCATCAGTTATTGAATAAGATCTTCAGTTATTGAATAAGATCATCAGTTATTGAATAAGATCTTCAGTTATTGAATAAGATCTTCAGTTATTGAATCAGATCATCAGTTATTGAATAAGATCATCAGTTATTGAATAAGATCATCAGTTATTGAATAAGATCATCAGTTATTGAATAATATCATCAGTTATTGAATAAGATCTTCAGTTATTGAATAAGATCATCAGTTATTGAATAAGATCATCAGTTATTGAATAAGATCTTCAGTTATTGAATCAGATCATCAGTTATTGAATAAGATCTTCAGTTATTGAATAAGATCATCAGTTATTGAATAAGATCTTCAGTTATTGAATAAGATCTTCAGTTATTGAATAAGATCTTCAGTTATTGAATAAGATCATCAGTTATTGAATAAGATCATCAGTTATTGAATCAGATCATCAGTTATTGAATAAGATCATCAGTTATTGAATAAGATCATCAGTTATTGAATAAGATCATCAGTTATTGAATAAGATCATCAGTTATTGAATAAGATCTTCAGTTATTGAATCAGATCATCAGTTATTGAATCAGATCTTCAGTTATTGAATAAGATCATCAGTTATTGAATAAGATCATCAGTTATTGAATAAGATCTTCAGTTATTGAATAAGATCTTCAGTTATTGAATAAGATCATCAGTTATTGAATAAGATCATCAGTTATTGAATCAGATCTTCAGTTATTGAATAAGATCTTCAGTTATTGAATAAGATCATCAGTTATTGAATAAGATCATCAGTTATTGAATCAGATCTTCAGTTATTGAATAAGATCATCAGTTATTGAATAAGATCTTCAGTTATTGAATAAGATCTTCAGTTATTGAATAAGATCTTCAGTTATTGAATAAGATCATCAGTTATTGAATAAGATCATCAGTTATTGAATCAGATCTTCAGTTATTGAATAAGATCTTCAGTTATTGAATAAGATCTTCAGTTATTGAATAAGATCATCAGTTATTGAATCAGATCATCAGTTATTGAATCAGATCTTCAGTTATTGAATAAGATCATCAGTTATTGAATAAGATCTTCAGTTATTGAATAAGATCTTCAGTTATTGAATCAGATCTTCAGTTATTGAATAAGATCATCAGTTATTGAATCAGATCATCAGTTATTGAATCAGATCATCAGTTATTGAATCAGATCTTCAGTTATTGAATAAGATCATCAGTTATTGAATCAGATCATCAGTTATTGAATCAGATCTTCAGTTATTGAATAAGATCATCAGTTATTGAATCAGATCTTCAGTTATTGAATCAGATCATCAGTTATTGAATAAGATCATCAGTTATTGAATAAGATCATCAGTTATTGAATAAGATCATCAGTTATTGAATCAGATCATCAGTTATTGAATCAGATCTTCAGTTATTGAATAAGATCTTCAGTTATTGAATAAGATCATCAGTTATTGAATAAGATCATCAGTTATTGAATAAGATCATCAGTTATTGAATCAGATCATCAGTTATTGAATAAGATCTTCAGTTATTGAATAAGATCATCAGTTATTGAATAAGATCATCAGTTATTGAATAAGATCATCAGTTATTGAATCAGATCATCAGTTATTGAATCAGATCTTCAGTTATTGAATAAGATCATCAGTTATTGAATCAGATCTTCAGTTATTGAATCAGATCATCAGTTATTGAATAAGATCATCAGTTATTGAATAAGATCATCAGTTATTGAATCAGATCATCAGTTATTGAATCAGATCTTCAGTTATTGAATAAGATCATCAGTTATTGAAAAAGATCTTCAGTTATTGAATAAGATCTTCAGTTATTGAATAAGATCATCAGTTATTGAATAAGATCATCAGTTATTGAATCAGATCATCAGTTATTGAATCAGATCTTCAGTTATTGAATAAGATCATCAGTTATTGAATCAGATCATCAGTTATTGAATCAGATCTTCAGTTATTGAATAAGATCATCAGTTATTGAATAATATCATCAGTTATTGAATAAGATCATCAGTTATTGAATAAGATCATCAGTTATTGAATCAGATCTTCAGTTATTGAATAAGATCATCAGTTATTGAATCAGATCATCAGTTATTGAATAAGATCATCAGTTATTGAATAAGATCTTCAGTTATTGAATAAGATCATCAGTTATTGAATCAGATCATCAGTTATTGAATAAGATCATCAGTTATTGAATAAGATCATCAGTTATTGAATAAGATCATCAGTTATTGAATAAGATCTTCAGTTATTGAATCAGATCATCAGTTATTGAATAAGATCATCAGTTATTGAATAAGATCATCAGTTATTGAATAAGATCATCAGTTATTGAATAAGATCATCAGTTATTGAATAAGATCTTCAGTTATTGAATAAGATCATCAGTTATTGAATAAGATCATCAGTTATTGAATAAGATCTTCAGTTATTGAATAAGATCATCAGTTATTGAATAAGATCATCAGTTATTGAATAAGATCATCAGTTATTGAATAAGATCATCAGTTATTGAATAAGATCATCAGTTATTGAATCAGATCATCAGTTATTGAATCAGATCATCAGTTATTGAATAAGATCATCAGTTATTGAATAAGATCATCAGTTATTGAATAAGATCTTCAGTTATTGAATCAGATCATCAGTTATTGAATCAGATCATCAGTTATTGAATAAGATCTTCAGTTATTGAATAAGATCATCAGTTATTGAATAAGATCATCAGTTATTGAATAAGATCATCAGTTATTGAATAAGATCTTCAGTTATTGAATAAGATCATCAGTTATTGAATAAGATCTTCAGTTATTGAATAAGATCATCAGTTATTGAATAAGATCATCAGTTATTGAATAAGATCTTCAGTTATTAAATAAGATCATCAGTTATTGAATAAGATCATCAGTTATTGAATAAGATCATCAGTTATTGAATAAGATCATCAGTTATTGAATAAGATCATCAGTTATTGAATAAGATCTTCAGTTATTGAATAAGATCATCAGTTATTGAATAAGATCATCAGTTATTGAATAAGATCATCAGTTATTGAATAAGATCTTCAGTTATTAAATAAGATCATCAGTTATTGAATAAGATCATCAGTTATTGAATAAGATCATCAGTTATTAAATAAGATCTTCAGTTATTGAATAAGATCATCAGTTATTGAATAAGATCATCAGTTATTGAATCAGATCATCAGTTATTGAATCAGATCATCAGTTATTGAATAAGATCATCAGTTATTGAATAAGATCATCAGTTATTGAATAAGATCATCAGTTATTGAATAAGATCATCAGTTATTGAATAAGATCATCAGTTATTGAATAAGATCATCAGTTATTAAATAAGATCTTCAGTTATTGAATAAGATCATCAGTTATTGAATAAGATCATCAGTTATTGAATCAGATCATCAGTTATTGAATCAGATCATCAGTTATTGAATCAGATCATCAGTTATTGAATAAGATCATCAGTTATTGAATAAGATCATCAGTTATTGAATCAGATCATCAGTTATTGAATAAGATCATCAGTTATTGAATAAGATCATCAGTTATTGAATAAGATCATCAGTTATTGAATAAGATCATCAGTTATTGAATAAGATCATC
>JARWKJ010000016.1:41329796-41384796 GCA_029959095.1 Rhinichthys osculus | reverse complement strand
ACCCATACCTCCCGGGGGGTCTCTCACTCAAACCCTAAGCCATACCTCCCGGGGGGTCTCTCACTCAAACCCTAACCCATACCTCCCAGGGGGTCTCTCACTCAAACCCTAAGCCATACCTCCCGGGGGGTCTCTCACTCAAACCCTAACCCGTACCTCCCGGGGGCTCTCTCACTCAAACCCTAACCCGTACCTCCCGGGGGGTCTCTCACTCTAACCCTAACCCATACCTCCCGGGGGGTCTCTCACTCAAACCCTAACCCGTACCTCCCGGGGGGTCTCTCACTCTAACCCGTACCTCCCGGGGGTCTCTCACTCAAACCCTAACCCATACCGCCCTGGGGGTCTCTCACTCAAAGCCTAAACCGTACCTCCCGGAGGGTTTCTGATTCAAACCCTAACCCGTACCTCCCGGGGGGTCTCTCACTCTAACTCTAACCCGTACCTCCCGGGGGGTCTCTCACTCAAACCCTAACCCATACCTCCCGGGGGGTCTCTCACTCTAACTCTAAGCCGTACCTCCCGGGGGTCTCTCACTCAAACCCTAACCCGTACCTCCCGGGGGTCTCTCACTCTAACCCTAACCCGTACCTCCCGGGGGTCTCTCACTCAAACCCTAACCCATACCTCCCGGGGGGTCTCTCACTCTAACCCTAACCCGTACCTCCCGGGGGGTCTCTCACTCAAACCCTAACCCATACCTCCCGGGGGGTCTCTCACTCTAACCCTAACCCGTACCTCCCGGGGGGTCTCTCACTCTAACCCTAACCCGTACCTCCCGGGGGGTATCTCACTCAAACCCTAACCCGTACCTCCCGGGGGGTCTCTCACTCAAACCCTAACCCGTACCTCCCGGGGGCTCTCTTACTCTAACTCTAACCCTAACCCGTACCTCCCGGGGGGTCTCTCACTCTAACCCTAACCCGTACCTCCCGGGGGTCTCTCACTCAAACCCTAACCCATACCGCCCGGGGGATCTCTCACTCAAACCCTAACCCGTACCTCCCGGGGGTCTCTCACTCAAACCCTAACCCATACCACCCGGGGGGTCTCTCACTCAAACCCTAACCCGTACCTCCCGGGGGGTCTCTCACTCTAACTCTAACCCATACCTCCCGGGGGGTCTCTCACTCAAACCGTAACCTGTACCTCCCGGGGGGGGGGTCTCTCACTCTAACCCTAACCCATACCTCCCGGGGGGGGGGGTCTCTCACTCTAACCCTAACCCGTACCTCCCGGGGGTCGGCTGCACCCCTGCCTTCGTCTTCAGGCAGGAAATGCAGAATCCGTTACCCTCGGATTGCGAGTTACGGACGGGGCCTACGCCAAAGAACTTTATATCACAATACTTGCTTGCTGGGCTGTTAATAAATACATACTTCTTACGTTATTTTGCCTCCCGAGTCTTTCTGGTAGAACTTGTATACACACCATCCACCAATACAGATACAATAGGAATGCTAATCTACTCTGTCTTTTGAAAATCTTCCAATGCAGTTAACCCTCTGGGGACCAGAAACGCGCCGGCGCGTTTTGCTCGTTTTTTTTCACATAGCAGAAAAATAGACTTAAAGTACTACCATCATTTCTGTTCATATAGAGTTAAGAAATATGAGAAAATAATCTGTTAAATGTCTACTTTTTTATGTGCCCACATACAATCGAAAAAAAATACTGTGCTTTTGTAAAATAAAGAAAATAAACAGGGTGTGCGTTCTGCCTCTCGGTCACCGTGAACTTTTTTCTGGAGCACATCTCTAATCTTCAACACAACTCAGCTAATACTATTCACCCAGCCATAAGCAATATATCTTTTAAATCATTTGAGTTTGTACTTTTAAATGATCCGATTCAAAACTAAAAATTTTATTCTCCGTTTATGTCATCTATATAAAAAGAGAGACGTGTCAGCCCGTCTCATTATCGTTCTCTCAGCAGATTATCTCTGGTAATGTGACACGCCCACGGAGAGCACGCGCTATTCAAACGCAAATATGTGAAGCAACACATTGAGACGCGTTAACGCCCATAAACTCTGAAAACACACATTATTTTTTAGTCAGATTAATCTACTGTCGTCTTGCGCGGCTATATGAGGAACAATCCTGGGACATTGATACGCACTGTTTCAGACTAAATAACAGACAACATTTCGTTGACTCGTTTTGGATAAAGGTTTTACTCTAAAATAGTTTCTGCTCATATGTTAAATATATAGTATGTTTTGTCAATAAACTAATCAACTAAGATGTTATAGTGTTTGTTCAAGCTATATCAAAATAATGAATCCTCAACTTTGAAATATGCATGATCAAACTAAGACATTTATGGAGAAAGACAATTTTCTTTTCAAGATGTTTCCAACTCTAACTTTGAACTTTGAACTGAAATAAAACCATGTCTATATGGTGAAGGGTGTGTGATAGAAGTGTCCAGACGTATGCACCCTGTATTTTCCTTATATAAATCCAAACAATCTAAAAGCCATTCTTTTTTTAAATCTCCTCATTCTTTGTGCAAGGCTCCTGTAATGATGTGGCCTGATAGCACCTAATAGGGCCATTATGGGGAGGGTCTTTGTCTTTCTCAGGTGTGGAATGCCACACATATTAATGAGAGATCCAGCCTCCTGCATAAAGCTTTCTCAAACAAAACACGTCATTAAAAATGTAAAAGACTTTATTGACTTATCTGAATGAGTAGTCAGGATGATTCTCACATAGTTTTGGAGCAAATATTGTAGGCTATGTGATACAATTTTCAAAAGTCTTGTGAAGAAATAATCAATATGTGTTTTGTGGTCTTATTTCAGCAACTTTCATTTTTATTTTTTTCAATAACCACGCATAAACATTATGCTATTAAAAATACAAACATGTACATACATGTTGCTCAGATCTCATGGTAGCCAAGTTTGTGCTTTATAGAGTGAATTTACACCTTTGCCATTAACATGTTTATAAATAACTGAGAAAAGCACAAATGTCAGTGCATGTCAAAACATCCCAAGGGCCCCAAAAACACTCTGGTCCCCAGAGGGTTAAGGAGTTGCGTCAGACCACGGAATTGTCGCTCCTGGCCACAAAGGAGACGGCCAGAGCCATCGGGCAACGCTATGAATGCAATCGTCACGAGGTCTCGTGAGGCTAAAAATTTTGTGGCAGCGTTCAAACTCTATCTTTTTCACCGGGCGGGAGCAGCCCCAGCCATCGTCAAGCTCCTCGCACTGGGCGGAACAAAAACCTTAAGCCTCCTAAGCAGAAGACGGATCTGAGGTCTGTCCTTCTCACAAAAGAAGGCTTCAGCAAAGAGGAAATCCCTACACTCAATGGGGTCAGACGCTTCAGTATACTCTGCCCATTCCTCCTCGGTGCCCTCAGGAGTGCGTTCTGCCAACCCCCCCACCCTCGGTGCCTCTGGGCTCAACGGTTTCCAGCTAACTTATTTCTGTTAGGACCACTATCGTCAAAGATGATTAAGAATTAGCATAAAGTTTGGATTGGCAGTATGGTTTTGCTTTGGGCAAAAACTCCCTGCCCATCCATGCAGCCTAGCATGGATAAGAGCAGGAAGAGCAGCGATAACCCCCCGTAGAGTAACAGAATAGAACCAACATGGAGTTATTGTGATATCATTAATGTTCTTAATGACAAAAATTTAATGTAACAACATAATTAAAAAAAGAATGAGTCTGATTTGAAGAGGTATTTCAGAAGACCAAGGCCTGACTGGACGAGAGGAGGAGCTGGGGATGGAGGAGGGTAATTAGCTCCTGAGCAACACAATAAAGCTGCTGATAATACTGAACGGACCTTATATATAGGATGCTGTGATAGGTGTCGTACCCCTATAGGTAGACGTGGTTTAGCTGAGAGTCAGCTGATGCGAGCTTGACTAACATGACCTGCAAAAAACTAACGCTACGCTTGATTTCTGTCAGAACCACTATCATCAAAGATGATTGGCAATTAGCAAACAGTTTAGATTGGCGGTATGGTTCTGTTCTGCGTAGAGAACTCCCTGTCCGTCCATGCAGCCTATCATGAATAAGAGCAGGGAGAGCAGTGATAGCCCCCAAAACAAAACCATATGCTGACACCCCCCAACCACAAACTGATTGCGAATTCTGAATGGGGCTGGAGCGGACTCAGAGGGATGGAGCGGGCTCAGGGGGTGGAGCGGACTCAGGGGTAGGAGCGGACTCAGAGGGATGGAGCAGACTCAGCGGGTGGAGTGGACTCAAAGGGATGGAGCAGACTCAGAGGGATGGAGCGGACTCAGAGATATTGAGCAGACTCATGGGGTGGAGCCGACTCAAAGGGATGGAGTGGACTCAAGGGATGGAGTGGACTCAAGAGATGAAATGGATTTAGGGGGTGAGCGGACTCAGGTGGTGGAGCGGACTCAGGGGGATGGAGAGGACCCAAAGGGATGGAGTGGACTCAGGGGATGGAGCAGACTCAGGGAGTGGAGCAGACTCAGGGGATGGAGCGGACTCAGAGGGATAGAGCAGACTCAGGGGATGGAGCGGACTCAGAGGGATGGAGCAGACTCAGGGGATGGAGTGGACTCAGAGGGATGGAGCGGACTCAGAGAGATTGAGCAGACTCATGGGGTGGAGCCGACTCAAAGGGATGGAGTGGACTCAAGGGATGGAGTGGACTCAAGGGATGAAATGGACTCAGGGGGTGAGCGGACTCAGGTGGTGGAGCGGACTCACGGGGATGGAGCGGACCCAAAGGGATGAAGCAGACTCAGAGGGATGGAGCAGACTCAGGGGATGGAGCGTATAAGGGGGTGGAGCGGACTCAGGGGATGGAGCGGACTCAGAGGGATGGAGCGGACTCAGGGGGTGGAGCAGACTCAGGGGATGGAGTGGACTCAGAGGGATAGAGTAGACTCAGAGGGATGGAGCAGACTCAGGGGATGGAGCGGATAAGGGGGTGGAGTGGACTCAGGGGATGGAGCGGACTCAGGGGGTGGAGCGGACTCAGCGGGTGGAGCGGACTCAGGGGATGGAGCGGACCCAGGGGGATGGAGCGGACCCAGGGGGATGGAGCGGACCCAGGGGGATGGAGCGGACTCAGAGAGATTGAGCGGACTTATGGGTTGGAGCCGACTCAAAGGGATAGAGTGGACTCAAGGGAGGGATTGGACTCAAGGGATGGAATGGACTCAGGGGGTGGAGCAGACTCAAATGGTGGAGCAGACTCAGGGGATGGAGTGGACTCAGGGGGTGGAATGGACTCAGGGGATGGAGCGGACTCAGGGGATGGAGCGGACTCAGGGGGTGAAGCGGACTCAGGGGGTGGAGCGGACTCAGCGGGTGGAGCGGACTCAGGGGATGGAGCGGACCCAGGGGGATGGAGCGGACTCAGAGAGATTGAGCGGACTCATGGGTTGGAGCCGACTCAAAGGGATGGAGTGGACTCAAGGGAGGGATTGGACTCAAGGGATGGAATGGACTCAGGGGGTGGAGCAGACTCAAATGGTGGAGCAGACTCAGGGGATGGAGTGGACTCAGGGGGTGGAATGGACTCAGGGGATGGAGCGGACTCAGGGGATGGAGCGGACTCAGAGGGATGGAGCGGAGTCATGGGATGGAGCCGACTCAAAGGGATGGAGTGGACTCAAGGGATGGATTGGACTCAAGGGATGGAATGGACTCAGAGGGGGTGGAATGGACTCAGAGGGGGTGGAGCGGACTCAAAGGGATGGAGTGGACTCAAGGGATGGAATGGACTCAGGGGGTGGAATGGACTCAGGGGATAGAGTGGACTCAGAGGGGGTGGAGCGGACTCAGAGGGGGGGGAGCGGACTCAGAGAGATGGAGCGGACTCAGAGGGGGTGGAGCGGACTCAGGGGATGGAGCGGACTCAGAGGGATGGAGCGGACTCAGGGGATGGAGCGGACTCAGAGGGATGGAGCGGACTCAGAGGGGTGGAGCGGACTCAGAGAGATGGAGCGGACTCAGAGCCCATCATCCAGCCCCTATCAAACCACCTCCATCAGGGTGAGGTCACTGCAGGTGTTTCAAAAGAACCCCAGAAAACCCCCAAAACAGCAGAAGTCTTTGTTCATGTTCCCACTATCAGAAAACACTGAACAAAAATGGTGTTCATGAAGGGAAAACAAGCAGGAAACCATGGCTGCCATAAAAAATAATTATTAAAAAATCCTCTTGTCTCATGTTTGCCCAAAACCACCTGGTTGTTTCACAATGCTTCTGGAAAAAATGTTCTGTGGACGATTGAGACAAAAGTTGAACTTTCTGACAACAATGCTCAGCTTTTGGTTTAGAGGGAAAAAGGCACTGCAGACCAACAGCAAAACATCGTCCCAGCTGTGAAACATGGTGGATGGAGCACGTTCCTGTTCACCCATGGGAAAACAAATCATTATTTAAAAGGTCTAAGACTCAAGCTTAAATTTTTTAACTCTGTTTTACTCTAAAAATCTTATTGTGACAGTCATTTCTTGATTTGCGTCAGACTCAGGAGTTATAAAAATGAAAAAGAGTCGATACCTTTAATATAAAATATGAGCTTAAACCGCATCCATTGAGATTAAACTCCTCGTCATGAAAGTGCTCGACTAAACAGCATTCCTCAGGGCTTTTAGTTCAGAAGTGTGCACATGTGGAGATTTCTTTTGTGATGATTCTCAAGTTACCTTCCAATTTATGTAAATAGGAGTCAAATTTATTCCATTTTTATCCAAAATGAGGTGATGTATGTTTATAATAATTATGACTACACCTAAATGTGTCTTCATACTTATATTTTTAATTTGTTGTATTTGTATGTGTGCACTGGAAGCTTCAGTGCCAAGAAAAGAATAATTGTGTGTGCAAACACACTTAGCAACAAAGCTCTTTCTGATTCTGATTCTAAACACTCTCATGTAACGTCTGTTTCATTCATCCTGGGAGCCTGAGGACACTCTTGTGTTGAAAGTCCACAAGTGAGACTCATTCCCCCTGGTTTCACAGACACATGTCTGAGCTGTTTTAACTTAAAACATATCTACAAATATTTCAGTGCCATTGTTTTGTCTCAAGATGCTCACCAGTAAATGTCCTGATTAAACGAAGGCCTAATCCTGGCCTCTTCTAAGCCCTGTCTGTGAAACCAGGCCATAGAGTCATACAACTTAAGACGTTCCTGGAATATGAGCTGCATCCCTGGGCTGTGTTCAACTCCACTTTTAGACACACTAACAAACACTCGTGCAACGCAAGCAATGATGTATACATGTGAACGATCCCAAAGGGAAGTTAGCAAGGGAAGGGCATGAAATCGTGGAGTTAAGCGCACCCTAATTCAGAAGCTGCATTCATGCCTTCGAAGTCAGCAAAGGTCGACGCGAGCGCTGTGAAATGAGACGGGCTAGCGTACGGAGGATTGCTCTTGTCGCTGACATTGATGAGCAGCATTAACGTTTGTACTGGGCTTTTTTGAAAGTGATATTCAGTCTGTGTTCTTCAAGCATCTTGGTTATTTTCATAAAAATAAAGTATTTATTATGCATTGCTAATTGACATAGCATGTCACTGTAGAATACTATTAAAAAATATATTTTCTACCTCATTCTGTGAAAAGAAGCCATATCACAGATGGTTATTTCAAACACTCGACTGTCGTTATAAAGTGAGTTTGGAGCGAAAACAAGGTTTTAATCTCATAAATGGTCACGGTTTGATGCCAACATGCTAGCTAGCCCTTATGAACCTGTTACCAGGAGTTATAATGATTTATGTCTAATTTTGAAATGTAAAGATCATTTCTTTTTTTATTAGGGACATTTGATACAAAGTCAAAGAAGGTGAAGTGAGAAGTTTGATCAAAGAAACTAGTTACTGAAATAGTGTGAATGGAACGGCATCAGTAAATATATTAAAGACAAAAGAATAATAATTAGAGGCATATCCCGGCTGAAAAGGTATGAATGTGTGCAGGGGAGACTGGAAATGAATAAAGCAGATTACAACACGAAACAATAGAGACAATAGGCTGAATGGATGCTCAGAAGACGTGAATAAATATCAGTTAGCATTTTAGAGTCTTCTCAAAATAAATTCACATGACTTGATATTAAAGTTATCATCAAATTTGAAATAGAACATAATCAGACATGTGGCTTTAGTTGCATTGCATTTCTAGATTGAAACAATGTCATTATAATTTTTTTCATAAAAATAATTTTCAAATAACTATAACTATATTGCAATTTGTCATAACAAATGTCAGTACACCAGGAAGATTTTAAAAAGAGCTGTTCATTAATAAATCCGTAAGATCTTCATGCTGTGGAAATACAAACCGGAAGACAGAACACAACAAGCGCAGCGCTGAATACTAGAGATAATTACTGCATTTAAACCATTGAATAAAAATATGATATGAATCAAATTATCATAGCTATATGTTACTATATTAAAGCAATATTTATGGTAAATATTATATGATTATATATATTGTAGGATCTTCTTCAAAGCTTTCAGAATCTTTACATTAAAAAATGTCTGCATTTTTACGTATATATTTATGTATATTTTCTTATTTATTTATTAAACAAAAATAAAGGACTCAGGATACTCATTACATCGTACTGTGGATATTAGATGCGATTTGTATTTAGAAAAGATAATATGAGAAATAAGACGCAGGTTAAGAGGTTTTATTTTCGCCACAGAAGAAAAGTGTTAGGGTTAGGGAACTGTTGTGAATGAGGCGGACAATTGCCTTTCAAACACACGGGAATTCAAATTTTCGAGTTAAATGTCCACAATGTTACACAAAACTGTGAAAGCTATAAATAAGAATAATAAAATTAATACATAAATAAATGACTAAATTAAGTTTGATGTATGGTGATGTGTAGATTCATTGTGATTCTGGTATCAAAGAGGTTGTGAGAGTTTGAGTGTGTCTCTGGAAGGGATGAGAAGCCGCAGCAGCGTAAACTAAACACACACACACACACACACACACACACAAAAGCATCAGGCTGTGTCCGAGTGCTCCAACACAACAACAGCCTTGTCAACAGGACCCCCCACAGAGGAATTTCAATTTCATATATCTAATTATCCCTGTCAGACTAAAGGACCCAGAAAAAGCTGCCTTTTGTTCTGGCGTCCCATCTCCTGCATCTCACTCTAAATTAATTTTTGCATACGAACATGACTAATTGTTCTACTACATTTGTGATGTTGGCATAAATGGAAATTTTGGATGCCATTGTAAGGAGGTTCATTTGAGGGCTTTCACTCATCAAGTTATGATATTTCAACACAATAAGCTACGCACAATTCAGGTGATGGTATAAGCACGCAGATGAAATCACACAATCATTTCTGGCTTTTCACAGCTCAGTTTTATAGCCATTACAATAGCAAAAGCTATTCTATCCTTTGTAAAGGATGGCCTAATTCACTCACATCAGTCATTGAAATTGCTACTTTGTTCAGAGTGTCGATATTAGCATCATAATTACAGGGAGAAGAAAACAAGCAATGCGATTCATATAATTTTAGACAGCGTTCCTGCAGCTCTATCCCTCAAATCATCTGCTATCTTATGGGTTCTTCATCGGTACAGATGGAGACACGGGATTGTCAAAATATATTTGAAATTAATATATATATGAGTGTTGCTTTTTGGCGTAATAATAATAATAATTTATTCACTGGAAATAAAGCATAGCAGCTCATATGAAATAACAACAGTTTAGACCTGGACAACACACTAAAACATTTTTATGGGGGGTGCTTGAATAATGTGGAAATGTGTTTGTAGACAGAACGTCTGGGTTCAGCGGTGGCACAGGGATTGTGGCGACAGGACGTAACGTCTCCATTCCCTCCTTCAGAGAACGGGGTTACATTACTAATCTAGAAGTTCCCTATCAGTCAGTCGCGTTCGACTTTATGTCAGAACAGCCTGACGAATTGGGATCCCTAAGAAAATCACAACGCCACAATCACTACGTGTTTCCAGCGCCCCATGTAAGCTGCTTAGTCCCCCGCACCTGGTGGGTCGGAAAAGGACAGGGCTTTTCACGGGGGATGTCGATCGCTGCTGTTCCTTTCTTACACCCTATAGAGCTACGACTAATTGGATAACACTGGGGAATGTGCCTATTTCAAACGGAAAGGGTGGATGCTGGAGGAACTCCCACCAGGGTTCGCCAACAGGGAACTCACCGGGGGAGCAAAATAGGCTCTTGTATCCCATCCTTATAGGGGAATGGTGGTGCAAGCAAGACACAGAGCCAGCCCTCCTGCACATTACCTGTTTGTACACAACACATGGGTAAAGACCCTAATGGGTTAGGTGTTAGGTGTTGCCCAGCCCGCAGCTCTACAGATGTCTGCCAGAGAAGCACGGTGCGCTAACGCACAGCAACACTTTGAGTCAAGTGAGCTCTCATCTTAAGGGGTTACGACTCGCCTTGAGACTGGTAAAAGATAGGTCACAGAAAGATAGGTGTTATCAACTTGCATGGATTCTGGTTCTGGAGGGTTGGATTTCTCTGGCTGGAGATGGTGTAGGGAGGACTGCAAGGAGGGATTATCTTCAAAAAAGTTTGCATGCGGCAAGCAACATTGATGGATTGTTGTATAAACCTCTCGAGTCCCATGGCGTCATTGGATGGCCAGTTTCAAACGAAGCACAGGACTCAGCCCCTGGCGGTCAGTGGTAAGGGGAGCTCTTTCATTCCATCCACTCGCTGCAGCAAGAGTTTGGAATTTCAAGGCATAATCATTAATGGAACTATTTCCTTGTCGCAGGTTATAAAGTTGGTCTCAGACAGAGGAATCTCCCACCGGACAGCCAAAAACCTCTTTAAAATGAGAAACAAAATGTTGCAGTGATTCAGTAGCAGGACCAGATTGAGACCATATTGTCTCAGCCCATTGCAAAGCACGACCAGACAAATGCTGAATGATAAAGGATATTTTTGACCGTTCGGTGAGAAATTGATATGGCTGCATTTCCAGTAGGGCTCTGGCTTGACAAGATGACCGTCGTTCCAGAGTCTCGTCCCGAGATGGCCACCGTTCCAGAGCCCTCTGTCAAGATGGAGCGCCTCAACTAGGATATAAGGCATTCCTCTACACTTACTGCTCACAGAACCAGAACGATTGGATCTGCTTCCTCCCATGGGCTGAATACAGCCAAAATTCCCTCCGCAAACATTCAACTGGCTTAACTCCCTTTGAGTGTGTACTGGGGTTCCAACCACCTCTCTTTCCTCCAGTGGTCCAGTGAACCTTCTGAACTTCCTGCTGTGGATCATTGGCTTCGACGCAGGGCGACCGAAATCATCCCCCATATTGATCAAACAAGTATAATTCCCGCCTTCCATGTTTCCCTGTTGAAATCAGCGGGAGGGCCTGGTTGGCGTTCCTCCACCTCCTCTCAAGCTAGATGGTCAGACAGCATATCGGGTCCACTCTCTCCTGGATTTGTATTGAAGAGGTCGACACATCTACTACCTGGTAGACTGGGAGGGTTACGGACCAGAGGAGTGTTCTTGGTTAACAGCCGATTGCTTGTTTTTCTATACTGTTTGCTGGCTGCTGATTCATTAAAGTCCCTGTAAAGGCAATTCAAAAAAAAAATTCTAAACACATTATAAATGTTAGAAATGTATTGTTGAAACATATTAGAAAGACTTTGAACTGTGAAGTACTGAATTGTGGAGGTAGACCGTTAAACAGTTTTTCACCATTGCTGTGTTCCGGATTTTTTGGGCGGGGCTAAAAACGGGGGCTCGATGACGCACTGGAGCCCCTGAGCTCGTGGACACACCCCTGAGCTCATGGACACGCCCCTGAGGTCCTGGACACGCCCCTACTCGATGACGCACTGGAGCCCCTGAGCTCGTGGACACACCCCTGAGCTCCTGGACACGCCCCTACTGTCGATGACGCACTGGAGCCCCTGAGCTCGTGGACACACCCCTGAGCTCCTGGACACGCCCCTGAGGTCCTGGACACGCCCCTACTCGATGACACACTGGAGCCCCTGAGCTCGTGGACACACCCCTGAGCTCCTGGACACGCCCCTACTGTCGATGACGCACTGGAGCCCCTGAGCTCGTGGACACACCCCTGAGCTCCTGGACACGCCCCTACTGTCGATGACGCACTGGAGCCCCTGAGCTCGTGGACACACCCCTGAGATCCTGGACACGCCCCTGAGGTCCTGGACACGCCCCTACTCGATGACACACTGGAGCCCCTGAGCTCGTGGACACACCCCTGAGCTCCTGGACACGCCCCTACTGTCGATGACGCACTGGAGCCCCTGAGCTCGTGGACACACCCCTGAGCTCCTGGACACGCCCCTACTGTCGATGACGCACTGGAGCTCCTGAGCTCCTGAACACGCCCCTACTCGATGACGCACTGGAGCCCCTGAGCTCGTGGACACACCCCTGAGCTCCTGGACACGCCCCTACTGTCGATGACGCACTGGAGCCCCTGAGCTCGTGGACACACCCCTGAGCTCCTGGACACGCCCCTACTCGATGACGCACTGTAGCCCCTGAGCTCGTGGACACACCCCTGAGCTCCTGGACACGCCCCTACTGTCGATGACGCACTGGAGCTCCTGAGCTCGTGGACACAACCCTGAGCTCTTGGACACGCCCCTACTGTCGATGACGCACTGGAGCTCCTGAGCTCGTGGACACACCCCTGAGCTCCTGGACACGCCCCTGAGCTCCTGGACACGCCCCTCCTCGATGAGGCACTGGAGCCCCTGAGCTCGTGGACACACCCCTGAGCTCCTGGACACACCCCTGAGCTCCTGGACACGCCCCTGAGGTCCTGGACACGCCCCTACTCGATGAGGCACTGGAGCCCCTGAGCTTGTGGACACACCCCTGAGCTCCTGGACACGCCCCTACTGTCGATGACGCACTGGAGCTCCTGAGCTCGTGGACACACCCCTGAGCTCCTGGACACGCCCCTACTGTCGATGATGCACTGGAGCCCCTGAGCTCGTGGACACACCCCTGAGCTCCTGGACACGCCCCTGAGCTCCTGGACACGCCCCTACTGTCGATGATGCACTGGAGCCCCTGAGCTCTTGGACACACCCCTGAGCTTGTGGACACACCCCTGAGCTCCTGGACACGCCCCTACTGTCGATGACGCACTGGAGCTCCTGAGCTCGTGGACACACCCCTGAGCTCCTGGACACGCCCCTCCTCGATGAGGCACTGGAGCCCCTGAGCTCGTGGACACACCCCTGAGCTCCTGGACACGCCCCTGAGCTCCTGGACACGCCCCTCCTCGATGAGGCACTGGAGCCACTGAGCTCGTAGACACACCCCTGAGCTCCTGGACACACCCCTGAGCTCCTGGACACGCCCCTGAGCTCCTGGACACGCCCCTACTTGATGACACATTTTTCTGTGGTGTGACAAACTCAGAACACATACTTTTTTTTTTTTACTTTACAGGGACTTTAAACACTCTGCACATGGATCCACTTAAGCTTTCTGAGTCCTCATCATAACACTATGAGAATCCATATGTGGTTCTTAAATGTATTCAATTAATTCAGTTAGAATAATAAGACATTATAGGGCTGTTACAAATCAAATGTAATTAGTATCAACAAAATCCATCTTTGCACTTGAAGTGGCATTTGCATGTATTAGATTGTATTTAGGCGTTTAATAGCCGCTCAGAGGCGGCATTAATTAATTGATGCCACAATTATTATTGCATTTTTTTTAATTCAGAAATAATGTTTTAAATATAACACTTTAATGTTGCAACAGGTCGGAAGAGTCCATTAGATATTACAGAACAACTTTGATAGCTGCTACCACAATAAAAAAAGACACTTGAAGATGGCATTGACAGTAAAATAAATAAATAAACCAATTCTTTATATTTCAATATATACAGCACTTATTTTGTGTAAAATGTGACTGCACATGCTCTCAGATGATAAAGAGCTGAATTCAGCAAAGAGAAAAGAAAAAGTATTCAAGTGTTCCTCTCAAAAGAGACGTTTATTTACTTATTAAAAAAAAGTATCATCAAATGTAAATCAACTGAGAATAAAGAGAACTTTTAAAATCAAGCAAATTCTACAGTCCAGGTGTTCATCGTCACTCGTCAAGTGCTCTCATCAGCCTTGAATGCTATTCTGTTTGACTTATACTCAACATAAATGCTTTGCTCTCATTTTAATATATGGTTATTTTTTTTAAATAGAGATGAGCAAACATCAAACATATGGCAGGGTTACTGTTCCAGACTGAAGAAAGAGAGAGCAAATTTATCATTTCTGCACGCCTAAAAATCTCTGTCTCCCAACTTTCCTGTGATCTGGCATATGGGCAGTCATATAATATATATTATTGTCCAGCTCTCAGATGTATGTGTTTGTTGAATATGTTTCCACAGATGTGAAAACAATTCTTTCATGACTGTCTTTTGTCATTCAAAACAACCTGATATAGAAAAAGGAGTGCAAATTAACATAAGAATCTTTTATTCTAAAGTACCAGTCATGGGATTCCTCTGGACTTCAAGTTGTCACGATATTAAACACACACATATTGGCATTAGCATATCTACAGTCAAGTGCGTACACCCGATGTAAAGAGACAGAAAGGTGAAAGAAAATTGATTAGCATTTTATGTATAAATAGCCATGGACAAGGACTGTTAAGTGTGAAATTAACATGTAAACAGTTGGACCCCCCCCCCCTCCCACACACACACACACACACACACACACACACACACACACCCCTGCCTCGTTCAAAACCCCAGCATTCTTGATAAACATAAAGCCTTACACAAAGGCCTCATTGTTCCAGTAATGGGCGAGCTCCTAATGGAGATATATTTCCAGGATTATATCAGCATTCAGTTGCAAATTTAGAGTTTTAATCTGGTCCTGTCTATGAATAAGAGCATCCTTTGAATGCTCGGGACACCTGGTGCCGTGGGTTCGAGATGTGTGGGGGCTCAGCCTGACCCGCTCCCGCTGCCAACACAGCTTTCCCACACTTTCTTTCAGCCGTGGAGAAAAGCTGCTACATAGCACCCTTGTTACTTTATTCTCCTTCAATAAAGAAAAAGTTCCTTGCAAAGTCAAAAAGTAATAGACAACAGGAAAAGAATTTCCTTATCGTTCTCATCGCCTTACGTTTTCTCAGGTTGGGTTTAGGATTTCAGAAGGGTAAGGAGAGAGAGAGAGAGAGAGAGAGAGAGAGAGAGGCTCGCGTTCAATACTGTAAGAGAGAGGAGGGCTGTAATAAGAGGAGCTTAGCTTCGCTCATTTGTAAAGACCCTTTTGTGGATTTATTGCACACTAGCCATATCACTGAAAGCATCCATATTCCACTCGACACACTTCTGCACATTTCAAGGCACGATGTATGGCTAAAGTTGTTTGTCTGTGTTTGTGAGTGAGGGTGATAGAAGCACACAAACACTGCTTTGTTCCTCTCTTTATAAAAACCTTTCCAAGACCGAGAGTTCTTCTCAAATGAGACCATTTTCAAATGTGGTCAAAGATCAGTCAGAAAAGCCCAGTGCCCTGATCAGACATGGAGGAGACGAGCGCTTTCACACTTCTTTCAACCCAACTCTGAGTCAAAAATGGACAAACACAGTTTTTATTAATTGTATTAACCCAACATTTGGGTTTGTCCATATTTGACCCAAAATTGGGTTAAGACAACCCAGCATTTACAGAATAGTTTAAAGAGGGAAACACACTCCTTTACATAACTAGAGCTAAATTCACACATTTCTATAAGCATGGCACGTCCTGACTGATAAATGATGTTTTCATTAATCACAATTAAGATGGCAATGCGAAAAAGTATATGATAATCTTTCTAATTATTTCAGATGATTTCCTCTGCACGCTTCTCATGACTTTTGTCACACAATGAAATAGTGAATGCTATCCTCCGTACTCCTCATGGCGGCGCTTCCGGTCCGGGAACTTCTGTTCAAAAACACCGAAACTAATCATTTCAAATCATAAGGTGATTTAATAAAGCTGATCCGTCAGTGAGACTGAAAGATCTGTCAGTTTCCCTTCATGATTTATTTTTGACATGATATAGCAAGAGTATCTACGGCAAGAGCTCTGTCAGTGCGCACTTTCTGTGAAAGAATGAAAAGGGCATATTCTGCACATCTATGGACTGTTCTTCAGATTTGATTTACAATATTTTCCATTAATAATTCACTGGATGCACAAAGACTCTCTCGTTTTTCCCCTCAATTCTCCTCACGTCTCTTTCCAGGTTTGTTTTCACAGATAAATACAATTTATTATGTGTCAAAATGACGGAAATCACTGTGAAATAGTATCAAGCAATGATGAACATTTTGATTTAGGCACCGTATGTTACATAATATAGATATAGTAAATTACTACAGTGATATTTATCTTGGAAAGAGTCGCGCTTCTGGGGTTATTCAGGGTCTGTTGGTGAAAGTGTCTTGTTGATGCTTTTACACGTTTAAATGTCCTTTTAATGTTCGATGGTTGAAGGGTGAGTCGAATAAGATCATCTCATTGTATCCAGAAGTTACACTCGTGAAAAACCATGAGCCGTAGGAATAAGGATATAATTAGAATTTTTATTACATAATATAGACAGTTATTTATGTACATCTTTACTTAGAGCAGATATGATTCTACATATTTAATTACAATAGTGATAAGAAGTGCGTAACCTGACGGAGTATTGACAGGCGCTCGGGTTTGATCGGCTTGTCTTGTTGAATATTTGCTGTAATGATCCGTGTGATGATATGTGGACCTGACGAACACGCGAGCAAAAACACACACAGGGTTGTTTACATAAATCTCTCATTTCATGCAGCAAGAAACTGACAGTTTCCGAGCTGGAGAGTGTGTTAACCATTAATCACTGGCTCTAGCGCGCGCGGGGTCGAGAGCGTTCAGCCTAAAGCCGATTATTGCTCATAAATAAGTACAGCGGCCCCGGGCGCCCGAGGACAGGCTATTAGCATATGACAGGGCGATCGACGGAGCAGTTATCATATTACAGTGGGGAACCCCGCACAGGGCACATTAGCGTCCGCGGGGATCTATATCCAATAGACTGCACACAGGGGACAGCATAATTAGATATGGCACTGGAACAGCGAGACGTGGACAGATGTGTGGATGTGACCGGGGCCGACGCGAGCTCGTGCTTCTCCTAGTGTTGTTCAGACACGCTGAGTGAGATTTTAATTTACAGACGGCCTTCCGCTGCTCACTTCACTGTGCACACGCCACAATTAGCAGCTAGCTATCGCGGTAAAGTCCCGCGAGCCGGCCAAGCCCGCCTAACCCTCTCCGGCACGGCCAATCCGTCGGAACGGTCAGTGGATTTACTCACTTTATCCTATATTAGAGACTTCTGCGTGTGAGCGCTCACACAAACATGCAACACGGGAGAAACGCTTTCACGGTGAGCGCTCTCCTCATACGGATCAGTTCCACAGCATGTCCACCAATTAAATGACTTCCCATTTGACCACCATTAGGAGCAGCCGACACACACCGACTGAACAGACGCGCGAGGTTTCTGTCTTTCATTCCGGCCCTGTTCGGCCGAACAAACGGCTGCCGCTTACAACGAGGTGGATTCACATCGGCGGGTGCAGGTAACGCAAATTAAAACTTCACACGCGTGACCTCGAACCGTCTGTGATTTTACACCACCAATTAAGGCTCTCTTGACAGCTGTGTGAACAGTTTCATTAGAGGAGATAATAATGCAAAGTGAAATGATAAGCGATCATTATTATATATCCGCAGACATTACAGGCCACGTTAATGAGGTGTAAATTATCTCATTATTTTTTGAAAGAGTAGAGATTAGATGAAAGCAGAATGGACATGATTCTGCCATGTTCAGAAAACTCAATGCTAATTAGAAGCCGATCTTCAGCGGCCAATGAGGCACAACGCTGGTAAACAATCCCCAATCCTGGCGCTCGAGAGGGACACAGGAGCTGGAACACAGAATAAACACATTTCTATCTACTGACAATGAAAGGCTGTATTTACTGCAGTCGTTGGCGTTCAGAAGTGAACTGAGAATGTCTTTTACATTTAAAAGCTGAACTTGAATTCTTCGCAAACAGAATGCAGACTTTTTTAATAATACATATTTCAGCATTCGTACCCATAAACAAGCTGTCAAACAAACAACATTTGGGAAATTTCTAGAAACATCAATGCAACCCATTTTATGTTATTTGAACTTCAATGTTATAACATAAAAATGTATTGAAACATAATTATTGCACATTTCATTGTACTTATGAGTCCCTTTACAGTGTTTCTCCACTGCTTACACACATTTTCAAAACTTTGCCTCTTTTTTTTTTCAAAACACACAAATAAAAAAAATGCACACACAATGCTTCACATCTCTTGCTAAACGAAGCACTGCATTGAAAACATCACACACATCTCGAACACACACTTATTCAGAACCTGAAGCTCTTCCTTCAGGAGCTCAGATGAACATTCTGGACCAGACTGAAAGATATCGGCGGAGAGATGTTGGAAAAATCACGGGAAACACGGAAGCAAGATGGACACAAAACTATTTGTTTTTTCATGTGGTTGTGAATACAGTATGACAGTCCGAAAAACCCATAACTCGACCTTTGACCTTTTATAGGCCTATTCTAAAGCCCTGATTGGTGGGTGTTCAGTAAAGCAGTGTGTGTGTGTGTGTGTGTGTGTGTGTGTGTGTGTGTTTGGAGTGTGTGTGTGGCATTTTTATAGGTTGTGTTTGAAAAAGGAAATCAAGAGACTTCTGTGAGATGTGTGTGTGTTTCATAGAGAAGTGTGTGTTGTGGTTTGCAAAGAGTGTTTTATGAAAGTCGAAGGCCGAGAATGAGTGTACGGTTGTGCAGATCTGGTGTGTGTTCTGGTGTTTGAGTGTCAGGTTTCAGACATTGTGTGATAAGTGAGGAGTGTGTGTGTGTGCAGTTGAAGAGCACTGTAAACTGTGGACTGTACCTCAGATCACGCCAGAACACACAGCTTTAGTGGATCCGCTCAGGGCTTTTTCTGCTTTCACCAGTCATGGACTGTGACAAAGTATTTAATAAATGTACTTTTATTGTTATCAAATATCTTAATTTATTTCTTTGTTTAGAGTACCTATTTGTCATTATTATTTGACGCGAGCGTAACTGGCTTTTAAAGGGAATGTGAGACGAGACTCTGATTGGTTCTTTACACGTTATGCCTAAAACACACACATTACTCATTAAGAGAATAGGACGACTCTTTCAGACCGGCCATTTGTCCCGTCGTTAAACTAGCAGAAGTGTATTCGGGCGCCCTGAGCGCACTCGTTTAACCCTTGCTTTAGACCATGAGCTGAGATCTTTAACACAGGGCTCTAATGTCTGCATCCACATTCCTCAGTGACTGACGCTGGCAATACTTGACAATTCAGAAAGATTGATAATAATGTTAGCCTGAGCGCTAGCCTCTCTCCGTTTCCCCGTCCACCACCTCACCTTCTTCATCCTCACCTGAGGATCCTCTTCTGTTCTTCATCCTCACTGAGGATCCTCTTCTGTTCTTCATCCTCACCTGAGGATCCTCTTCTGTTCTTCATCCTCACTGAGGATCCTCTTCTGTTCTTCATCCTCACCTGTGGATCCTCTTCTGTTCTTCATCCTCACTGAGGATCCTCTTCTGTTCTTCATCCTCACCTGAGGATCCTCTTCTGTTCTTCATCCTCACTGAGGATCCTCTTCTGTTCTTCATCCTCACCTGAGGATCCTCTTCTGTTCTTCATCCTCACTGAGGATCCTCTTCTGTTCTTCATCCTCACCTGTGGATCCTCTTCTGTTCTTCATCCTCACTGAGGATCCTCTTCTGTTCTTCATCCTCACTGAGGATCCTCTTCTGTTCTTCATCCTCACTGAGGATCCTCTTCTGTTCTTCATCCTCACCTGTGGATCCTCTTCTGTTCTTCATCCTCACCTGTGGATCCTCTTCTGTTCTTCATCCTCACCTGTGGATCCTCTTCTGTTCTTCATCCTCACCTGTGGATCCTCTTCTGTTCTTCATCCTCACCTGTGGATCCTCTTCTGTTCTTCATCCTCACCTGTAGATCCTCTTCTGTTCTTCGTCCTCACCTGAGGATCCTCTTCTGTTCTTCATCCTCACCTGTGGATCCTCTTCTGTTCTTCATCCTCACTGAGGATCCTCTTCTGTTCTTCATCCTCACTGAGGATCCTCTTCTGTTCTTCATCCTCACCTGTGGATCCTCTTCTGTTCTTCATCCTCACCTGTGGATCCTCTTCTGTTCTTCATCCTCACCTGTGGATCCTCTTCTGTTCTTCATCCTCACCTGTGGATCCTCTTCTGTTCTTCATCCTCACCTGTGGATCCTCTTGTGTTCTTCATCCTCACCTGAGGATCCTCTTCTGTTCTTCATCCTCACTGTGGATCCTCTTCTGTTCTTCATCCTCACCTGTGGATCCTCTTGTGTTCTTCATCCTCACTGAGGATCCTCTTCTGTTCTTCATCCTCACCTGAGGATCCTCTTCTGTTCTTCATCCTCACTGAGGATCCTCTTCTGTTCTTCATCCTCACCTGTGGATCCTCTTCTGTTCTTCATCCTCACTGAGGATCCTCTACTGTTCTTCATCCTCACCTGAGGATCTTCCTCTTCTGTTCTTCATCCTCAACTGAGGATCCTCTTCTGTTCTTCATCCTCACCTGAGGATCCTCTTCTGTTCTTCATCCTCACCTGTGGATCCTCTTTGGTTCTTCATCCTCACTGAGGATCCTCTTCTGTTCTTCATCCTCACCTGAGGATCCTCTTCTGTTCTTCATCCTCACCTGAGGATCCTCTTCTGTTCTTCATCCTCACCTGTGGATCCTCTTCTGTTCTTCATCCTCACCTGTGGATCCTCTTCTGTTCTTCATCCTCACTGAGGATCCTCTTCTGTTCTTCATCCTCACCTGAGGATCCTCTTCTTTTCTTCATCCTCATTGAGGATCCTCTTCTGTTCTTCATCCTCACCTGAGGATCCTCTTCTGTTCTTAATCCTCACTGAGGATCCTCTTCTGTTCTTCATCCTCACCTGAGGATCCTCTTCTGTTCTTAATCCTCACCTGTGGATCCTCTTCTGTTCTTCATCCTCACTGAGGATCCTCTACTGTTCTTCATCCTCACCTGAGGATCTTCTTCCGTTCTTCATCCTCACCTGTGGATCCTCTTCTGTTCTGCATCCTCACTGAGGATCCTCTTCCGTTCTTCATCCTCACTGAGGATCCTCTTCTGTTCTTCATCCTCACTGAGGATCCTCTTCCGTTCTTCATCCTCACTGAGGATCCTCTTCTGTTCTTCATCCTCACCTGTGGATCCTCTTCTGTTCTTCATCCTCACTGAGGATCCTCTTCCGTTCTTCATCCTCACTGAGGATCCTCTTCCGTTCTTCATCCTCACCTTTGGATCCTCTTCTGTTCTTCATCCTCACTGAGGATCCTCTTCTGTTCTTCATCCTCACCTGTGGATCCTCTTCCGTTCTTCATCCTCACTGAGGATCCTCTTCTGTTCTTCATCCTCACTGAGGATCCTCTTCCGTTCTTCATCCTCACTGAGGATCCTCTTCCGTTCTTCATCCTCACCTGTGGATCCTCTTCCGTTCTTCATCCTCACTGAGGATCCTCTTCTGTTCTTCATCCTCACTGAGGATCCTCTTCTGTTCTTCATCCTCACTGAGGATCCTCTTCTGTTCTTCATCCTCACTGAGGATCCTCTTCTGTTCTTCATCCTCATTGAGGATCCTCTTCTGTTCTTCATCCTCACTGAGGATCCTCTTCTGTTCTTCATCCTCACCTGAGGATCCTCTTCTGTTCTTCATCCTCATTGAGGATCCTCTTCTGTTCTTCATCCTCACTGAGGATCCTCTTCTGTTCTTCATCCTCACCTGAGGATCCTCTTCTGTTCTTCATCCTCACTGAGGATCCTCTTCTGTTCTTCATCCTCACCTGAGGATCCTCTTCTGTTCTTCATCCTCACCTGTGGATCCTCTTCTGTTCTTCATCCTCACTGAGGATCCTCTTCTGTTCTTCATCCTCACTGAGGATCCTCTTCTGTTCTTCATCCTCACTGAGGATCCTCTTCTGTTCTTCATCCTCATTGAGGATCCTCTTCTGTTCTTCATCCTCACTGAGGATCCTCTTCTGTTCTTCATCCTCACCTGAGGATCCTCTTCTGTTCTTCATCCTCATTGAGGATCCTCTTCTGTTCTTCATCCTCACTGAGGATCCTCTTCTGTTCTTCATCCTCACCTGAGGATCCTCTTCTTTTCTTCATCCTCACTGAGGATCCTCTTCTGTTCTTCATCCTCACCTGTGGATCCTCTTCTGTTCTTCATCCTCACTGAGGATCCTCTTCCGTTCTTCATCCTCACTGAGGATCCTCTTCCGTTCTTCATCCTCACTGAGGATCCTCTTCCGTTCTTCATCCTCACCTGAGGATCCTCTTCTGTTCTTCATCCTCACTGAGGATCCTCTTCTGTTCTTCATCCTCACTGAGGATCCTCTTCTGTTCTTCATCCTCACTGAGGATCCTCTTCTGTTCTTCATCCTCACTGAGGATCCTCTTCTGTTCTTCATCCTCACCTGAGGATCCTCTTCTGTTCTTCATCCTCACTGAGGATCCTCTTCTGTTCTTCATCCTCACCTGAGGATCCTCTTCTGTTCTTCATCCTCACTGAGGATCCTCTTCTGTTCTTCATCCTCACCTGTGGATCCTCTTCTGTTCTTCATCCTCACTGAGGATCCTCTTCTGTTCTTCATCCTCACTGAGGATCCTCTTCTGTTCTTCATCCTCACCTGAGGATCCTCTTCTGTTCTTCATCCTCACTGAGGATCCTCTTCTGTTCTTCATCCTCACCTGAGGATCCTCTTCTGTTCTTCATCCTCACTGAGGATCCTCTTCTGTTCTTCATCCTCACCTGAGGATCCTCTTCTGTTCTTCAACAGAGGATCCTAGCTGGTGTGTGGTGAGCGCACTGGCGCCGTTGTACTGTGGCTGCCGTCGCATCATCCAAGTGGAGCTGCACACTGGTGCTGGTTGAGGAGAGAACCCCTGATATGATTGTAAAGCGCTTTGGGTGTACAGTAGTACATATGAAAGCGCTATATAAATGCCTCATTCATTCATTCATCCTCACCTGAGGATCCTCTTCTGTTCTTCATCCTCACCTGTGGATCCTCTTCTGTTCTTCATCCTCACTGAGGATCCTCTACTGTTCTTCATCCTCACCTGTGGATCCTCTACTGTTCTTCATCCTCACCTGAGGATCCTCTTGTGTTCTTCATCCTCACCTGTGGATCCTCTACTGTTCTTCATCCTCACCTGTGGATCCTCTACTGTTCTTCATCCTCACCTGTGGATCCTCTACTGTTCTTCATCCTCACCTGTGGATCCTCTACTGTTCTTCATCCTCACCTGTGGATCCTCTTCTGTTCTTCATCCTCACCTGTGGATCCTCTACTGTTCTTCATCCTCACCTGTGGATCCTCTACTGTTCTTCATCCTCACCTGTGGATCCTCTACTGTTCTTCATCCTCACCTGAGGATCCTCTTCTGTTCTTCATCCTCACTGAGGATCCTCTTCTGTTCTTCATCCTCACCTGAGGATCCTCTTCTGTTCTTCATCCTCACTGAGGATCCTCTTCTGTTCTTCATCCTCACCTGAGGATCCTCTTCTGTTCTTCAACAGAGGATCCTAGCTGGTGTGTGGTGAGCGCACTGGCGCCGTTGTACTGTGGCTGCCGTCGCATCATCCAAGTGGAGCTGCACACTGGTGCTGGTTGAGGAGAGAACCCCTGATATGATTGTAAAGCGCTTTGGGTGTACAGTAGTACATATGAAAGCGCTATATAAATGCCTCATTCATTCATTCATCCTCACCTGAGGATCCTCTTCTGTTCTTCATCCTCACCTGTGGATCCTCTTCTGTTCTTCATCCTCACTGAGGATCCTCTACTGTTCTTCATCCTCACCTGTGGATCCTCTACTGTTCTTCATCCTCACCTGAGGATCCTCTTGTGTTCTTCATCCTCACCTGTGGATCCTCTACTGTTCTTCATCCTCACCTGTGGATCCTCTACTGTTCTTCATCCTCACCTGTGGATCCTCTACTGTTCTTCATCCTCACCTGTGGATCCTCTACTGTTCTTCATCCTCACCTGTGGATCCTCTTCTGTTCTTCATCCTCACCTGTGGATCCTCTTCTGTTCTTCATCCTCACCTGTACTCCTCTCCCATGATTACTCTCTCTTTCTGTCCTCTGGTTCCCTGCCAGACTGAGCTGAGTCTCACTGAGTCTCACACAACTATAGAATCAGTTAATAATGCTCATGTGAACGCCATCAGCATTTATGACAGGTTCAGTTTAAAGTCTGTTAAAGAGAACGGCGTCGTCTTAGCGGCCCCTAATTTAATAACAAATGATCATTTCGCTGGAAGAGAATCAATCAAAACTAACTTTAGCTGGAAATAACATTATTCAAGAACCGCTATAAAACCAAACTAATCTCTGTTACTTTAAATTATATTAATTTTATCTCTGTAAAGCTGTTTTGAAACAATCTACATTGTTAAAAGCGCTATATAAATGAGGATGACTTGACTTGACTCACTGTGTCAGGGTTGTCTATTATAGTCTAGTTATTCAACTCTAGAAAGTGCCTTCATTTCTCCAGCTATACCAGTCTGTCTTCCCCCTGCTCACCCTTTGTGTTTACAGTCCTCTGTTGCCTTTCCTGCTGTTTATTGTTCAGTGTCATCCGAGTCTGTTAGTCAGAGAGACACGGAGCCGTCCTGATGCTCTGCTGTCGAGTGCGTCTCAGTCACACACTCCAGTGATGTTATACTGAATATCAGCACTCTTCAAACACTGTTTGGCCAATCACATCAGAAGAACACAATTAACTGTAGGACAAATAAAAGTACCTGGTCAAATGATGTAAGTATGTTGTGTTGGACTGGTGGAATTGTTCAGTTTTTATGAACTGCAGTTCAGTCGATTCCATCTCTTGTTATTTCAATTCAATATCTTGTGGGGGTTTTAGCCAGTTCAACTCGAGAGATCATTCTTAAATTCTGAATGTTGAATGGTGGTTAAATGACAAAGAAAGCATTGATTATTAGTCGATGTGGAACAGTTTGCAGCTGTGTTCAAGGCAAGAGATTCTGTGAGAGAAGAGTCACGCTAACTCAAGTGGCTGTTGAACAAATGAAGAGGTCTGTCAACTTCTGTATTCTTCCATCACATTCACTCATTTAAGCATCTGCATTACACACACACACACACACACACACACACACACACATATATATATATATTAGTGCTGGGCAACGATTAATCACATCCAAAATAAAAGTTTGTGTTTACATAATATGTGTGTGTATATTTTGTATATATAAATACACACAGATGCATGTATATATTCAATTAAATTTGCATGTATATACTCTATATATGTTTATACATAATTTATAGTATATATAAATATAAATATTTATATATATATAAAAAAAACTTAAATATATACATGCATGTGTGTATTTATATATACAAAATAACTATATACAGTACACAGCATATATTATGTAAACACAAACTTTTATTTCGGATGCGATTAATCGAGATGAGTCGTTGCCCAGCACTATTATATATATAAAACATTGATCAATATTGCGGACTAATATTCCTCTCGTGCCGAATGCAGGAGAATTGCAGAAGACGGTCATTATGCAATTTCTCCCACGACTGATTGTATCTCATCCTTTGTTTTCTCATATTTTCCCAGGAAGCGCATGTGTGATGTGTGTGTGAGATTGCAGGGGTGTTTGATGAGTGTAGAACATGTTGAAAGCAGCACGTCAATATTCTCTCCGTCACTGAAGGTGACCCTTGGCTTCAGTGTTTAGAGTTTGTGCACGCAGGGCTTTGATGGTAAATTTGTTGAGTTGGTTACGTGGAGAGGCTATTATGGATTTACTATCTGGGCCTGAGGTGCCGGCTGCTGATTATGTGATTAAATCAATAATCATTTCTGTTTGGGCTCCTTCGCTCCTCGGCATCAAGCCTCTTTTTCCTGTGGAACAGAGAGAAGACAAAAGAGCATACACACACACAAACATTTACAATTCTATTGGGAAGACATATATTTTTGACTATTTCTATCGAGATCATCTACAAATTGAAGAATGAAAGAAAATGCAGTAGCCAATGGGAGTACATCTTCATTTTTTAAAGGATGTAATGCATGTTATGTAATGTTGGCAGAAATGCAGACTGATATTCAAAAGGAAGGTGTTTATTAGGAGATTCACGAACGCTGTAATGCTTTTACATCAGAGAAGTGTTTCCTAACCCTGTTCTTGGAGGCACGTCGGCAGTTTCAGTGTTCATGTTTATCCCACATCTGGTTCAGGTCTAAGAGTCTCTACTGTTGAGCTAATGAGTTAAATGAAGTGTGTTTGCTAAGTTCTAACATGTGGAGAGCTCTCAGGAACAGGGTTGGGAAACACGGCATTAGTGGACATGTGTGTCTGTGCATTTTGGAGTTTGCTTGTATTGACAGAAATGTTGTTCTAGAGCAGAAAACAGATTAAAGAAAAATATGAACTCGACTGTAAAATGTCTGATTTGTATCCACGTCGCTTAGCCAGCAGAGCGGCTTCTGTGTAGCATTTAGCTAACGCGATCATCAAACATTAAACCGCATGAAAACTGGCTGGTGTCGCTGAATGAAGTGTTGAACCCATGAGGAGACGACGACTGAAGCTTCCAGGTGTTGCTGGACTCGAGCGACTCCGTCTGTGTTTTAAACATCGTTCTCAATCCCTCACGGACCAAGACTTTTCTCAGCTTTTGAAACGAAATATTGCTTTTTTATGGAACTAGTGCTTTCGATCTAAAATTGGTGAAATGATTTCAGTGTGTGTATCAGTATTTTTTTTAGATTTCCAGCACATTTTAACAATACCTTGATAATACTGATAACCATGATCATTTTGGTCACTATAATCGTGATATGAAATTTTCATACCGATTCAACTCTATGAATATGGATCTTGTATTTCTGTTGTCTTGTAGGTAAAAATTGTGGGGGTTTTTTATCCAAATTTGGGTCACATGTGGACAAACCCAACCATTGGGTGAAAAATTTCATTTAACGTCAGGGTTTGTCCAAATTTTACCCAGTATTTTTAAGTGTAGCATCTTTACAATGACCACAGTAAAAAATGTTGGGCAATTTTTTTTAAATGTTGGGTAATTTCTAGTAATAACCCATCTGTTGGGTTAAATACGTGTGTCGTATGTGCACTTGTGTATTTTGAATTTAGGCACACAATTATGTATATTTACATTAAATTCTAGACTCCCCAATAGTTAGTTTGTCATTTAAAAAATATATTTGTTGAGATTTATTGTTTTATACAAATAAACAATCTGTATTTGAAAACAAAGTGTATTTTATTTATTAAAATAATGCCATTGATAAAACATTTTTCTTTTTTAAACACTTATTTAACCCAACTGGCTTGACTGGGTTAAAATAACCCACCGCTGGGAAGGTGCTATACCACCCCATAGTTGGGTTACTCGTTGGGTTATTTTTAACCCAGCATTATTAAGTGAGAAGAATCATTGCCAGAGAGGATTGTGAAGGTACAGTACAATAGAGTACAGACACATCTGTGTGTGATGCCAGCCTCTCTCTGAAACCACACACACACACACACACCTTCCCAGCACTGCCAGTGTTCTGCTGTTGTGTCTAGACCACAGGAAATACATCATTAAGCTGGTTTACAACTAACAAGAAACAGCTCTGATGTGCAGATCGCCTCAGTAGTTTCATAGCTTGTTCTGCAAGATTATAGGGACACACATTGATAAATCAATCCCATAATAGTGAATTTGTAATTGTAAATGTAAATGTTCAGAAATTGTAGATCTCCCAGTTTTTGCACGTGTGAGTGGAAGGCTCCTTAAGTCAAATGTATAGCTAGTCTAGAAACATCTGTAAGACAGGGATTTAGCAGATCGGGAAACACTTTAGAATACGGTTCCTTCGTTAATGAATAACTACACAAGAACCAATGAGTAACACAATATTAACAATCTAGTAACTATTATTAACTAACAAGAAACTCTGATTAACGAACTAGTAAGTAATAGCGCACAGATGAAAGTGGTAGTTCACTATTAACTGATCAATAACTACTATTTTTTTTAATGCTTCCCAGAGAACTACTGAAATGTTTCATAATTCATGTAAAACTAATCAATAACCAATCCAGGACAAATGACTAGCACTACATTAACATTTGAACTGCTACTGTAAATGAGACACAAGGTTGTTTACATTATCAATTTGTAATAGCATAGCAGACTTATGATTTGGGAAAGCTGTTAATAATTGGCCTATGCTGTCTATTTTGAATTATTTTAAAGAAATGGATTTTTAAGTGCAGTTGTCGGGACCTTACTTGTCCTGTGGCCAATTTCCCACATTCCTCTGGACTGGCATTGAATCACTGGAGTCACGGTGAGTACTGGGACATATTGAGTCTTCAGCCACCCAAATACCATACAGTTATTTTATTAATTAACCTACCTCCCCAAAAAATATGTTTTTATGTATGTCTCCTAGCTCATATATATATATATCTGTGTGTGTGTGTGTGTGTGTGTGTGTGTGTGTGTGTGTGTGTGTGTGTGAGAGTGAGAAGATTCTACACTTTATTGGCTTTTCATTAGTAACTACTGTAAGAATCATGGTAGCTAACTAGTCATGACTCAAGTGGTATTCATACTTCTATGGGAATTACTAATTATTTGGATCCGTATTCTAAAGTGAAGATCATGGGAACTAACTAATGACTAAAGTGTTACTACATACTTCTAAAGAAATTTTCTAAAAGTATACTAAAGTTCTACTAAAGTTCACCAAAAATCACAAACGCTTGAAATGACTTTTGTGTTTGGTTGCACAAATCATGACTAGTTCATGTAGTAACACTTGAGTCATTATTAGTTAGATCCCATGATCTTCACTTTAGAATACAGATCCACATAATTAGTAATTCCCATAGAAGTATGAAGTACCACTTTCATCTGTGCCGCTGTGCGCTATTACTTGCTAATTCGTTAATCAGTGTTTCTTTTTAGTTAATAGTAGTTACTAAATTGTTAATAAACTTTTTCAGTAGTTCTCTGGGAAGCATTAAAAAAATAGTAGTTATTGATCAGTTAATAGTGAACTACCACTTTCATCTGTGCGCTGTTACTTACTAGTTCGTTAATCAGAGTTTCCTGTTAGTTAATAATAGTTACTAGATTGTTAATATTGTGTTACTCATTGGTTCTTGTGTAGTTATTCATTAACGAAGGAACCGTATTCTAAAGTGTTACCGCAGATCGTAGACACACAGCAGAACATTTTAAACACAGAAGTGTGTAAATGGAGAAAGACAGCTGAAAGAGATGACTGACACACATCTGAGCGTAGAGTCTTCTCCAGCTGAAGAACTTCCCTGCATCCTTCAGTCGGTCTCCTCACAGGTAACGCACAGATACACTCCTGACGGGGACACACACACTCTCAGATGTCTGATCATGCGCTAGCCTTCATTTATAATGCATTATATATGTATATTAATGCCTTAAAATGCACCTTATAATGCATTGTGGTCTCATGAATAATTATTATAAAACATTATAGTACACTCTACTATAGCAAAATGCAGGGTTGTTGTAAACCAAATTTGGGTCAAATATGGACAAACCCAACCATTGGGTTAAAAATGAAATTAAAAAATGTAACCCAACGGCTGGGTTTGTCCATATTTGACCCAAATTTGGGTTAAAATAACCCAGCATTTTTTAGAGTACCCTTATCTATTCAGTGTGACTTCGGATAACGCATTATCACACAACAAACAACCAATTTCAGATGCAACAAGGAATCTGCAAATATTATAATGCATTTTTACTTTGATTACAATTATTTATGAAAATACATAATGCATTATAATGTACATTATGAATACCTTTATAGTGCATTTCACATGAAGACTTTGAAGTGTTGCCAATAATGCTTTATCCTTTAAAAACATCTGATTTTCCTAAAACAAGCTTCACAAACAGAAAAGGGGGAAAACAACCTTAGATTATTTCTAAACATAAACAAAAGCACTTGCATACACCATTCATGGTCTGATGAAAAGCTCAAATGTGTTTTGAACAATGACTGATAACTACTTGGTTACTCACGTAACCTCAGTTCCCTGAGTTAGGGAACGAAGTATTGCGTAGCTATACGCAGTGGGAAAACTCCTTTTCCTCGATTCTACTGAACCTTATGTAAAATGCATTTGCAGCTGCACAGCTAGCACATAGAGCGTCTCGCTCGCTCATAGGCTCTGCTGCAGCAACTGCACATCCAATGGCGCATCGTGTAAAGCCCGCCCCAACGCTTCTGATTGGTGCCGCGATTTCGACGGATTAGAAATGGGCTTGAGTGAGCTCTTTGCCAGACTAACTTGCAGACCAAATCTAAAATTGCCGGAAGTTGTCTGGCTTTTCCCAGGCCAGGGAATACCAGGACCACACACACACACACACACACACACACATGCATACACACACACTGACACACAAACACACACACACACACACACTGTCTGAAAGGGAATATACCAAAAAGCACAATACGGGCACTATGAATCATTAATTAAAAGTGAATCGAATTTAATTAAAAGCGAATCGAATCGATTTGCCGTCCGCCAGAAGATTCACAGCTCTAGTCAAGAGCAGAACTGTTTCCCATCGCACATCTCTGTGTCTACCACCAAACAATGTTTACCATAAAAATCTTAATGGATGTCTGAAGAGAATGTTAATTAATTATGCATGAATTCATGTTGTATAGTGTTAATTGAACAAACCTATTTCATTATTATTACTGTATCAAGCAGGTGTTCCGAAGTAATAAAAATCTCTCCTAAGGGGAGATGAAGTAATGATAATCCTGCTGTTTATATCCGAGGACATGTGACCGGTGTTCATAATGCATATGAGCGGTGTCAGATATCCAGTTACTCATAATAAAACCCCAACCAATCGCCATTAACTGAAGCTACTGTACATCTGCACACATATTCTGCTCTTCTTCACTCTTCCTCTCTCACGAGACTGTGTTCTCCTCATTAGAGCTCCAGGTAAAGATACGCCGGGTGACCGAGCTTCAATCAGAACCGGCCAGTTCCGTTTTTTGTTTTATTTCGGACAAACTCTGTTCTGGACTTGCACACAAAATGCATTGCAATCATTTGCCAAAATGTAATTCGTGTGGAAATATGATGAAGTCTGTAAACAGGGCGTCAGAGATGTTATAGACGGGACACGCTGTAGACGAACACAGAGAAGAGCAGAGAAACACTGGACCAGGCACAGCAAAAATCTTCACATTAAATTGGAGTGGGAGTTTATATGGATGCGTTTCGGAAGAGAACTGACTGACTTCACAAAAGTTTCCATCTTACTGTGCCTCCGTATGATGCCTATTAAAGTAGTGTTTATAAGTTCAGCACTGCTCTGTTTACCGGGGAAACTCTGTATTGCTCCTGTTCCATAAGCACCACCTTCTGGCAGGGAGTCAAATTGCATTTATTTAAAAAAAAATAATAATTGGAGGGTGATGGGTGGTGCTCAGGTTTCCTTATATATAAGGAGGGGGGTTTCATCACTGTCTTATTTCTATGATTTTCTTCAATAGTTCTCATGCAATGAAAGTTCGGTCATTATTTCCCAAGGGTAAAATTCTGAACTGAAGAACTGGTTTCCTTTCAATTCGTGAATTGGAATTTGAATAACAGGAAGAGGATTTTCTTAATTCCAGATAGCAAATGATCTTGAAATTGTGCGCAGCTGAATGGTTTCAGATCTCCGCCTTGTAAACACCTCCTAAATTATGTCATTAACATATAAAACAGCACCAGACAATATCTAAATCTTTTGCTTGAGAACGTCAAGCGGCAAGAAATGCTTAGATTACCAAAAATAAACAAAAATGGGTGGATAATCATAGTAAATATAATGCAAAAATAAACAATTAAAAAAAATTTAATCAG
Source organism: Rhinichthys osculus (assembly GCA_029959095.1). Lineage (NCBI taxonomy): Eukaryota > Metazoa > Chordata > Actinopteri > Cypriniformes > Leuciscidae > Rhinichthys > Rhinichthys osculus. Next base: position 41,352,570 of record JARWKJ010000016.1, on the reverse strand, counting down.
TCCAATTATTCCTCTGGCTGGAATTTGAACTGTGTGCTAAGAGCTAATAATGGCCTTGCTCAGATAATATTGCACAAACCTAAAGATGACATGCATGGCAGGGTATCATGTAAGGTTAAATTAACAGTTTTAAATATTGACGTTTATTGTTAAGTATAACTAAATTAGTTCAATTTTTTTCTTAAAACTGGCATCCGTCCATTGACATTAATGCATGAGCCGGATGTGACGACACTCGGGCTGTGATAAAGCCCATCAGTCTAACGCTTACCTCAAACCTGGGTCCGGTGTGAGGACACCAACCTCTCCACAGGGGGCTGTATGCTAACTAATCTTCCATGAATATGTATTTAGCGGTATCGTTGTGCCGCAGAAATTTATCCTTAGACAATCTGTGCTGTGCAGTTATTGTGAAATATAAGCAGTTATTATTCATTGCGTCACAGCTTACCGAACCATCAGCTGTGCTCAGAGTTTCTTCTTGTGGCAAGAGCGAATTCTTCAATGTTTATGTCCGTCACGCAACTGTGCCGTCACCTCTTGAGTGTGTTCTTCACTGCTGCCACCATCAAGCATTATTAGAGAGGGCATAGATCAGATAAACTTTATGAGTGAACAACACATCGTACACATCCCGGTGACAGCTCACTGAACTGCGAAACGTTCTTCTTAAAAGACTTGGTACCATTTACATATAACTACGCTGACAGGATGGTAATAATAGCTAGCAAGCAAACCAGCATGTGTGTAACAATATTAAAAAACCCAACAGATCACTCAGATCATTAGGATCACATCAGCTAGAAATACCAAGGGTTCACTCTAAGCAAGGAGAGTCTGCTTTTAGCTATTATGCCAGCCGCAGCTGGAACCAGCTTCCAGAGGAGATCAGATGTGCTCTTACACACATCTGTTTAGCTGTGCTCAAAACACTCTGTTTAGCTGTGCATTTACTGAATGAGCACTGTGCCACTGTCCGTCCGACTGTTTGTACTGTACTTTATTTTATTTTTTATTCTAAACTGTTTTAATTATTTCCTCCTATGTAAGGCACTTTGAATTACCATTGTGTATGAAATGTGCTATATAAATAAACTTGCCTTGCCTTGCCTAATTGTAATTAATCCCATCATGTTTTATGCACATTTTGATATATTTTTGTATGTTTAAAATTGAATAAAGTTTGTACTATTTTTGTTATTTTCTTACTCTTTAACTGTATATGTTGGAATTTATTTAGATTACATTAAATTGTATTATTTAATAATTTGTATTATATAATTTATATATGGATTATTTAGCCTAAAACAATTACTGCAACAAACTGTGTTTGGATGAAATGTAACTTCTTAACACGATTATAAGGCCGTACAGAGTAAGTCCTTTTTGCGTATCTGTGGTTTCATTTGTTCCTATATATTTTTGTCGTAAATTTATAATACATTTTATCAGAACATTTTTGGTGAATCGTGATTTGTTCTTAAAATCATTCGTACGGACATTTCACGCACAATTTGAGAGCCAAAAACTAACAGGGGGATGGAAGGAGCACCAGGACCCCTGGGTGGAAAAGGGAAGGGGCAGCAGGGAGAGAACATGGAGGAGACACTGGATGGAGGAGCCAGGGAGTAGATGATGGAGGGTAGAGGCAGTGCGGAGACGATGGAGGAGCCAGGGAGTAGATGATGGAGGGCAGAGGCAGTGAGGAGACGACGGAGGAGCCAGGGAGTAGATGATGGAGGGCAGAGGCAGTGCGGAGACGACGCAGGAGCCAGGGAGTAGATGCTGGAGGGCAGAGGCAGTGAGGAGACGACGGAGGAGCCAGGGAGGAGATGATGGAGGGTAGAGGCAGTGCGGAGACGACGCAGGAGCCAGGGAGTAGATGATGGAGGGCAGAGGCAGTGAGGAGACGACGGAGGAGCCAGGGAGGAGATGATGGAGGGTAGAGGCAGTGCGGAGACGACGCAGGAGCCAGGGAGTAGATGATGGAGGGCAGAGGCAGTGAGGAGACACTGGATGGAGGAGCCAGGGAGTAGATGATGGAGGGGAAGAGCCAGTGCGGAGACGACGGAGGAGCCAGGGAGTAGATGATGGAGGGTAGAGGCAGTGCGGAGACGACGGATGAGCCAGGGAGGAGATGATGGAGGGTAGAGGCAGTGCGGAGACGACGCAGGAGCCAGGGAGTAGATGATGGAGGGCAGAGGCAGTGAGGAGACACTGGATGGAGGAGCCAGGGAGTAGATGATGGAGGGGAAGAGCCAGTGCGGAGACGACGGAGGAGCCAGGGAGTAGATGATGGAGGGTAGAGGCAGTGCGGAGACAACGGAGGAGCCAGGGAGTAGATGATGGAGGGCAGAGGCAGTGAGGAGACGACGGAGGAGCCAGGGAGTAGATGATGGAGGGCAGAGGCAGTGAGGAGAAGATGGAGGAGCCAGGGAGTAGATGATGGAGGGCAGAGGCAGTGAGGAGACGACGGAGGAGCCAGGGAGTAGATGATGGAGGGCAGAGGCAGTGCGGAGACGACGCAGGAGCCAGGGAGTAGATGATGGAGGGCAGAGGCAGTGAGGAGACGACGCAGGAGCCAGGGAGTAGATGATGGAGGGCAGAGGCAGTGCGGAGACGATGCAGGAGCCAGGGAGTAGATGATGGAGGGCAGAGGCAGTGAGGAGACGACGGAGGAGCCAGGGAGTAGATGATGGAGGGCAGAGGCATTGCGGAGACGACGCAGGAGCCAGGGAGTAGATGATGGAGGGCAGAGGCAGTGAGGAGACGACGCAGGAGCCAGGGAGTAGATGATGGAGGGCAGAGGCAGTGCGGAGACGACGCAGGAGCCAGGGAGTAGATGATGGAGGGCAGAGGCAGTGAGGAGACGACGCAGGAGCCAGGGAGTAGATGATGGAGGGCAGAGGCAGTGAGGAGACGACGGAGGAGTCAGGGAGTAGATGATGGAGGGTAGAGGCAGTGCGGAGATGACGCAGGAGCCAGGGAGTAGATGATGGAGGGCAGAGGCAGTGCGGAGACGACGGATGAGCCAGGGAGTAGATGATGGAGGGTAGAGGCAGTGCGGAGACGACGCAGGAGCCAGGGAGTAGATGATGGAGGGCAGGAGCCAGGGACTAGATGATGGAGGGCAGAGGCAGTGAGGAGACGACGCAGGAGCCAGGGAGTAGATGATGGAGGGCAGAGGCAGTGCGGAGACGACGCAGGAGCCAGGGAGTAGATGATGGAGGGCAGAGGCAGTGAGGAGACGACGCAGGAGCCAGGGAGTAGATGATGGAGGGCAGAGGCAGTGTGGAGATGACGCAGGAGCCAGGGAGTAGATGATGGAGGGCAGAGGCAGTGAGGAGAAGATGGATGAGCCAGGGAGTAGATGATGGAGGGCAGAGGCAGTGAGGAGACAACGCAGGAGCCAGGGAGTAGATGATGGAGGGCAGAGGCAGTGAGGAGAAGATGGAGGAGCCAGGGAGTAGATGATGGAGGGTAGAGGCAGTGCGGAGACGACGGATGAGCCAGGGAGTAGATGATGGAGGGCAGAGGCAGTGAGGAGGCAACGCAGGAGCCAGGGAGTAGATGATGGAGGGCAGAGGCAGTGAGGAGAAGATGGAGGAGCCAGGGAGTAGATGATGGAGGGTAGAGGCAGTGAGGAGACGACGCAGGAGCCAGGGAGTAGATGATGGAGGGTAGAGGCAGTGAGGAGGCGACGGAGGAGCCAGGGAGTAGATGATGGAGGGTAGAGGCAGTGCAGAGACGACGGAGGAGCCAGGGAGTAGATGATGGAGGGTAGAAGCAGTGCGGAGATGACGGAGGAGCCAGGGAGTAAATAATGGAGGGTAGAGGCAGTGCGGAGACGACGGATGAGCCAGGGAGTAGATGATGGAGGGCAGAGGCAGTGAGGAGACGACGCAGGAGCCAGGGAGTAGATGATGGAGGGTAGAGGCAGTGAGGAGGCGACGGAGGAGCCAGGGAGTAAATGATGGAGGGTAGAGGCAGTGCGGAGACGACGGATGAGCCAGGGAGTAGATGATGGAGGGCAGAGGCAATGAGGAGACAACGCAGGAGCCAGGGAGTAGATGATGGAGGGTAGAGGCAGTGAGGAGACGACGGAGGAGCCAGGGAGTAGATGATGGAGGGTAGAGGCAGTGCAGAGACGACGGAGGAGCCAGGGAGTAGATGATGGAGGGTAGAAGCAGTGCGGAGACGACGGAGGAGCCAGGGAGTAAATGATGGAGGGTAGAGGCAGTGCGGAGACGACGGATGAGCCAGGGAGTAGATGATGGAGGGCAGAGGCAATGAGGAGACAACGCAGGAGCCAGGGAGTAGATGATGGAGGGTAGAGGCAGTGCGGAGACGACGGATGAGCCAGGGAGTAGATGATGGAGGGCAGAGGCAATGAGGAGACAACGCAGGAGCCAGGGAGTAGATGATGGAGGGTAGAGGCAGTGCGGAGACGACGGATGAGCCAGGGAGTAGATGATGGAGGGTAGAGGCAGTGAGGAGACAACGCAGGAGCCAGGGAGTAGATGATGGAGGGCAGAGGCAGTGAGGAGAAGATGGAGGAGCCAGGGAGTAGATGATGGAGGGTAGAGGCAGTGCGGAGACGACGGATGAGCCAGGGAGTAGATGATGGAGGGTAGAGGCAGTGAGGAGGCAACGCAGGAGCCAGGGAGTAGATGATGGAGGGCAGAGGAAGTGAGAAGACAATGCAGGAGCCAGGGAGTAGATGATGGAGGGCAGAGGCAGTGAGGAGAAGATGGAGGAGCCAGGGAGTAGATGATGGAGGGTAGAGGCAGTGCGGAGACGACGGATGAGCCAGGGAGTAGATGATGGAGGGCAGAGGCAGTGAGGAGGCAACACAGGAGCCAGGCAGTAGATGATGGAGGGCAGAGGCAGTGAGAAGACAATGCAGGAGCCAGGGAGTAGATAATGGAGGGCAGAGGCAGTGAGGAGAAGATGGAGGAGCCAGGGAGTAGATGATGGAGGGCAGAGGCAGTGAGGAGGCGATGGAGGAGCCAGGCAGTAGATGATGGAGGGTAGAGGCAGTGCTGAGACGACGGAGGAGCCAGGGAGTAGATGATGGAGGGTAGAGGCAGTGCGGAGACGACGGAGGAGCCAGGGAGTAAATGATGGAGGGTAGAGGCAGTGCGGAGACGACGGATGAGCCAGGGAGTAGATGATGGAGGGCAGAGGCAGTGCGGAGACGACGGATGAGCCAGGGAGTAGATGATGGAGGGTAGAGGCAGTGAGGAGGCAACGCAGGAGCCAGGGAGTAGATGATGGAGGGCAGAGGAAGTGAGAAGACAATGCAGGAGCCAGGGAGTAGATGATGGAGGGCAGAGGCAGTGAGGAGAAGATGGAGGAGCCAGGGAGTAGATGATGGAGGGTAGAGGCAGTGCGGAGACGACGGATGAGCCAGGGAGTAGATGATGGAGGGCAGAGGCAGTGAGGAGGCAACACAGGAGCCAGGCAGTAGATGATGGAGGGCAGAGGCAGTGAGAAGACAATGCAGGAGCCAGGGAGTAGATAATGGAGGGCAGAGGCAGTGAGGAGAAGATGGAGGAGCCAGGGAGTAGATGATGGAGGGCAGAGGCAGTGAGGAGGCGATGGAGGAGCCAGGCAGTAGATGATGGAGGGTAGAGGCAGTGCGGAGACGACGGAGGAGCCAGGGAGTAGATGATGGAGGGTAGAGGCAGTGCGGAGACGACGGAGGAGCCAGGGAGTAAATGATGGAGGGTAGAGGCAGTGCGGAGACGACGGATGAGCCAGGGAGTAGATGATGGAGGGCAGAGGCAGTGAGGAGATGACGCAGGAGCCAGGGAGTAGATGATGGAGGGCAGAGGCAATGAGGAGACAACGCAGGAGCCAGGGAGTAGATGATGGAGGGTAGAGGCAGTGCGGAGACGACGGATGAGCCAGGGAGTAGATGCTGGAGGGTAGAGGCAGTGAGGAGACGACACAGGTGCCAGGGAGCGACAGAGAGCAGAGCCATTAGGATGAAGGCCCACGGCAGAACCGATGGAGGGGGGAGCCAGGAGCCTGGGCGACTGAGGTGAAGCTGGGACTGGTAGAGACCCAGGTGGAGCCGAGGAAACGAAGACCCAAGGTGACACCATAGGCCTGGAGGCGAGCTGGAGAAGGGCACTCGGGAGGACAATGGTAAAGCAGGAAAGAAGGAAGAGCACGGTGGAGCCAAAGGGGTGGAGGGAAGAGGCATAGTCAGAGACCCGGAAGACTCCACATGCCTAGTCAGACTCTATTATTGGCTCGGGCTCCAGGACGAAAAGGCCTCCCGTGTTGTCTCCCTCAACATAATGCACCACTGGGAGACCATCCTGGTCAGGCTGAAGTAGTCGGTCCTCTGGATGAATAGGGGCTTTTGCTTGATCATCTGGTATTCTGTCATGACAGGCAGAAGAAGGAAGAGAAGATGTGGATCTAAATGCAATCATTAATAAAAAAAGGGAAAGAAGACTATTCAAGATAGCAAAGAAAACGTAACAGCTCTGTTAAAACAAAGGCAATACAAGACAATGAACAATGGTAACTAGGGGTATAAATACACAGGTAGATAATCAACTGAAATAAGCATAATCAGTAACTAAGGAAACTAACTGATAACTAACAATATAGACAGGAACTAAACAGAGGAAACAATAACACAGGAACAACATAGCAAAATGAAATATGACATAATAGTCCCACAATAGAACACAAAACATAAGAATGTGACTATTAGTATTAAGGGTCTTAATGGTAAGGCAGTAGTGAAGAGGAGAGCCAGCATTTCATCACGGTTCATCAAAGCTCTTTTACAGGTAAAGGTTTACAAGTTAAGATTAGAGTATAACGCACAGTTTTGTACTTTATGTTAATATTCAGCTCTTATAGTAGCAGTGAACAGCAGGCAAACGGATGGCAACACCTTTCAACAAAATGTGGAAAAGTTTCACATGAATTGAATCAGGTTTCTGTGGACAACAAAAACACATATACATATTACATATAATAACATTATACATATATACATATAAATATAAACATACATATACATACAGTATAAATACATATAATTCCGTTTATTTGTTGAATTCGGAATAAGGTTCTTCACCTTATTAGTCCAAATAAACATCAATTTATCTTTCCATAAGATAATGTGTAACTGCCAGAGTAAAATCCAACTCGGCCACTTGCATTTATCAATCTCATGCACTTTACTCCCTTGTTAGTAGTTGTTATTTACTGTTCATCTTTTTGTTACTTAAATCCCTTGTATTACACTTGTGTCTTGAGATCATACATCACGAGATTCTACAAATTAACAATATCTCAAATCCTTCGGATTGGTCAAACTCGCTCTAACTCAATCTTCCATGATTGGCCTTTATTGTTATGGAGACTCATTGGCAGATGCTTCACAATGTAGGACGGAGTCATCTGACACTCTCACATCACCTTGTGCCTCCTGTGAGACCCAGTAAATTATGGTGGCAGTTGAAAGAAACTGAAGAATTATTAGTGTCTAGGCCAAATACAGGTCATTCTCAAAAAATTACCATATTGTGATAAAGTTCATTATTTTCCATAATGTAATAATAAAAATTAAACTTTCATATATTTTAGATTCATTGCACACCAACTGAAATATTTCAGGTCTTTTATTGTTTTAATACTGATGATTTTGGCATACAGCTCATGAAAACCCAAAATTCTTGTCTCAAAAAATTAGCATATCATGAAAAGGGTCTCTAAACGAGCTATTAACCTAATCATCTGAATCAACTAATTAACTCTAAACACCTGCAAAAGATTCCTGAGGCTTTTAAAAACTCCCAGCCTGTTTCATTACTCAAAACCGCAATCATGGGTAAGACTGCCGACCTGACTGCTGTCCAGAAGGCCATCATTGACACCCTCAAGCAAGAGGGTAAGACAGAAAGAAATTTCTGAACAAATAGGCTGTTCCCAGAGTGCTGTATCAAGGCACCTCAGTGGGAAGTCTGTGGGAAGGAAAAAGTGTGGCAAAAAACGCTGCACAACGAGAAGAGGTGACCGGACCCTGAGGAAGATTGTGGAGAAGGACCGATTCCAGAGCTTGGGGGACCTGCGGAAGCAGTGGACTGAGTCTGGAGTAGAAACATCCAGAGCCAGCGTGCACAGGCGTGTGCAGGACATGGGCTACAGGTGCACCATTCCCCAGGTCAAGCCACTTTTGAACCAGAAACAGCGGCAGAAGCGCCTGACCTGGGCTACAGAGAAGCAGCACTGGACTGTTGCTCAGTTTTGCATGTCATTCGGAAATCAAGGTGCCAGAGTCTGGAGGAAGACTGGGGAGAAGGAAATGCCCAAACGCCTGAAGTCCAGTGTCAAGTACCCACAGTCAGTGATGGTCTGGGGTGCCATGTCAGCTGCTGGTGTTGGTGCACTGTGTTTTATCAAGGGCAGGGTAAAATGCAGCTAGCTCTCAGGAGATTTTGGAGCACTTCATGCTTCCATCTGCTGAAAAGCTTTATGGAGATGAAGATTTCATTTTTCAGCACGACCTGGCACCTGCTCACAGTGCCAAAACCACTGGTAAATGGTTTACTGACCATGGTATTACTGTGTTCAATTGGCCTGCCAACTCTCCTGACCTGAACCCCATAGAGAATCTGTGGGATATTGTGAAGAGAAAGTTGAGAGACGCAAGACCCAACACTCTGGATGAGCTTAAGGCCGCTCTCGAAGCATCCTGGGCCTCCATAACACCTCAGCAGTGCCACAGGCTGATCGCCTCCATGCCACGCCGCATTGAAGCAGTCATTTCTGCAAAAGGATTCCCGACCAAGTATTGACTATTGCATAACTGAACATAATTATTTGAAGGTTGACTTTTCTTTTGTATTAAAAACACTTATTTTATTGGTCGGATGAAATATGCTAATTTTTTGAGACAGGAATTTGGGGTTTTCATGAGCTGTATGCCAAAATCATCAGTATTAAAACAATAAAAGACCTGAAATATTTCAGTTGGTGTGCAATGAATCTAAAATATATGAAAGATGATTTTTATCATTACATTATGGAAAATAATGAACTTTATCACAATATGCTAATTTTTTGAGAAGGACCTGTATTACACCGTTATTTTCTGGAGTCAAACGGACACTTCTATAAATCAGTCATGGAAAAACCGTTCACGAGTAAAGTTCTGGCCATCATTCGGGGTCCACTACAGTAGGTAGAGAAATAGGGACCATTTCTAAAAAGGGCATTCTACAGAACATCAAGCCTAATGTTGTACCATTAGCATTATTGATTGCATTATTTAGACGAAATTAAAAATAATTGTTGCATTCTTAAAACCTTGAATAGGGGCATGTCTTTGATTCAGTATGTCATTAAAATCAAAGTTGGTACCCCTGCCATATGCTGTACACAGGTGTTTCATAAGTGCACTATGATTATGGATAATCAAAGCAAGCGGGAAGGTGGTGCTGTCGCGGTTTATTGGAGATCACAGAGATCAGGATGCCAGTTTTAAAAAATGTAAATACTTTTTCCTAATTTGACACTCATTGTGTTATGTTGTGTAATGTGTTAATGCAGTGAACATACTCTAGCACAGACGGAGTGCAGGTGTTAGGTCCGATATTGTATTAGGTTATTTGGTATTCTGCTTTTACAACGCTTTGCCGGAAGCCTTCACTACTGCACTCGCTCCACCAGGCTTCTCGTTGGTTTCGGGGTTCAGAGTGAACAAGCCGCTTTGATGCAGCATGTACATGCAATGTTGTAAGTGGTTGAGGAAAGCGTTATAAAAATGCATTTTAAAAATATAAATAATTCATGAGTTATTTTGAAGTGCCTATGATAACAATACAGTGTATGTTCATTATCGCAATATATTGTATTACCGCATGTCTAGTATGCCTAAGTGTATTGACTCTTAGTCTGCACTGTTTGTCACATAGGCTGAGGACTGTTCACACGGTGTGACGGTATATTGCTTCCATTGATATACCACTCCATCACGCAGTAGCGAACCGTGACTTGAACCGTGGCGCTCTCACCACCTTCCCTCATCACCAAAAAAGTAAACTCAGCCTAAAACTCAGCCTAGCTTACTGTGTCCTCTAGTACTGCATACGTTACCTTTGACAAGAAATGCAACAAGTAAACAGCACAGTGAGTGAGAGAGACATCACCAAAATAGAACAAAACGTAATAAAACGCAAATCCTCATTACAAATAATTGCATCATCATACATGTGTGCATTTCAGCAGACAACATGAAACACAAAAACAACAAAATGACTGTTTCCTCAAAAAAAGCTTAATATATACAAAAGTGCCAGCGGCAGCCAGAATAAAATCAGTGGGCACATGACCGATTTTTATATGAAATAACTCACTCAAAGAGCAAGGAATCCCAGCAGTGAAGCTTTAGCTTCTCGGTTGATGCTGTCATCCCGGGGTATCGCTTGTAATTGCGTTCGTTGAAATGATTTTAAAAGCTTTTGCTTTCTGCAGCAAATTAAGTTCTGGTGTAGGTCTTCCTTTTCTAATTAACTCAAAATTTTCATTAAAAGTTAATCTTGAAAACGGCGTGGATAATAAATTAGCAACGATGTCCTCCTCATTAATGCTGCTTGCATCTTCTAGCTATTTCACCAGCGTTCCCGGGACCGTGTTCCCCACAGCGGACAGAGCTAGTCTTCCATTTAGAGATGACAAACCCTAGGGACGATGGGATTGGTCAGTTTTCCTGTCACTTGAAATTAGTTTCTCATTGACTTGCTATTGCTTGATCCTCTGTAATGTGATAGCTGGACCACCAATCACAGAGCTGAAAGTGTGAGGCGGGAAAATTCTAGTAGGTAGAAAAGGTCCGTCTTCATTTAACCCTTCCCATTCCTACAGTCCGAGTCCTCCTCCACCTCACCCACGTGAAAGATGGCTAAGAACACCAGATGAACAATTTCCCCCTGGGGCCATTAACCGGGAAGGGGACTTTTTTAATTATTTTTTTATTATCGTCGAGTCCAGTCAAATAAAATGCAGTGAGCGGTCAGGCTGTATGTCTGGTATGTGGTGTGGTCCTTGAAGGAGTGATCACCCTGGGTGAAGAGCAGAGGAGCAGCCGCCAGATCCACATGTCCTCGGCTCAGTATTCTGTAATGGCTGGTTAGTCAAGGAAGAGGAGAACTCTGCACTTTTATTTTATTTAACAAATCCAAAATGCAAATGTCAGCATGACAACTTCACACATAAAGACAATACCAGATACACAGGATAAGGATCGAGGGACTCAATAAGACACAGGTGAACAATATAATCAGTAACTATGGAAACAGATTAAAGATGGGCACAAAGGAAACACGAACTAAAGCACAGAAAAAAACATTAAATACAAACTAAAAGTCCATGGAAATTAAATAAACTAAACCTGGCCATGAGAGTATGTTTGCTTCTATACATTTATATTTAAAAGGCTGTGCTACATTACACTACATCATTGTCTGTTACTTTGACAGATTAGAAGATTGTACATTTTCCATCACAGTCTTTTTTACTTATTTGTAAAATATTGCAACACTCGTTTTGGCCCTTCTGAGTATTAGGTTAGTATGTGACAAAAGGATATGTGCAAACTCGCTGTACTAATAAAAGAACAGGCAAAAAGTGACCTAATTCTGAACTGTGCATCCCGTGACTTTACGGATCCATGAGGATTGAGTTCGGCGGTGACGCGGCGGCACTGACGCTGGTCAGTCACATGACACATGACTACATTCATACTACACACATTCATACGGTATAGAACATACTTTTTTGTTGGTCATGAAGTAAACACTTGTTCAAAATAAGTACCTACTCTAGAGAGTACGCTGTTTCGGAGGTCAGTATATTAGACCCGTGCATTAGCTCTTAAAGGGACAGCAGCCTGATAAACCTGCTGCCGTCTGACATTAATGCTCATCAAATAGCACTGAATAACTTTTATAACTTTAATTAGGATTAATCTATATTTTATTTATAAAGTAAAGGCTATGCAGAGTTATTTTACCTTTGCTACATTTCTGTATCTGAATACTAGACCTATTTGAAAAACTTAAAGCATTGTTTTTCATCTGTATCTTAGTTTAGTTGTATTTATCTGTGCTATTGTCAATTTGTTTATTTGTTCTTATTACTGACTGTTTACTTGTTTTTTATAATGTTTGAAATATATGTTAGTTAGTCTAGTTGTTTATTTTTGTTAAATGTATAGGCAAAATGTCTATTTGTTTATAGGTTGCTGATTTTGTTCTGTAGGCTCCTTTTGTTCATGGTATTCAGCGGCAGTTAAAGCTGGATTAACTGAATTTATGTACATTTATGCATTTGGCAGATGTTTTTATCTAAAGCAACACTACATTGAAGTCATATAGTTCATACATACCCTGTGAACTGAACCCAGGATTACTGGCTTTTTGGATGGTTACCAAAATTCATAGAAGCATATTAAAATAATGAATATTTTGTCACTGTTCCTAGCTTTTTTCTCTTTCTTTGTTTTTTTAATATTGGCTCCAAAATTATTTTAACACAATTCATTTCAATGCCATTTAATTACTAAAATATCAAAGAAAATTGCATACATTTTTAATAAATATAGTACAAGCAAACGAGGTTTACATGGACACAGGCAAGTTGTTTAAATACTTTTTGGATAATGTATGTTCATGTGCAAAATAATAGATAAATAGAATTGGGCCCATTCACAATCTGTATAATTATTTGTAAATCATGTTGTCCACTTGTCTCTTCTGGCTTTCATGAAGATTTTTAGTGGACCTGTATGAGTGAAAAAACTGTAATTGTTTAGTGTGATAAACACATTTGATATAAAAAAGTGACTTTTTTCATGAAAAATTACAGCTCTTAGTATAATTCCACTCCAGGGATCCCATTCTAAAACAAATTCCAGCCATTATTATTTTTGTCATACTTTGTTTTTATTGTAATCCCTGCTGTGAAGAAGAGGACACTATTCTATTCATAAATGTATTACAGACAGAAAATAATCCGCTGCTCGATATGGCATTAGGGATGCTATTGACATGACAACACCAGCACTTGTTCATCTTTCGCTCGCACTCTGAGCTTTGTTCCTGTTTCCAAACATGTTATTACAACGTTTGAGACGGATGTCCTGATTTATGCTGCCCAAGTAAAACAAACAAACAAAAAGCAAAAATCTCTCACCACTGTAAATCATTACATGTGATATAGTCACTGACATAAGTAAAAGTCTACTTCAGAAAGGTATGAAAAGTATTTTTACTAATTTTAGAGATAACATGAACACAACTAAACATTAGACATTAAGTGCTGAATTATATGAATTGTGCAATAGTTAGTTAATCTACTGTCATCAGCCATGCCATAGTTAGATGGGTTCAGATACAATATTTATTTTCCACCTATAAAGCTTTCAGTGTATGCAGAGGATGTTATGGTATTAATTAGTGGGCATGATGATATTTATAGGTAACTTTATATTGTTATTAGTTATGGGAAATCTTCATCTGCAAAAGTAAACCGCCAAAACTTCAGCATAACTTGTCAAACAATGGAAGGGAGAAAAGTCTGGTCAAAAGCCGGCCTTAAATACTTTGGAGTTTTCTGGGCAATGAAACGATAGCTCAGAAAAACTGGGAAAACCAGATTTAGATTAGGAACGTAGAAATGGTTATTACATAAAATGTCCTATAGGGGGAGAGCATTGGTTATTAATAACCTGGTAGCCTCTTCATGCAGTGGTGGCACAGATTACCTGTTTAGAGCTCCTGTTGGAGTCCTGGAAAACAGAAGGTTTGGGTGATTAATTTGTTTTGAGATAAATTACATTGGAAGATAAAGACACTTCTTGGTATCCAAAGGCAGAAGGTGGGCAGGGGGTTGTAGATCTCACGAGTAGGTAAGCAGCTTTTAGGCCACAATTTGATAAAAAAAAAACTTTAATACAGATGAAATATATTGTGGACTGGACCAGCCAGTTGTCTTTTAAGTCAGGAACCTTTTGTTTTTCTTTACCAACGAGCCATTTTTTTCCATTTTCATTTTCCATTTTAATGCATTTTTTTTAAAGAGCCAATGTAAAAACTAATACTTTACTATTATTATTTTACTAAAAACATTTTTTTTCCAGTAACTTTTCAATAACAATAACAAGGTTACTGTTATAACCCTCATTCCCTGATGGAGGGAACGGAGACGTTGTGTCGAAATACCGACACTAGGGGTCGCTCTTGAGAGCCGCAATCACCTCTGACGTATTCAGAAAAGGTCAATGGAATTGGCGAGTGAAATTTGCTTGTCTAGCCACTCCCCGACATCCGGTATAAAAGAGGGCTAGCATGCTTCAGTTATTCAGGTTTGTGCTGAGGAGCCGAGGCAGCGTCTCGAACTAGTCAGCGGCAGATCGGAGCTTTGGCAAGAGCAACACAATCAGAGAACGAGGGTTACAACAGGTTACAACCGAGACATTCCCTTTCTGTCGGTCCCTTTTGGCTCTGTACTAATCGCCACAGCTACTGAGCTGCGTAACAAGCCTAGCATGCCAAGTAATCTCATCGCAACCTTCCAGCGCCCAGGAAGAGTGACCTCGAGTCTCTTTATTTTAGGAAACTCACAATTACAATGGAAAAAGGTCACTTCAGCTGTACAGGTGTAGCTCTACCTGGTTGTTAATGCTGGGAAGCGTTACCCTTCTGACAGAGAAACGAACACTACGAAGACCACATCCTACCCGGAGGGGAGGTTAGTATGTGGACAACACATCCTATGGACTGAGGTAATGGCAAGTACTACAAAGGGACAAGTCTCTGTGGAGTATGCATACTTGCACAGGCCCCTGGGCCAGCTGTGTGTCAGGGTGTCCATGATGAGCGGGCCTCGGCCAGGGAACACCACAGAGGACAATACCTGTGCCTGGCCGAATCAACTCGAAATCAGCTGGACCATCTGGGGATGGAGTCAACTCTCTCCTTGGTGCGTGACCAGAGGAGTCTGCTGTGCGATTGAGGTCTGTGAATGTGAGTGGCTCTCTGAGACTTCAGTCTCTGTTGACTCCCCAACCCTATGTGCCGAAGCACTTACCTGGTTCTGCATGTCCACTGCGGGAGAGGTTGAGGAAGATGGAGCTGATGCAGCAGAATGTGAGGATGTGAAGTGAATGCTCTCCTCCTGTCTCTCTACCGGGAGTAAGGCATCACGCTTTGACCCCGAGAACCAATTGTCCAGCCACGAGCACTCGGGACGGGGTGGAGGAGTCCACTCGAGCCAGACGCTCGCAGCTGCCCGGGGAAATTCTGGCTGCCAACTCAGCATCCGCCTCAGACTAAGCCGCCTCACTCGGGCTGTGGGTCCAGCCGAGTCTTCAGCCTTAGATGCAGCGATCCATAACTCTTCCTCCGAGCCCTGATTGAGAAACTAAGCTCACCCTGGGGCGAGCCGCCAAACCCATCCAGGAACTCAACCAGAAGATATGTGCGAGTGGAGGTCTTGGAGGCCCACAGGGACTCCCCCGGTGGAAACTCTCCCATCGCATCTCCCTGCTTACCCTCAGCACAGATCGCTAAGGCAGCTGAAGTGAGTCTCAGCCTTTTGAAAAAAAACGGAAAAAAAACGAGAGCCGTGAGCGCAGCGCAACGACCAACAAACAAAGACTGAAACACATGGTAAAAAGAGACTAACAAGGATCAGGTGTAGGTAATGAATTACTATGGTGAGTAAATAGGGTAACTAACGCTCACATCCAATTCCCCATTTTGCATCAGGCTTTTATAAATCAAGGTTTGGTTCCCACCAAAGCCTGGTATGTACCCACCTTATTACTCAGAGGTTTCTGGCACTGGCCAGCTTGATCGATGGTGGTGGGCGAGGAGGATTGTTGCTGCGAGACCTGGGGAAAGGGCCAAGACGAGATAGTGGGGGAAGAGAAAGGAGGAGGATGTGTGGCGAGAGAGACGGGGGAAGAGGCTCGCTGGACCCTGGACACGCCACCAGGTGATCCAGACTGGCTCAACGGCGTCAGGCGGTGGCTCTGGACCCACTCCGTGGAAGCTGAGCGAAGGACTGTTCCAGCACCACGAGCGTCATGAGTCATGACCCTCTGCCATCAACCACTGACAGCGTCCCGGAGCGACTGGGCCATGATGAAAGGGCAGCTGCTCATCCCTAGCTCCACGGACCGGGAGAAACACTGATGGTTCTGCTCGGGACGGCCAACCCTCTGCAAGATGGCCCACTTGGGATGGTCATGGGCCTGGAGGTTCTGGATGGGTAGCTGATGGACTGCTACCTATTCCTCCCCAGTGGGACTATTTATGTATTATTTATTGATCAAATCTAGTCATTTAAAAGGTAAATAAATATTATTTTTTAAATCTCCCCCAAAAAATTAAGTATAATTTTAGGGCTTCGGGTCATTTTGAGCCGCGAGGGAAGGATCTGTTACAAAACGCGAGGGAAGAATAAGTGTTTAATCAAAATAACATGCTCAGCAAAACACACACACTGCCTTCTGGCATACGGTTAGTCAGAGTGAACGGCAGAAGCGTCTGTCTCTCTCTTTCTCTCCTCCTCCTGATGTGCTGAGACAATCACAACTTTTATGAAACAGCCATAGACATAGACATAGACATAGACATAGCAAAGGCCCTTCCTGTAACAACATAAAAAAAGTCTCTCTTTTTCTACTTCTGCATTTCACTTCTGCTCTAGCTACTTCTGAACTACTGTTCATTTTACTCGCTTCAAAGTTGCTTTGGATAAAGTATCTTTTCCTAATGAATAAATATAGATGTACAACTGCTTTTCGAGAAGAATATGTCTGGAATCTTTCACTCATTTCAGAATACATCATGTTACATGTATTTTCCAAAAGTAAAAGTGCACCTAAAAGAAAGAACTCTGATAGTGACTTATTTGAGTAAGCATTATTTGATTAGTCATATAATTAGTGTGTCTAATTGTGGTACAGAGATCACATGGGTGTGCAGGCAGACAACAAGAAGTGAATGTGAGTGTCTGACCAACAGAAGCTCTCGTTCACTGGCGAATGAACCGTCCACTTCAACAGTTCTTCATCATGACGGTGTGAGAAACGCCATTCAACAGCAATAAACGGCCCTGAGGACTGTGGCTGACCCGTCTTCATCTGTGAGAGATTATAGAGTGCACTGATAGCCAAAACTACCAGTTTAAGTCATTCTGTTCCCATCGGAGATTTATTTGTCTGTGAGCAGAATCATCATCTACCACTTTGACAACCTGCAACTTTGAACAGCTCTTATATTATTTATAATCACAGAACCAACAAGTAATTTTAATTTATTTCTAAGTACTGAGGTCATTTCATACTCTTTTAATATATAGATCATACGCTGTCTCTTCCAATGAGAATAAAACCTGTACAGTAAATCCAACATGTCCATCTCATCATAGAACAAAGATTAACACACTCATTGCTTGCTGGTGACAGTATGTCCCGTCACTGTCGGAAGGGGTGCAATGACAGTATACAGGTTTAGTCCAAGACATGGTCAAAGCTAATCCAGTATTAAAAGAATAGTTTGATAAAAAAAAAAAAACCCTCCAGCATCATTGACTGACCCTTGTGTTGTTCTAAAGCAGTATGACCTTTCTTTTGCAAAACAAACATATACTGAATTTATTATTTAACAAAAAAGAGTTGAGCCGTTGCTGTCCTGCATGTTTGTTTGGTCATGAGAGCATCAGTAACTACGGTTTTGCTCTGCTTGCCTGTGAATACAATTCTCATTTTTAAAAGCCTATATCAGAAAATATCAGCAGATTTTTTTTAGTGTTTTAATTTTCAGAGACGTTTGCACCTTTCCTCAAATGGCCCTGTGGGAGATGCTCGTGTCTAGCGCTAATGATTAGAAATGTTTCCAAACATCCTAGACGTGGCATGGAGAGCGATTCAGGAATAAAAACATTAGCTGATTTGAGTCGATTGGCATCCTCTTTTGAAGAGACAGAGTGAAGCAAAATTATTGTCATTTTGAGGTCTAAGAGACAACGAGAGGTAAAGTGTGGAAAATGAAATAAAAGCAGAGAGCATTTTTGAGCACTAAAGCACTAGCGATTAAAGGTAAATGCTCACACTGAGATAGTGGCGCTAAATGAATTAGCCAGAGATAACATGTTGTGCAGCGTTTGTGGGGGTAGTCAATTTTAATTAGTGTTTTGGAGACATCTTTTATCAGACTGTTGTAACCTTTCTCTCCTCCCTCTAGTGCTCATCTCCCTCCCCCTCTCCATCTCCCTGCTATCACATGCTTCCAATCAAAACCATTAAAGCACACAACACAATCAAATATCCCTTTAAACGTCCAATTCTCAAGTGCAACTGTAAAGCTGCTTGCTAAATATTTACGTTCTGAAATTGCAACTAGCAGAACAGTGCGTGATGGGTCGTATTAGAGTGAATTTGTTGTTTTCTAGTTTTCATTTGTTCACTTTTTTATTAAATGTGCAAAATTGCAGTTCACGTTATTGTAAACCTATTTTACTTTTTCATTATAGAATCCCTTTGATATTTGTTGTATTTAGATAAAACTGAGATAAAAAAAAAGTAAGGAATTAATAGGGGTGTAACGATTCCCTCGTCACGATTCAATATATATCACAATGCTAAACCCCCGATGCCATATTACTGCGATACTCCAAGACATATGATAAAGGGTTAACAAAAAATGTACTGTTGATTAAAATGCTAAATTTGGTTTTACATTGTGTGTGTAAATGAATAGCATGGACTTGGTGCTGAAACCCAACGCAGGACAATAGAGACGCCAGAATAACAATATTCATGATTCTGAAGGTGAAAATTATTGTAGATGAATATGCTCGATCTCTGTCACTGACTGGATATATTTAAAATAACTGGTAACAAGACATCTGGCTTTATCAGGACCCACAAATATTCCCCCATTGCATTATTATACATTATATTCAACATTATATATAATAGTTTAATGTAGTTCTGACACTAAAACTCTGAAAACTTAAAAAATTTCCACACAGAAATTTTATTTTGGGTGAACTATACACAATACATATTGATGCATTTTTGTATTGCGATATATTGTGACACGATTTATTGTTACACGCCTAGAAATGAAAGATTAGCAGAGACGGCATCTCTCTCTCTCTCTCTCTCTCTCTCTCTCTCTCTCTCTCTCTCTCTCTCTCTCTCTCTCTCTCTCTCTCTCTCTCTCGTCCACTGTTAGGCAGCTCTTTTACTGGCCTGATCAGCACTGGTTTACTGGACATCAGCTGAAACTACCAGTGACAGGATGCAATAAACTGGAGAATAGCAGCAATCTAAGGAAAGTTCCTCATTCACGGCCTCTCTGTCTTCTATCCTGGGCAGAAAATAAAAAATCAATACAGGCACACAAGACCTTGATAAAAGCACTGGACAGGGAGAGAGCCCGTGCTAGATTTACTGAATTAAAGTGATCAAAATTTTCAAGTCAACTCAGACCGCTGCCTACATAAACTAACAACCCTATCTCCCGAACTGCCCGTCATTCACTGCGCTTCGCTCTTCTAACCCTCGCTCTGTCTTTCTCTTATCAGGTTTAGTGGGCTTTATTGGCATGACAAATAACATTGCATTTCCACAGCCAAAGCGTTTGTAGGCTGGCTGTAGACAATAGTTAAATAAATGGACAGTGCAAAAAATAAATAAATAAATAAATGGGGGAAAAAATCATAAAAATGATTTGACATGTCATGTTGGACTTTATTTATTTTTTAGCTAATTCCTTTTTAGCTAATTATTATGCATTATGCTTTTATGGTCTCATAGTAAATGAGGGACATTATAGAATATTTGTACTTTTAAACATAAATTTGTCACATAGTTATAACATCTGTATGTCACGCAGCAAATGTGCAACGATGGAGAAATACTTTATTCACAATATAACTCAGGAAAAACACTAGAACGCAACCACATCATAGACGACACTGAACAAAGGGAACTAGTGGCTTAAATACACAGACAATTAATAAAACTAGAAACAGATGCATAACAATCAGGAACCATAGAAACGAACAATGAACGAGAACACAGGCAAACGAAAACGAAACCAAAACACAATGAGACTAACATAACTGAACATAACTGAACATAAATTAACATAAATTAACACAACTGATCATAACGTCTCCAGTTAAGACTGTAACGCTAGTCACCTGAGTAGGGAACGAGACGCTGCGCCGATGAAGCTTTGGGAACGCCCCTGCGTGATTGCGTCTGAAGCACACGTGTCAACTAATGAAGTTTCCACTCCCCGGGCCTCAGCCCCCTCCTATTCTGATGCCCCGGGAATAAACTGCTGTCAGGGAGAGCAGCTTCCCTAGGGACCACAAGATAATCTTAGCATAGTGGACGCGATCACAGACCCCCTGGTGATTTCTTTAAGAGACCACCTGACCGTCTGACCGGACAAGCACACGATGGGCCCTCATGTCTGGGAGGAAGTGTCTCAATGCACTGAAGACCGCCATCATCTCCAGGCAGTTTATGTGCCATGAGAGATGATGACTCCTCCACAGACCCTGTGCTGAGCGGCCTTCCATTACCGCTCCCCAGCCTGTGAGAGAAGCATCTGTCCTGTTGAGAGCGAAACTCGATGGCGAAGAGCTCCTAACACTGGACCTTGGGATAGGAACCAAGGTTTGCTCCATATAAGCAAGGCGCAGAGACACCGCCATGTGATCTTATTCATACAAAGTGGATTTCCCTTGGGGAGAACCCTCTGGTCCTGAGCCACCACTGAAGGGCCTCATGTACAGCAGGCCAAAGGGTATCACATTGGACGCCACTGCCATGAGGCCCAACAGTCTCTGAAACCGTTTTACAGTGCGTGACTGGCCTAGCTTAAGCTCTTTCGTGGCTGTGAGGATAGCAGCTACACGAGCGGGCGATAGGTCTAGTATATCTAGTATAGGACCCCCCCCACCTACTCTATAGCTTCTTTCACTAACAGAGTTTTCACTTCTTGCTCCATTACCAGAGCCTGCTTGGGATGCACTAACGTGAGCAACACCCCCTTGTACCGTGGCAGAACCAAACTGGATTCTGTAGTCGTTCTCTATGATCTGCAGGACACATTGAGATGTATCTCGGCAGATTTCTCCACTCTGTCATATAGTCTACTAAGAGAACCAGCCTCTCGAGACTGGCCTCTGGTGTAATTGTAACAGCCACTTCGGTGACCTGAAGGATACTGGCAGGAACCAACCGAACTGACTGGTTTTGAACCCCCTTCAGAGGGTGCGAGTTTGACGCAGCGTCGTGGTGACACTAAGCCTCTGCGTCCCGAGGCACCAAGGGTGGCACCATATACTGAGGTGTACACCACTCCACCCGGTAAGGGCTGCCCTCAGAGGTCTGACACCAGAGACGTCAGGACCTTTCTTTGACCTGTTAAGAATGCCATCCCGGTCCCCAATCTTTCTGAGGGGGAGCACGGGAAACGACACTATCCTGCACAAGGAGCTCGTTAACAGCTGGGTTTGCTACACCCAACAAACCCTCCATTTACGCCTTACCCACCAGCACCTAAGTCGTTCTGACCGGCCTGGAGGCTAATGCCGAGCCTTAAGGGGCACCTGAAGCCGTGAGACAGTCTCTTCTGCCTTTGGCATCGGCCCATACCCAAGCTCTTTCAGCCCCCTTTATTAAAATATGTATTTTGAGAACTGAAAAACCGAGCTGAAAAGGGTTTGATCTGCAATCTCGAATTTTATTAGTGGAGATCGGGAAAGACTGGAAGGCCCTGATATGGAAGTTATAAGCTCCAAAAGCTCCTTGTACACAGGGGTTTGAGGTGGCGAATCTTCAATTTCCCTTAACTCGATGTCCATCCGTCTCCTTGGAGCCGGACAGCTGCGGCACCGTATTAGACCATTTAATTCCTCAAAATTAAACATAGTAAAAGATCAACCAGACAAGTCAACATAGTCTGGATGAAAGGCTGAACTATATTAAAATAGTTTCAACATACAATAAAAGAATCATAAGCTTGCAATACACTATGTACTCTATAATCTCTGTGTCACGAGGTGACGAAGTGAAGCGGAACTAAGTCCCGCTGAAGTTGTGTTCCCCCCTGAACGGCCTTACTGAAACACCGAGCCGGTTCCGGTTGTGTATCTGTCGCCATGGCAGCGGCGGCTGATGACAGATCAGCATCAGGTGTGGAGGATTCACGCGGGGATCTGCGATAGGGCTATGCAGACAAATTGAGTGTATAAGGAGAGGGAAGAGGCAGTCGAGTGTGGTGCTCCCCCGGGAGAAATTGTTCCTTTTGCAGTGACGCTGAGTCGCAGAGATATTGGGGGAATACTGTGAGGATTCGGCTGAATTGAGGGTGCAACGGTGATTGTGTGAACACGAGCTGAAAACGTCAAAGGATGGGAAGTGAGTGAATTGTGGAGATCGAGTCAAGACCGGAAAACGCCATCATCATTGAAAGGGAGATAAGTAGTATGACATCGGATCTATGTGAAGGTATGCTCTGCCCCGAGCTGGATATAAAGTTGTGAAGTGTATTGATCGCGAGTGTAACTGTCACTTGCGAGTGTTTGGATCGAGTCATCATCGAATTCCTGCTATCTTTCTTCTGAATGTGAGAGAGCATTGAAGACGCTTGTCCCCCGTGCCCGTGAGAAGTCATCTGCATTTCTTCGTCCTCTGATGAGAACTGAT
>JARWKJ010000016.1:41277296-41324796 GCA_029959095.1 Rhinichthys osculus | reverse complement strand
GGGGAATCGGTGAGAAGTTATGGATTTGTGTTTAGAGTTTTAGAAAAAAATGAGGTGTAACCCCTCCACCCGGGTCCTACTCGCCCCGCTCTGTGCGGGCCTCGAACCCTGGTCTCCAGCGTGAGAGTCAGGCGCTCTAACAAGGAGGCTAAAGACTGCAGCCCTTAGCATCTGTCGCTAGAGAGCCTTTTGAGATCAGAGGAGTGAGGTTTACTCGGACAGCAACTACTAGCTGGCCTCCGTTACAGAGGCATAATTTCAGGAAATGTGTTTAAGCAATTAAGAAAAACTGTAAGATAACAATACTGTCAACTCACTGCTCTTGATCGATACATTCAATTAAATATTATGTTGCAGCATATTATCTTTCTTTAAAAATGAAGACAATAAGAAGTTAAAGTGGTTTTATTTAAAATGTGCATTTCTTCCTGAATGTTTCCCTCAGCTGTGACACACCAGACCAAAGACACGTCATATTATATCGCTGGTAGACCTACTCAAACCTGTTCAAAACATCAGTGTGTTTTCAGTGGGCCCAGAATTCCCTTAACACACACACACACACACAAACACACACACACGAGCACAGCGTTAACACACACACACGCGCACACACACACGCTCTCTCTCTCTCTCTCTCACAAACACACACACACGAGCACAGCGTTAACACACACACACACACGAGCACACATCGTTAACACACACACACACACGAGCACACAGCGTTCACACACACACACACACACAGAGAGAGAGAGAGATAAGTACAGCGTTCACACACACACACACACACACGAGCACACATCGTTAACACACACACACACACACACGAGCACACAGCGTTAACACACACACACACACAGAGAGAGAGAGATAAGTACAGCGTTCACACACACACACACACACACATCAACACGTGTTGTCAGGCTTAGAATCAGGACTCACTGCTGTTGTGTTTGCTTTATAATTTATTTAAATTTTCAATATTGTTTGAAGATATTACATGAAATTGTTTCATCAAAATTCAGTAAGAGTTTAACATATTAGTCAAACTTTAATTACACCTGACTAATATCAATTATCTACTGATCTGAGTTATCATGAAGCAGAAGAGAACAGTAACACGTGATGGACGGGGTAAGTCGAGCCTAATGCAAACTAACAGAATTGACCAATTGGATGTCACTGAGATTGAATTAGAAGCTGGGCTGTAATTGGCCTTGGTGCAGAAAATACAGAGAGTGTGTGTGTGTGTGTGTGTGTGTGTGTGTGTGTGTGTGTGTGTGTGTGTGTGTGTGTAGCATAGCCGTCGGGCAAATCTTATAAAAGAAACAAAACTCAACAAGCTGCATTTTACCTGGAAAAGTGTCCCTGATTCTCCAGTGTCTCTCTCTCTCTCTCTCTCAATCTCTCTCTCTCTCTCTCTCTCTCTCTCTCTCTCTCTCTCTCTCTCTCTCTCTCTCTCTCTCTGCGCGCAGCTTTAGCGGATTCATTAAAGCACATTTGCTGATCTGAGATCAGATTGAGACCCTCCTCTCTGAGCTTCACATATTCACATAAACTCCAATTACTAACGCTATTTAACGCTCTTTATAAATATGACTATATGAAACATTTTATAGGCCTAACTCACTAAACTCATGCGTCAGACTAATACAGTAAACTAACTTGAGCGGGTTTAATATTGAATAGATGAAGATGATCTTGTTCTTCTATGAGGAGGTTCTGCTGTGTGTGTCCGGTTAGTTACAGGCTAAAGAATCGATGTAATATCGCGGGTCCTGCGGTGATGAAGGACTGGGCTTCTGCTCTTCATCATCAGATGCTCAGAGAAATGATATTGCAGTAAACAGTGATGCTCTTATCTCTGAGGAGCAGGACACGCCGATCGATGCCGGCCCGAGCGCGCTTTGTCTTCGGTATATATGAATGCAGGATTGAAGGGTTCGGGACATAACTTCTGAAAGGGGGATGCGATGGAGAAGAGAGGAACACCGCTGTGAAGGAAATGTGTCTGACACGTCATAATACACATGAGTCAGACACTCTCGTATTTAAATAAATTATATTAACATCAGAGTCAAACAGAAAAAATAAATGCATGACAATAATTAGACAGGATAAAAAAACAAAATGTAGTTAATAATTCTTGTTAAGCTCGTATTTTAAATCGCCGCTTTTCCTGTAGGCCTACACCGCTTCTGTTCCCAAACTCGGCTCGTATTCCCGGGACATGGAAGTGTGTGTTAATAAGATGGAGTGAGTAATTTTATCAGGTCAGTTTCATGCCGCCTTGAGCATCAGATGACGGTGAACTGGTGTGTCCTGCTGTATCCTAGCGGTGGCTCTACGCACACACACACACACACACACCTCCAGCGCCAGCACCGACCGCTCACTAACTTCTGACGCCCAGCGGAGCGCGTCAGACACCGCGATCCCCGCACGCGTCGGAGAGGCTCGGGATCCACAGGCCTGGAGAAGCAGGAGCGATCCTCACAACTCAACAACTTTACATCATCGTTCCAGCACTTTAACTAACTTTCCGAGCGGCTGCGGTGTGTGTGTGTGTGTGTGTGCTAAAGCTTCTGAAGACCCGCACACACTCCGTCCTCCGGTTCACCGTCGAACACTTCTGCTGAAACTGGACTCTACATCGCCGGAGGACATGCTCTCCGTTACTTTACTGGCGGAGGCGCAGAGTGTGTTACGCGCTGGTGGGATGTAATGGAAGAAAGCAACATTTACAAAGAAGAAAAGTTATTCTGAACTGGATCCGCCCGAATCATCATCTCACTAACTCTTGGGAATATTCCTGTAGATCCGCTAAAGTGAGGCTGAGGAAGCCCGTGTCGAACAGTGTGTGCTCCTCCTCTGGGCGAGCTGATCTCGGTGGAGGAGTGTGTGTGAGTGTGAGTGTGTGAGAGGTGAAGGTGAAGTAGTAAAGTGCGGAGTCCGTCCCTCATTTCCATCTCAGTTGTTCCCACTGGAGCTCTGCCAATCCAGAGGATCGTTCCCTATCATAATGATAACTCCGCATAACCGCAGATCAAAGCGCGAGTTTCCCCGCTAGTTGGAGCAGATTCTGCGGATCTTCTGATGAGTGTGAATGAGGAAGAATGTCCCGTCGGAAGCAAGCGAAGCCCCAGCACCTGCGGTCGGACGAGGAGCCCGGGTCGGTCCCGCTGCCGGGTCACGGTGAGCTGATGATGAGGATGGTGATGATGATGATGATGATGATGGTCTCACTGAACCTGCGGGACTTTACCAGTTAATGCCAGCAACGCGCTTTAGTCAAATAGCCTTTAAAAACAAACACACATTTTTCGAGACTTTCCACGTGCGACTTCCTTTCCACAGCGGTCGAGTATTTGTGTCATATATTTTAAAGTTAAATTCACACCCGTGCATGCATCGATATATAGAAATTACTGAAAATGTTTAAACCGCTTTTCTTAAATTATGACACTTATGATTTAGTAACTTTAACAGCAAACGGCGATTTATTCGAAACTCAAATCAAATATTAGCTGATGAAACAAATACAATATGAGAGTAAATTATTATCTAGTTCAACTAACGGACAGATTCACCTATACACCTTCATTTATCATTTATATTGGTGTAACTATGCAGAAACATATTAAAATTGAGTTGTATTACTCAGAGACGCTTCCAAACATTTAAAGAAGCGAAATAAAATAATTAAATAATTAAGATCTTTTTGTCGTTTGAATTTTTACTCTTCTAAATTCTTCTTTTTAACTTAATAATTTGCTTTTTTACTTTTAACTAAATCACTGTCAAGAAAGAAAGGTGGCAAATGCATGTTTGCAGAAAAAAAATACGTCTTCATTTTGTATTTTAGTAAATGTCGCTGGGTGTTTTACACTTGTGTTTAAAAGCAGTTTATGCGATGCGCGTAACCCATGACACTGCACTTATTAATTACAATTCGGTCCCCTTTTCTCGGAAAATCTGTTTACTTTTTTTGCAATAGTAATAATAATAATAATAGGCTAATAATAATAATTTATCACAAGCAGTTTTTTTTTTTTAAAAACACTAAGTAAAATCCTTCCTCATATCTCGGTTATTCAGTCACTCACTACTTTCATATTGCAACATTTTTTTTGTAGTTTATACACACCTGCTACTTTATTCAATTTAATTTATTACTATATTACTGACATTTTACCAGCAAATCATGTGAAAATCATTGTTTTTAAACAGCTACGAGGCTGCTAAGGAATGTAATAATGTCGTTCTTATTATCGTTCTTAAATCTTTTTAGGTGATTATTATTATGCCATTATTTCTGTCACATGTTCTTCAGAAGTCTCACTATCTTATGGCTTTAATATGAAACTCTAATCAAAATGCATGTCCAAATGAAAGCACCTCTTGACCGAGTTTGAAGAAGAAATCAAGCAGCAAGCATTATGTCTGATAGATACAGCAGAAATACATGTACACATGTTTATTTAAACAATAATTCAAGAATATAGTAAATATGTGTGTAATCCATATAAAACTCATTCATCTATTAATACATATTTAAGCACATATTTGCCAGTCTTGCAACATACACATAATACACTACAATAATCACAGTAATTCAACAATCCCAACCCTATATGTGTGTGTATATATATATATATATATATATATATAGAGAGAGAGAGAGAGAGAGAGAGAGAGAGAGAGAGAGAGAGAGAGAGAGAGAGAGAGAAATAACCAGAAATGAAAATTGAAAATTTAATGACAAATTAAAGTGTGTCCTGAGAGTTTAATATTGCGTCATATTTCATCTCTCAGCGCTGTTGATGTATGATCCGACTTCGACTGCATTTGAATAGCAACAGAAGTATTGATTGTGTCCGCATACAGTAATCTAGAGACGGGGATAAGACTTCATCTTAGAGAGGGTTCAGTCTGAGCGCAGTGTGTCTTCACTCAGGTCCTCTGTTTCTCTCCGCTCAAGTCTTTAAATGCTCGTTTTCATTCTCTTTTGTTTGCTTGGCTTTTGAACGCGCTCTTGTGTGCGGGCCTCAGTGGTGTGTGTGTGTGTGTGTGTGTCCCCGAGGAGCTGTGTGATCCCGCATGCGCTTAACCTTCGCCGGCTGGACCAGCATGGGTGGCCCATGCATCTCCAGCTTTACATGCAGCTCGTCCAGATGTTCGCTTGACCCGAGAGAAGTGGCTTACATATGTCCTATGGTGTATTAATTATGATAATCTCTCTGTCGTCTTTCATCTCCATACAGCGAGTGAGCTCTTATACTCTGTGCTGTTGTGTGCATCTAACACGGTTTAGGACTTTTTTTTAAACAAAATATAAAACTTTTTTTTCTGCTGAGATTTACAATTTAGAATTATTTTTTGATTTGATATTTATACATCTTATGGAAAGTTTCAGGATTAATCATGCTTGAATTCTCTGTGTGTTTTTGAACAATACTTTCCTTCCATGTTCCCAAGGCCGCTGAGTCCATATTTTCTGACAGCTTTATATCAGATGTTTTTGTCTTCCCTAGAATGACTGGTGTAATGTACAGTCATGCAGTCCGGTTTGTTCAGTCGTACTAAATTATATTTTTGACCAGTTAATTTAGACAGTAATCATGAAACATTTTTACAGTGTTGGGATTTAATTATTCATTTTGATCTTTTCAGTGTAGATAATGTAACTGTCTCACATTTTTTTGTATTTTTAATGTTCAAATTGTACATGAGATCTACAGATAATGCGTATTGATGCGCCAAAGATGTTTAGCAAAATATGCTGGTTTAACCTTTTAATTATCCGGGTCCAGTTGCCAGAAGCCAGTCAGCACCATGGTGTGGTTACATCTGTGTCAGAGCACATGCTAATGCAACATATGAATATGTGTGCGGCATCTGCACTCAGGTGTTGAGGAGGACATCGAGCCATTACTGAGAGTCTCGTTCATGAGTTCCTCTGGCACTGCGAGCCCATATGGCACGGTGAACACTGGACAAGATTAATATTACAAATTCATACATTTCATTTGAAGTAATAGTAAGCAAATGCTGTAGGTTTGCACAAGTGCATCGTATACGGTAGTTATATGTGTGTGTGTGTGAGTGTGTGTGTGTGTGTGTGTGTGCTACTGTATGAAAAATACTTTCAGCCATTTTGGATTATCACAAAAAAGATTGCAATTTATTTATTATCATTTTTAATTAAAGGTAGTCGATTAGTTGCATTTAACACGTTTGTAAATTTAGTCATTTTACTTGTGTGTATGATATATCATATTTTTATGAGAAAATTAATTTGGAAATGGTGAAGAATGAGAAGTGCACTTACTCTTTTTAACACGTATCATAACACTTATAATAACATAAATACATTATAGTGTATAATATAACAGATTATAATATAACATCTGGTAGAATATAACAGATATAAAATCTAACAGTGTTTTCAGTTTGCATATCAACATTTGCTCATTGTACAGGAAATTCTATATAATATCAGTATATAATCTATATCAGTCTGTTTTACTCATATAGAAAATTATAGGAAAAATTATACTTTTAGTTTGTCTAAATAGACAGCATATGAATGTGTCATAGTTAACTATTATTCTCTCTTAAATACAATAAGCATTTCTAATTAATTTTATTCCGGTCACTGCCGACATGAGGAAATACATCGCCTCCTCACTTCTTCCTCTTCTTCTTCTTCTTAGTATTATTATTAGGTTTACAGTATATTATCATAATTTCTTTGTTGTCAAATACATTTAAAAAACATTTGTTGTTTTATGTATTCTTTAATTCTATTTTCTGTTTTTGAATATAAGAAATAATGAATTTTATTCTTGATTTTTTTTAAATATTCATCCATATTGCAGTAGAACATACACTATAATTTATCTGCTAAACATTATCAACCGTCAGTTGGTTAAAAAAAATAAAATAAAAAATGTTTTACTACGCAAGGTCTAATCACAATTTAGACATGTTTAATTCAGCTTGTAAAGTTAATTCTTCACAGTTGTCTGCATAACATAATTAACAAAATATCAGACCCAACCCAATCTCTGCAGTCAAGCACTATTACCAGATAATTACCATAAAGCATAGACACATACAAACACACAAGATATTCTGCCATCGGAATAATTTGTACAGATAATATCTCAATATCTGAAAGAAACGTATGATTTAAACAGTTGAGACGTGATGAGATGTGATTTATGGCTGCTATGATGCACGTCAGAACATGCAGTCTCTTCAACAACTGTAGTTTATCAGGAGACGTGTTGTGCCAGACAGAACCGGTGAAGAGGCCGATATTTGAGGATTCATGTTAGCAGTACGGCATGCGAGTAAACGCTGAATTGAATGAAAACATTGGAAATCAATGACTTGTGTTGAATCCGTTATTAAATGGAAATATCCCGTACTGATCAGACTGATTGTACAAAGAGATTTATTAGCTGGCTATACAGGGAACAGTGCAATTATCAAAAATGGTGGCTAAGATGAGAGACGAAGATCCAGAAAAAAAAGGGCAAAATTGATTTGATTTGTGCAAATTAATAAAAAGTTGAATTTATTAATTCATTTTTGCTCTTTAATTCCCTGTTCCCCTCAGTCTCCGGTGAAGGAGTGGAGGATTCAGACAGTGGAAATGAGAGCCGCAGTGGGAGCGAAGAGACCCATGTGTGTGAAAAGTGTTGCGCTGAGTTCTTTAAGTGGTCGGATTTCTGTGAACATCTGAATACCTGTACCAAGAACCCGCTTGTGTTGATTATCAGTGATAATGAGGTGACTTCAGACCCAGCCCAGGACTACGTGCCTGAGCCATCCCCGGTGCCCAGCAGCGAGCCGGCCGAGAGCGAGGACGATCCCGGGGGAAGCCTCATCCCACACGCTGAAGCCGATGAAGGAGCAGACATGATGCTGGATCCAGGGGCTGTCCTGGAGAAAGAAGACGAGCCCATGGAAGTGGAACTGTCTCCTGAGAAACCCACAGATTCTGAAGATCAAGTTACACTGGCAGAGCCAGACATAAGCCTACCTCAGCTTGAGGACCACACGCAGTCCTCCGGGGCGGGGTACTCTATTCCCAGCACTAACGTCACGCTGGAAACCCTGCATGGGACCCGTGTGGCGGTGGCCCAGTTCTCTCAGGGTGCCCGAGGAGCTCTAGCTGGTGAAGTGTCCACTATGGCCATCCCCATGATCCTGGACCAGCTCATGGCCTTGCAGCAGCAACAGCTCCATCAGCTTCAACTCATAGAGCAGATTCGGAGCCAGGTGGCGCTAATAAACAAACCAGGCCCCACACAGACCACTGTCAACCATCAAGTAGACCACAGCATGAATGCTGCCTTACAAGTAACCTCATCCTCCAGCATACCCACTATGTCTGGGCAGCTTCATCTACGTGGCTTCATTACACCCCCTGTGCATCAGCTTCCTATCAAGGGACCCTCCACTTTAAACGGACAGGTCTCAGCCTCATTATCTTCAGCTCTGGAGGGAGCCTGTTCCAGTGTCCCTCAGACAGGTGGCCAACTGGCGAGTTCTGGGATGAAAAGCAATATCACAATGAATTCCTTGTATCCAACAACCAGTAATGTGGTTCCCTCTCAAATGCCACCATGCTCAGTGTCGATTAGCAGCAGTGGCTGCACTAGTAGTAGCACAGGGACTGGGTGCGAAGTCAGTTGTTGTATTTCACTACCAAGGAACACACCTAGTCCTTTAACGCTGACTCATGGGAGATTGCTAACATCCCCCTCCAGCCTTCCCCTTGTACCTCACAGCTCGCCCAACAGTGTTATCTTCCCTAATCCTCTAGCCAGTATTGCAGCAACAACAAATGCTCTTGATCCTCTTTCCGCCCTAATGAAGCACCGCAAAGGAAAGCCCCCAAATGTCTCTGTGTTTGACACCAAACCCAGTTCAGAAGATCCCTTCTTCAAACACAAGTGCAGATTTTGTGCTAAGGTGTTTGGAAGTGACAGTGCCCTGCAAATTCACCTTCGTTCCCATACTGGTGAAAGGCCTTTCAAATGCAACATTTGTGGTAATCGCTTCTCTACAAAGGGTAACTTAAAGGTTCATTTTCAGAGACACAAAGAAAAGTATCCTCACATCCAAATGAACCCCTATCCTGTTCCTGAGTATTTGGACAATGTTCCAACTAGCTCAGGTATACCTTATGGGATGTCCTTTCCCCCAGAAAAACCTGTTACCACATGGCTGGACAGCAAACCTGTTTTGTCTACAATCCCATCATCGGTAGCACTGCAACTCCCTCCAACTATACCCAGTATTCTAGGAAACTATGGGGATTCAACTAGTTTCACCCCTTTAAGTCGGTCACCTCCAAGGCCATCACCGCCATCAAGTGAGTGCACATCTTTGTCTCCTAATCACCTCATTGCTGAGGCCAGTATTGCACAAATCTCCAGTTCACCACAACCTAATGAGGCGAGTGACAAGCCTCCAGTTCTCAAACCTGAAGCCTTTCGTCTACCACCCAACTCCCCCACCAGGCCTGGAGAAACCAGCATATCGATTACTTCCATGCCCCAAGTGATTTCTACGACCACAGTTACAACCACAACCAGGACACAGATCACAGACTCAACGAATACTCCGTCTGCGGTCTCTCATCCCTCCCTACAAATGATGTCCAGTCAGTTTAAGCCCAAGTTTCCTTTTGGTGGCCTCCTGGACTCTATGCAAACATCAGAGACCTCAAAACTACAGCAACTGGTGGAAAATATTGATAAGAAGATGACAGACCCCAACCAATGTGTTATCTGTCATCGTGTGCTCAGTTGTCAGAGTGCCCTGAAGATGCACTATCGCATCCATACAGGAGAAAGACCCTTTAAATGTAAAATATGTGGTCGTGCTTTCACAACCAAGGGTAATTTGAAAACACACTTTGGGGTTCACAGGTCAAAGCCCCCTCTCCGGGTACAGCACTCTTGCCCCATATGCCAGAAAAAGTTTACTAATGCCGTAGTTTTGCAGCAACACATCCGCATGCATATGGGTGGACAGATTCCCAACACACCCCTGCCTGAGAGTTTTCAGGACATGGACACAGATCTCTCCTTTGATGAAAAGAGCTTAGACGCCATGAGCAACTATGATGATGAGCTACTTGACGAGATGGACCAAGTAACGGAAGATGAAACATGTCTCAAAGAAGGGAATGTGAACTCACCAAAACAACTCAATTTATACTCAGATATGTCTCCAAGCACCTCTCCCCCAACCTCTCTCATCTCTAGCATTGTTGCTTTGGAGAATGAAATGAAGCTGAGTGACCCAACAGTTAACGTAACCCATTCCTTCAGCCTAAAGCCTCCAGAAAACGGGAGTGAAATTGATGGGGAAAATGGAGACATGTTTAAGAATGACTCATCTTCCACTATGGGAGACTTGGAGAACCAGAGTGTTGGGAGTCCAGCACAGTCTGAATCCTCTGGCTCTATGCAGGCTCTGTCTCCTACCTACAGCCAGCCGGAGAGCCATCGCTTCGAGCCATCGAGAGTCGAGTCCCCTCCTCAGGCAAATAGCAGCAAGGACGAGGCTCTGCATGCTGCTTCAGCGAGTGCAACGGTGAAGTCTGAGCAGTCGGACACCCCTTCTCCTGGAGCGGAGAACACAGGCGCATTAGATCTCACTGCCACACAGCCCAACAGGCCATTCGTCAAAGATGAGAATCACTTCAGTCTGCTGTTCCTGGGAAGAGACAGAGGTAGTCATGTTTTTTCATTTTAGACAGAGATAGTCATATATATATACAAAATTACAAATGGCTGACAATTTAACTACTCTTCTTCATGTTGTTACTACTAATATATACATTCAAATCAAATAAAAGTAAATAACTGAAGCATTTTCCTGTAATTTATGTTTTTTTTTTTTTAGGTTTAAACACTCCGAGTATTATGAGCTCAGAATCAAGCACAGTGAAATATGAGAATGGACACAGCAAACCACCGGCCTTGTGTGAGGGACCCCACTTACCAGTTGGCCCCCAGGTTCCTACCGCAACCCCTCACACAACTATAAGCCCCAACCTGGCTCCGATGCTGGCTCCGCCCCCACCCCGCCGGACCCCCAAACAACACAACTGCCACTCCTGTGGGAAGAACTTCTCGTCCGCCAGCGCTCTTCAGATCCACGAGCGCACTCACACTGGAGAAAAGCCCTTCGGCTGCTCCATCTGTGGCAGAGCCTTCACCACAAAGGGAAATCTGAAGGTATGGTTCAAAGATATTTGTGTACTTTAGTTTATATTTATGCTAATTAAATGCGAATGAGAACAGGATCAATTTACGAATGCAGTATTTAACAAATGCATTGGCATATTGGTACATAAAAGTTTGTGTCTTAGCACCACCTAGAGGTTAAAAAATAAACAAACAATAAACAAACAAACAAAAAAATATTACCTTCATATTTATCCTATTCATGATCTGGTCTCCTTTGTTTCACTGGGTCATGCAGATTACGGTGATACCCATTTTGCCATGCTCGGCCATATTGCCAGTGCGCCTTTTGAAAATGAATTGAAAAGATATTTTCTGAACTCCTCCCACAGTGCTCATCAGATTTTCACCTAAAAAAAAATCAAAGCTACATTTTGGCATATTTACATGAAAGTTTGCATGTGCCCTGACAGAAGCATATTAATTTGATGGCGCTACTGTACCTATTGATTAAAAGTCATGAACAACTGTATTACATTACAAGCAGTTTTAATAAAGGCTTTGAAATCACTTTCATAAAGTCTCACCGGGGATGCTATTTTTATCTGTACCTGTAACAGATCTGCCTCTAATGTGCTTGGTCCTGTAATTACTGCCTGCAGCTTTTACCAGTTACTATCTTCAAATGAGGTTAAGCTTACTAAAGCACATTTTTTAAAAGTTAAATGTATTTGATATTACTGTGATATAAGTATTCATTATTTCAATGAGCTCATTGTTTCTGCCTTAAATTATTACATTGTTTCAATTAATACATTTTTAGCTAACTGTGATTTGTACATTTCTGAAATAGATAACCTCTGATAACAGATTGGAATGCGTAATGACTCTGTAAAGCTGCTTTGAAACGGTGTGTATTGCGAAAAGCGCTATTGAATTGAATTAAACATATTTGTAATATAGACGTAAATGACAAAAACTTACTCATAACCACATCAGAAAAGCATATAAATAAAGGGCATGATGTCTTTTTTTGCGATTCATATAAACTGAAGCAGCGTTCTCACTTCAGGTCCACATGGGAACCCACATGTGGAACAACGCCCCGGCCCGGCGGGGGAGACGGCTCTCCGTGGAGAACCCAATGGCTCTTCTAGGGGGAGATGCCATAAAGTTCAGCGAGATGTTTCAGAAGGACCTCACCGCTCGAGCAATCAACGTAGACCCGGGCTTCTGGAATCAGTATGCTGTAGCCATCACCAATGGCCTGGCAATGAAAAACAATGAGATCTCTGTCATTCAGAATGGAGGCATTCCTCCGATTCCCATTAGCCTGAGTGGCGGAGGCATTCCTGCTGTGGGAGGCCTGTCCGGCGGGATGGAGAGGTCTCACACTGGGAGCAGTTCTCCCGGGAACACACTCGACAAGACCAGCCTGGAAGTGGGAGCCGGACACCCCTTCTCCAGATTCAGGGAAAAGGACAAAGAAATTGGGATTAATTGATGATGCACATTTAGAAAAGGATACTGACAAAAAGACTTAACCCAGTTTGAGTTCTGTATTATATTGTACAAATGACGTCTGATATGCTGTTTAGATATTTAGTGTTCTTCAGTCCTACTGTACATTGATTCATGCAAAGAAAACATGTGTCTCGTTTGAAAAACGTTTGTCTTGAAAGGTCTGCATGGTACTTACTGGTTTCTGTCAGTATGTTTCTTAATAGTATGACGCTCTGACACACAGTGCAACGCTATCTCACGACCAGTTCGGACGAATTCATGCGAGTAAAAGGTGGCTAATTCGTATGATTTCGTGCGATTTGTCTAAACCCCAGTGATGGGGATGGGGGGATGGGTCAGGCGTGGGTCGTTCGTACGAATTCATACAATCTGGGCAACTCGTAAAATATGAACAATTTAGCAAAACTCTTACGGATTCGTACGGGTGAGGTCATGTGAATTAGCCACCTTGTAAATTCCTACGAATGGCCGTGAGACCGGCGAGTGTCAGCTGACACGGGCAAAGAGAAGAGACGAGTGATTTTATACGGTTGGACATGGATTTGGATATATTAGTCAGCTTTTTCAATCATGGACACTAGACACTTGTCCAGACGAAAAAGTCCTTTCAATTTTTACATTAATTTGTCAGCCATGTTCTTATAGTAATGTTCTGTGTCTTAATATTTATGGTATAAATTAACAGTAGGTATTAAAATATATTTAATTGCCCTGAGTTTTTATTAATCTATTTTAATTTAATTTAATTTTTCTAAATTGTAATTCTAAATATATATTGAAATGAAGACGTAAAAAATTTTTGTTCTATCAATGCAATCATATTGAGGTGTTGCTGTTGTGGATGTGTGTGGCGGGACACGGCGAGGCCGCGCGGGATCTGAAGCTGCTACGCTCACAAGCCTCTTTTTATCCTTTGTAAAGAAATAAAACAGAGTTCTACAAAAACAGTTTGTGTTGAAATCTACTGAGTACAGACAGAACTGTTATGCACATTTTGTAACACAACACAAAAAAGATGTTGATTTGTCATGTTTGTGAATGCACTTTTTGGAGGAACGCTCTTGTTTGTGAGATTGCATTACTGTGGGACCGAGCGATCTATACCTTCTTCTTTCTCCTGTTTGGGGTTTGTAAATGTGAGCTTCTGTCCCGAACCTCTCACATTCTGTCCAGCTCGAATAAAAGGAGAACCGATTCTGTCTGTTTAATGCTGTCTCTCTTTCACCGCTTTTCCATCAGATATTTGAACAAATCAGTTTTTAAATAGTTGTAAATGTATTATTTAAAATATTTTTGTAACCTAAATGAGAGCACTCTCACTTATATATGCAGTGTAAGAAATGGACACTCAGAGATTGCATTAGATGCAGATCTCAAACAACGGAGGCTATTCTCACAGTAACCGAGCTTTTCCAAATCACTCTCTCGGTATTTTCTGTGGATGCATGAAGTCAGGTTTGAGTGTGAGAGACGAATGTGTTATGGATGCGATATTACAGTCATGCCATACGCACTGACACACACACTTACTGACACTGCTGGCTTTTTAAATAAGACTAATTAATGATCACAGACTAAGCCTAACCCAAGCTCTGCATCAATAGAATAAAACATTATTTGCTTATTTATGAACTGTTTTTCATGTAGAGGAGATATAAAGTTCCTGCTTTAGATCTCATGATGAGCTTAAATAATGGAAATAAAACAAATAAAACAGTGCATTCTTGCCCATGGTGAGTAAATATAACATTATATTTCAAAGTGATGTTACATGTACTTACTATTGCAATAAAAGGTAATTATACAATTAATTAACTTTAAACCAAACCGTAACCTTAACCCTATAGTAAGTACATGTAGTTAATTAAAATTATTCAGTAGTTATTTGTGTGATTACACTGTATCAACATAAAATAAAATAAAGTGTAACCAAAAGTATTTATTGGGTTTACGGTGTTAAATAATACCAGCTCCAAACTAAATGTAAAAAACTGAATGCAATCCAGAGTCTCCGGAGTAAACGAGGTTAAAGAGACGCGCCAGCGCCGCATGAGATGATCCTCATGACCAGGGTTATGCAGACCGGATCATAATGCAACACATATTATACAATGAGTTTCAACACTCACACAACTAGTGGACTGATCTCACTGTAGGGAAGGCGAATGGCAGCGAGATCTGCACAGGACTCTTCTGGGTCGTGCTGTTCACAGATGTACTGTGGCAAGAGTGTTAATCAAATGAATTGTAATAATTCACGTCTGTTTCCCAGCCAATGATCTCAGGTTGTCTTTGGGAAACAGAGTTCTCTCGGTCAGCAAACACACTCCGCATCTTTGCCCTGTTTTTATGAATATTGCATTCCAGACATTCCTGTGCTTATCACTTACAATTATCGAATAAAAAAATTTCAATCTTAATTTTTCAGGGTTGGCCAAAAATATAAAGACTTTTGTTTTAGTCTGGGAGTGGAGTAATTTTATGAAATTCAATCATGTAATTTAATATGCTGAAGTTTTAAAAGCCCTTTGTCAGAGGACGCTTTTTAACGGGGATGATTTAAATAGCAGGATTCAGATTTAGCAGCAGTGGGTGTCTCTCTCTCTGTGTGTGTGTGTGTGTGTGTGTGTGTGTGTGTATGAGTATGATTATTCATCACAAAACACACTGTCGTTCATATATATCACCAGCTGAATTTAAACACACACATATACACGAGCACTTCACTGTCCGTCAGCTCTGGAACAGAAGACTTACTTCTATAGAGTAAAGAGAGAAGAGTCCGCTCTCACACACTGCGCTCAGTAATATCTGTTATGAGCGTGTGTGTCCTGCATTCGCTGTGTGACAGATATGAGTGTGTGTGTGTGTGTGTGTGTGTGTGTGTCCTGCATTCGCTGTGTGACAGATATGAGTGTGTGTGTGTGTGTGTGTGTGTGTGTGTGTCCTGCATTCGCTGTGTGACAGATATGAGTGTGTGTGTGTGTGTGTGTGTGTGTGTGTGTGTGTGTCCTGCATTCGCTGTGTGACAGATATGAGTGTGTGTGTGTGTGTGTGTGTGTGTGTGTGTGTCCTGCATTCGCTGTGTGACAGATATGAGTGTGTGTGTGTGTGTGTGTGTGTGTGTCCTGCATTCGCTGTGTGACAGATATGAGTGTGTGTGTGTGTGTGTGTGTGTGTGTGTGTGTGTCCTGCATTCGCTGTGTGACAGATATGAGTGTGTGTGTGTGTGTGTGTGTGTGTGTGTGTGTGTGTGTGTGTGTGTGTGTGTGTGTGTGTGTGTGTGTGTGTGTGTGTGTGTGTGTGTGTGTCCTGCATTCGCTGTGTGACAGATATGAGTGTGTGTGTGTGTGTGTGTGTGTGTGTGTGTCCTGCATTCGCTGTGTGACAGATATGAGTGTGTGTGTGTGTGTGTCCTGCATTCGCTGTGTGACAGATATGAGTGTGTGTGTGTGTGTGTGTGTGTGTGTGTGTGTCCTGCATTCACTGTGTGATTCTCATACGTTAGGTTCTAGTTTTGTCATCTTTCTATTGCCTTTCAGGAATTTCTATAATTGTTCTGAACCATATTTGCCAGACTGTAACGCACCACAGATAAACTCATAATCCTATTACATTATTAATGACGTGGAAGAAAGTTATGACTATTCAGGGTATTTGGAATGGACAACCCATAAGGGAATGTACAAATAATATGTTTCTTAGGAAAAAGTTGTTCATTAACAGAAGTGCGTTCCATAAGATTATTGATCATAATCATGTTATAGAAGCAAATGAAAACAAAGTGTCTCACATCAGTATCATGTAATGCAACTTATTATAATTAAAAATAGCATTTCAGAACTACTGTATTCAGAATTCCTTCATGAAATCACTGTATCATATATTGAAATAGTTCATTTTAATGTGATGTTACTGCAGTTATGCGTGTTCCTGTTGGCCGGGACTTGTGACCCATATTATGTAATAGCACAAATATTACAGTTTACCAAGGAAAAGGGAAGGATGAGTTGCAGAAGCGCGGCCCGCCGATGTCTTCAGTGTTCAGGCACTACTACTGTGAAACGGGTCATATACACACGTTCAATAAGAGTCAAACTTGAGCGTTATGTTTAGCATTGTAATATTTACACATTGTATTTATTCTAATGTAATATATTTTGGAGAAGCCTGTTTATTTGCTGGTATTAAACATGTGTTTCCTGACACACTGACAGTCAGAGACTTCACAACGGTCCATGCTGAGAGTGACTACTTACATCACTGAATTTATGTGAATCTAAAATATTTATTGATATATGAAATTAATTCATTAATGTTTTAAAAATGATTTCATCATAAAAAATATAATCTGTGACTGTCGATGGAACATGTGACTTTCTTCAGGAGACCAATGATGATGTCATGGGTGAATGTCTTAATAACAGCAGAAAACGCCACATTTTAGAAAGGACAAACCAATATTGTTGAGCGCATTGAAGCATTAGAGATGGTGTTTTTAAAGATCTCCAATTAGGACGAGCAAAATGAGGTTTGTTCCATCAGTAACGCAGGTCATTCCTCAGCTGGAGTTATTATCACACACACTTGACCTTAGCAACAGCAGATTAAGAGCGTGATATGATTGCGACAGCTGTATGATGTTATGATGTTATGATGTGTTTGCCAGCTGTGTGCTCCATCTACAGGCCGAGCGGCGGAAAAACAAGAACTAAAAGTTGAAAGCTTTTTCACAGTTATTCATTCATACAATTATTGATACATTTACAGCTGTTTGTTTGGTTGTATTATTATTCAATGTTTCAAATCAGACCCACGTGACAGACCGTTAGTTCAGGCTAATTGGTGTCATTTTTGAATTATGTATCAGTCATCCACTTTAATTCAACTCTCACATATTAAGTTAATTATAAATGATTGTGTCTGGAGAACCGAAGAACAATCCTCATTAGCAGAACACATTTTGAAGTAATGGCATGCTCTGAAAATACATTTTCTGTTTTACAAATTACTATAATTATTTGCAATAGCAATAACAATGTGTCGTTGCAAGTAGCTACACGAAAAAAATTAAACATTAATAATGTGTTGTGTTACACAGCCCATACAAAATGGTAATACTTTACATTGTGAATGTGTGTTTACTGCTTCATTTATACAATATTGGATATTAATCTATGAAGATAATGCTATTGTAACAGTTTATTTATAGCAATGCAGTCTATTACCATAAGCATACATCTTTGAAATGTGCATTTTTTCATATTGATGAATCTCCTTCATGTTGTGTAAATCATAAGCAAAAACTGGGTAAAATCTGCACACCAATCCTTCATCTAAAGCCTCACACAGGAACTTTTTTTTTTTGTAATGAAACAATTGTTTTCACGGTCATCCAGTTTCTGTCACGATGCTGTCGGCTGGTTCTGGTGTTTAATGCGAGCCCTCGGCTTCTGGTTTGGTCTGTCAGTCTTGTGTTTTCTGGCTTTGCCCCAGGAGGGTGTTGGTCCAGTTTAACATCATCATCTACACAGACCCTGGCCTCCTGTGTGTCGGTGCTAAGGGTAACTGTCCCGCTGGAAGGAAATCCTTCGGCCTATTCTGAGGACCTGAATGTTCTGGACTAGGTTTTCATGAAGTATATTCTTTTGTATGTTGTTGTGTTCAGGTTTACTCTTACCCTGACCAGTCCCTTACTCCCTGTCACAGACACACACCCCAGGGCATGATGCTGCCACCACTATAATATTAAAAGATGAGGTTCATCAGACACAACACAAGGCACTGTATATATATATATATATAAAAAAAATAATAATAGAGATTGGCAAAATACATTTGTTCACATGTAACACAATTAAGGGTGTAATAATTTGTGTATCTCTTACCCAGATAAATATGGCTCTGAAAAGGACATCTAACTGTCATGTAAAGCTACTAGTCACCGTTTGTTTTGTTCAGCGTTATGTTTGGGGCAGGTAAATTTAAAGTCAAATAGATTTATTTATTTTTACTATTATTTACTTTTCGTAGACCTGTTGTCTTGTTTGTTTCATTATCTTGTAACGACTCAAATCAAATCAGACACAATTATTTGTTATATTTAACAAATAATCTTTAAAACTCACTCTGGGATCTATGGTCCCATCCCCCCAACAAGGGCAAGAAGGGTGTTGGTTACCATGACTACGATCGGATAATTTGGTTTTATTGCTGTTAAAAATGTGGTCACGTGGAAAAAGCAGAGGCCATAGGAAAGACCCACAGCCCTTAAAACAGACTTTCCTGCATTCATTTATGGACGAACTGGTCTGTAAATGAACATGCACCCCAGGACACTGTGTGAATGATTTACTGTCTTGTGTAGTGTCTTTTGATACTATGTATTTTATGATAGAACCAACGGTCAATGTAACCCCACCTGTATCGTGTCTCCTATCTAATTAATCCTCAATTAATGACTCACACTTTAGTGTACATCACCTTCTCATAGAATGCAGTGTGTGTTTGTTATATCTAGCTGAGTATAAATGAACCCAAACAGCAAGGCCTATGTCTAACCAGAACCACACTTGAGATAGCGTCATAAAGCCTCCCAACAGAGGAATTTCCCGCTTGGAAATTCCCGCTTTCTTATTGGTCGAGCCAACCCTGAGAGGTGGGACCTTTCTCAGACTTTAAATGGCCTCTACACAAGCTCTCCCCTCTCTTGGCCTTCTTGGTACGTTCGCATAGCTGTCCTGCGTGGCCACACTAGACCCTAGGCCAGCAGGCCTTGGCCCACAACCAGCCATGTGCTCATTCAGGAGAGAGAGGACTCTCTCAACCAGAACAGAATCAAAGAACAACATCAGGAGTGTGGCATAATGTAGAAGTCCATCGCAACTCCAACCATCAACTCTTCCGACTTCCTCCCTTCTCCTGGTGGCTCTGCGTGTCCTCTCCGGTCCAGGCCACAATCTGCACTCCAGCCAGGGGAACAGAGTCAAACCAACCACGCAAGTTCATCACTAATTCTTCAGTCAAAGCCGAAGAAATCGATTGAGACTCATGGGACCATCAAAATCCTTCTTCAGGAACTTCACGAAATGATGTTTTATTAACAAAGTTCGGGAGAAGCACGTTCAGATAATTAACACGGGTGGAGAGCACTCAGCAAACATGATTAAAACGTGTATATATAGACTCAGCAGTCTCACCTCATTTCTCTGACAGTTCAGCAGCGTCCTTCCACCACCCCTTCTCCACTCTTCTAGTCCTAAACCACTTTACATACAGGGGGAGTACTCTGGGTTCGGGACGAATTCCGAGCTCGGAGCCCTCCCCCCGGACAGCACGCCAAATACGCATTATACTTTATTCCCTTTAATTGTAAAGTGTGAACTCGTGAAATGTTTCACTGCAAAGGCCATGCAAGTATAAATTTAATCTCTTAGGTCCGGGGGCCAGAACTCAAACGCAGACCAGACTCTCAGTTCAATTAAAGGTGAATTTATTTACAACACGAGCAAACAGAGATGTGAACTGAGCGGTAAATGTTCTGGTTGGACAGATGGCTTGTGGTCCGGGTTCCAGTGCTCTGTGTTCCGTGGTGCTGGTGAATGATCTGAGTCCGAGGTTCAGGCTGGAACTCTGCAGTCAAGACAGGGGAAAACGAGTTAGCTCTCAATTCCTCAAAAACAGACAAAATACAGATAGTTCAGGACAAAGGTAGGCTGGCATCTACTCGTACTGAGTGGTACAACGTTCCGGCGGGGACTGGAAAGATTATCTGGCTTTAATATGAGAGCAGATTGCATGATGTGGAACAGGTGTGCTTGATTGACGGGATGAGCCTCGGGTGAGTAAACAGGAGCATTGGAGACCACGCCCACCAGCAATCTCAGAGCAGCAAGAAAGCCAGGATCACGACCGGGGGTTCGTGACATAATGAGGTGCTCTGAAAATTATAAGCTGATGGTTATTTTCATAGTTAAATGGAGCTTTTCCATAGTTCCATTTCCTGCTTCCGGTTTCATTTTGTCACTCACCATTTTACCTACGCATGTGTGTATGTGTGTTTAGTTTAGTTATGTTTGTGATTTAGTTAATACAACTTGTGCACAATACGAATTTGGTTCTGATTCTCTGCTTGAAACAAAGTTCATTTTACGCTTTTGATTTTGACTACAGGCTCTTAGTAGTACTGTACAGTAAGAAAGGCATTTCCCTCCCACGGAAATTTACATTTCTTAGAATTAATAAATAATTAACACTGAGTGTTCACGGGACGAACAGGTGGATTGATTGTAATATTAATTTTACTACATTAAGTTAATTCTATTAACTGATCCAAATATTCATAATCAATTATAACAAGTTATGATTGATTATTAATATTTCTTTAGAGCTAATTTACTAAAGATTGTTCTAGTTAGTTTCATTGTCACTGTTTTTGCCTGAGTTTTTGTATGTTTGATTTCTAATTAGTTTTGCACCTGTTTCCTGTTCTGTTGATTATCATCCTTGAGTAGTTAAGCCCTGTTTCTTCAATTCTTCTCCGTCAACGTTAAAGGGACTGTTCACCCAAAAATTTTAATTAGCCCATGATTTACTCAC
This sequence comes from Rhinichthys osculus, assembly GCA_029959095.1. Lineage (NCBI taxonomy): Eukaryota > Metazoa > Chordata > Actinopteri > Cypriniformes > Leuciscidae > Rhinichthys > Rhinichthys osculus. The sequence goes on along the minus strand of JARWKJ010000016.1, from coordinate 41,303,452 downwards.
CCTGAAGCCATCCTAGGTGTATATGACATTCTTTTTTCAGACAAATACAATCAGTTAAATTAAAAAAAATGTCCTGGCTCTTCCAAGCTTTATAATGGGAGTCAATGGGTATATTTCTTTGGAAGTACATCAAAGCGCATCCATCTGTTATAAAATTGCTTGAAACAGCTCTGGGGGGGTTAATAAAGTTCTTCGGAAGTGAAGCGATGCGTTTGTGTAAGAAAAATATCCATTTTAAAACTTTATCGACTAAAATAACTAGCTTCCAGCAGACGGCCATACGCAAGTTGACTTACGCCAAAACGCACAACGTAATGAGGAACGCGGTTGCCCAGCCCTGTTTGTTTGAACCGCGAGAGGCGTCAAAGCTTACGCTACTCCTACGTCATACATCGTCAAGTGTTACTCTTTTGGCGTAGGTTGACTTGTGTACGGCCATCTGCCTGTTAAGAGTGACTCGCCCTTCACCGCCTGTCTCTTGGATGAGGACAACACCAGCCGCACTCCTGACCCAAAACCCAGCCAGCCTTCTGCCACTCCCAACTCTGAGGTGCATACAATAAGCTGGGTCTCCACTGAATTATTACTTGAGCTGGATGACGAAATGTTTCAAGGTCTTCAGTCTCTGCTGGTCCCATCAAGTTCCAAGTCATCTTCCTTGCCACTCATTCAACCCAGTTCCAAGTCGTCTTTGACTCTGCTGGTTTAGCCCAGGTATAAGATTTTGTCACCACTGGTTCTGCCCAGCCCCAAGTCTTCTTCGTCGTCACTGGTTCCGTCCAGCACCAAGTCTCCTTTGTTGTCCAGAATCAAGTCTCCTTCATCTGTATTGGCTTTGCCCAGCTCCAAGTCTGCTTCATTGTGGATGGTTCCATCCAGCAGCAGCTGCTTGGATCCACCTTGGGCTTCCTGGTCGTCAGCTCCGCCTTGGTCTGTAGATCCCTCAGCTCCACCTCGAGCCTCCGAGCCCCGGACTCCACCTCGGCCCTCTGCCAATTGGCTCCACCTTGGTTCAACGCTCCCTTGGCTCCACCATGATCTGTCCCTGATCCCCCAGGCTCCGCCGGGCTCCCTTGTCCCTCTGGATATGCCTTGGACTTCCAGCTAGGCCTGGTTATTAGTTCTGGTTATTAGGCCTTAGTTATTAACTCTCCAGGCCTTCAGTGTCACTTTGGGTCTACGTCTCCTTGGCTCCATCTGGGTCTCCTCTGTTCACATCTGCACCTCTGTCACCTGCACCTTGGTCTGCTGGATCTTGGCTTCTCCCTCCATCACCTCCGCCTTGGTGTTTCTCTCTGTCAGCCCCTCAGTCAAGTCTGTTAATTTTGTTATGGGGGTTGTTATGTCATGATCATGTCTTGTTCACATTTGGTACATTGTCCAGTTTAAGTTTCTTATTTATTAACTAACTTCATTAGTTATTAACTTAGGGGCTGCTTACACGACACCGTTTTCAACTGAAAACAGAAAACTTTTAATGTGTTCTGGCCATTCATTTACACGACAACAGCGTTTTGGAGGCCTGAGAATGCAGACTTTGAAATATGTTTCAAAGTGCAAGTTTTTGAAAACGAGTTTTGAAAACGAGACCATTATCATCTTCATGTAAACTTCAAAAACGTGAATCTGTGAAACAGTATTATGTGTTTAGTCTATAGGCATGCATGTTTGAATGCGTATGTGCGCAGGCACATAGTCTTTCTTTACAAAATTACATTGCCAAATTGTTGTCTGACATGCATAATACAGTGTTTTTAATCGTTTCCATGGATCCCTGTGAACGGGAATAATTTTGAATAACAATGTCTGTATCTGTACAGAGGAATTTTTTTTTGTTCCCATTTTTAGTATATTGTTGTCGTGTAGATGTACTCTTAGTTCATTTGTCTATACAGCCACTCTGGAGAAAACAGTGATGTCATCGTCCAGCTCAGTTCAGTTGTCACACAATTTTGTCGAAGCAGGCAGATCAATAATATTAAGAATAATAAGTCTCCCCAACTAAGCAAGCCAGAGGCGACGGTGGAAAGAACTGAAACTCCATCAGGTGACAGAATGGAGAAAAACCTTGGAAAAAAAACCAGGCTCAGTCGGGGGCCTGTTCTCCTCTGGCCAACGAACGAACAGGTCCTCCATTTGATATGGATACGGCCCGGATCCGGCTGACTACATCATGCGTTGTGGTCGTGTCTAGGCGAAGGTCCTCCATCTGATCTGAATACGGCCCGGATCCGGCTGACTACATCATGTGTTGTGGTCGTGTCTAGGCGCAGGTCCTCCATCTGATCTGGATACGGCCCGGATCCGGCTGACTACATCATGCGTTGCGGTCGTGTCTAGGCGCAGGTCCATCATCTGATCTGGATACGGCCCGGATCCGGCTGACTACATCATGTGTTGTGGTCGTGTCTAGGCGCAGGTCCTCCATCTGATCTGAATACGGCCCGGATCCGGCTGACTACATCATGTGTTGTGGTCGTGTCTAGGCGCAGGTCTTCCATCTGATCTGGATACGGCCCGGATCCGGCTGACTACATCATGCGTTGTGGTCGTGTCTAGGCGCAAGTCCTCCATCTGATCTGGATACGGCCCGGATCCGGCTGACTACATCATGTGTTGTGGTCGTGTCTAGGCGCAGGTCCTCCATCTGATCTGGATACGGCCCGGATCCAGCTGACTACATCATGCGTTGTGGTCGTGTCTAGGCGAAGGTCCTCCATCTGATCTGGTTCCGGCCCGGATCCGGCTGACTACATCATGCGTTGTGGTCGTGTCTAGGCGCAGGTCCACCATCTGATCTGGATACGGCCCGGATCCGGCTGACTACATCATGCGTTGTGGTCGTGTCTAGGCGAAGGTCCTCCATCTGATCTGGATACGGCCCGGATCCGGCTGACTACATCATGCATTGTGGTCGTGTCTAGGCGAAGGTCCTCCATCTGATCTGGATACGGCCCGGATCCGGCTGACTACATCATGCGTTGTGGTTGTGTCTAGGCGAAGGTCCTCCATCTGATCTGAATACGGCCCGGATCCGGCTGACTACATCATGTGTTGTGGTTGCATCTAGGCGAAGGTCCTCCATCTGATCTGGATACGGCCCGGATCCGGCTGACTACATCATGCGTTGTGGTCGTGTCTAGGCGAAGGTCCTCCATCTGATCTGGACACGGCCCGGATCCGGCTGACTACATCATGCATTGTGGTCGTGTCTAGGCGAAGGTCCTCCATCTGATCTGGATACGGCCCGGATCCGGCTGACTACATCATGCGTTGTGGTCGTGTCTAGGCGAAGGTCCTCCGTCTGATCTGAATACGGCCCGGATCCGGCTGACTACATCATGTGTTGTGGTCGTGTCAAGGCGCAGGTCTTCCATCTGATCTGGATACGGCCCGGATCCGGCTGACTACATCATGCGTTGTGGTCGTGTCTAGGCGAAGGTCCTCCATCTGATCTGGATACGGCCCGGATCCGGCTGACTACATCATGCGTTGTGGTCGTGTCTAGGCGAAGGTCCTCCATCTGATCTGAATACGGCCCGGATCCGGCTGACTACATCATGTGTTGTGGTCGTGTCTAGGCGCAGGTCTTCCATCTGATCTGGATACGGCCCGGATCCGGCTGACTACATCATGCGTTGTGGTCGTGTCTAGGCGCAGGTCCTCCATCTGATCTGGATACGGCCCGGATCCGACTGACTACATCATGTGTTGTGGTCGTGTCTAGGCGCAGGTCCACCATCTGATCTGGATAGGGGCCGGATCCGGCTGACTACATCATGTGTTGTGGTCGTGTCTAGGCGAAGGTCCTCCATCTGATCTGGATCTGGATCTAGGAACAGACACTGGCTTGGGAACAGGAACAGACAGCGTGGCGGCGACCATCTTGTCCGGATACACTGGCTCGGCGGAAGTGACGTGAACAGTCTCTGGCTCGACAGACGTGACGTGAACAGTCTCTGGATCGGCAGACGTGACGTGAACAGTCTCTGGATCGGCAGACGTGACGTGAACAGTCTCTGGAGAGGCAGACGTGAGGTGAACAGTCGCTGGATCGGCAGACGTGACGTGAACAGTCTCTGGAGAGGCAGACGTGACGTGAACAGTCTCTGGCTCGGCGGAAGTGACGTGAACAGTCTCTGGAGAGTCAGACGTGACGTGAACAGTCTCTGGATCGGCAGACGTGACGTGAACAGTCTCTGGATCGGCAGACGTGACGTGAACAGTCTCTGGAGAGGCAGACGTGAGGTGAACAGTCTCTGGATCGGCAGGGCTGACGTGAAGATCTGGCTCGGCAGGGCTGATGTGAACAGTCTCTGGAGAGGCAGACGTGACGTGAACAGTCTCTGGAGAGGCAGACGTGACGTGAACAGTCTCTGGAGAGGCAGACGTGACGTGAACAGTCTCTGGATCGGCAGACGTGACGTGAACAGTCTCTGGATCGGCAGACGTGACGTGAACAGTCTCTGGAGAGGCAGACGTGACGTGAACAGTCTCTGGATCGGCAGACGTGACGTGAACAGTCTCTGGATCGGCAGACGTGACGTGAACAGTCTCTGGATCGGCAGACGTGAGGTGAACAGTCTCTGGAGAGGCAGACGTGACGTGAACAGTCTCTGGAGAGGCAGACGTGACGTGAACAGTCTCTGGAGAGGCAGACGTGACGTGAACAGTCTCTGGAGAGGCAGACGTGACGTGAAACGTCTCTGGAGAGGCAGGCGTGACGTGAACAGTCTCTGGATCGGCAGACGTGACGTGAACAGTCTCTGGCTCTGCAGACGTGACGTGAACAGTCTCTGGAGAGGCAGACGTGACGTGACCAGTCTCTGGAGAGGCAGACGTGACGTGAACAGTCTCTGGATCGGCAGACGTGATGTGAACAGTCTCTGGATCGGCAGACGTGACGTGAACAGTCTCTGGATCGGCAGACGTGACGTGACCAGTCTCTGGAGAGGCAGACGTGACGTGAACAGTCTCTGGATCGGCAGACGTGATGTGAACAGTCTCTGGATCGGCAGACGTGACGTGAACAGTCTCTGGATCGGCAGACTTGATGTGAACAGTCTCTGGATCAGCAGACGTGGCGTGAACAGTCTCTGGATCGGCAGACGTGACGTGACCAGTCTCTGGAGAGGCAGACGTGACGTGAACAGTCTCTGGAGAGGCAGACGTGATGTGAACAGTCTCTGGATCGGCAGACGTGACGTGAACAGTCTCTGGAGAGGCAGACGTGACGTGAACAGTCTCTGGATCGGCAGGGCTGACGTGAAGATCTGGATCGGCAGGGCTGACGTGAAGATCTGGCTCGGCAGGGCTGACGTGAAGAAACTCTGGCTTGGCAGGTACTGTGGGGTTGCAGGGCTCCTTGTCCGCCAAACCCACAGTAAAGTTTGAACCGCACAGTAACAGGGCCGAATCAATATAAAATTCTAAAGTCCATTGAGGATTGTGCAGTGGCATGGCTGACCTGAGTGGCTCAGATAGTCCCCCTCTAAAAAATATCATGAGGCACAAAGATTCCATTGAAGTTAAATTTGCGAGTGCAATAAAGTCTCTCACGTACTCCTCTATGGACCGGTCTCCCTGACGGAGACACAGAATCTGTGCTGCTGGATTCATCATTGGTCAGTCGTTCTGTAACGGTGAGGTAGGAACAAAGCGGAGAGAGAATCTACATGCAAGCACTACTTTAATAAAACAAACAGGTAATCCAGGGCAAACAACGGGACACGGAAGTCAGGACAGGAACATAGGAAACAGCTACAAGCAACAAGCTACAAGCAAACAACGACTGATAAACAACAACTGAAGCACAGAGGTTTAAATACACAGGCAAACAAGCTAAACAAGATAACAAGGGGGCGGGGCTAATTAGAAACACCTGGAGAGACTAATAAACAAGAAAAACTACAAAGGACTACAAAACATGGCACAGAACAGGAAATAACAAAAGTCCACACAAGACAAGGAGAACACAAGACAGGAATCATGACAAATGGACAACAGTAAAAACCAATCAGCCTTCTTGAGACTGAAAAAACAGAGTTTGCACAACCTAAAATAACATTCACCTAGAAAGTTATTTAAACTGGCTTTTTGAGATAACCCTTAGGTCATTTTCTTTCATAAAACATAAACCATATCCATTAAGTTGATTAGTGTTGTCTTTGAATAAGAACTTGGACCTGGTTTACTTTTATTTAATTCAGATATATCAATATCAATCCAAACCAAATGCAAGAACAGGGACAATCAACATGATTTTAGATTAAAAATAAAATCTTATCACTACAAAACAAGTAATTAAAACAATAACAGCAACATCACCATTTACATTACAATCCATGAATGCCTTGACGCATGAAGTTGACACAATGAAGAATTTAAATCAGAAGATGATTAGAGCGCAAAAAGCCCAAAATTTACCAGTAGTCTCCTAGAATTAAATTGAACAAATGCTAACATGTGCAACACAAACACCTCCGTTTAAATCTCAGAGAATGTATTTAGTGTTTCATTGCCGTTTTAAGCAAACGCCTCTGCCATCAAAAAAAAATATGCTTACTAAAGAAATTGGTAGTTTGATGAAGGAATGAGTCTCCTATATTTGTGTGTAGATGATGGACGAGCCCCCAGTTTTTATATTTTAAATCTATTATAGGTGGAATAAACTTTACCTAAGGGGGAAAAAAGAGTTTCCCCCAGTTCACAGTTAAGAACCAACAGCGTAGCTTTGCACATCTGAGACAGAATGTGGTCTATGGTGTCGAAAGCAGCACTAAGATCAAATGGCGCTAGAAGAGTGATGCATTCGTGGTCAGATGACAACAGCAGGTCATCTGTAATTCTAATAGTTGCCTCTTCTCCATGATGGAGTAAGAACTGTGAAATTCTTTACTAATATTTTTCTCAGAAAAAAATTAATTGGAAACTAATTGGAACTTCAAATATTTTAAATAAATGGCAGATTTTAGATGCTTTTTTTGCTAAAGGATTTGATCAATTCTAGTGTGAAAGTTTTTCTAGGATGTGTCCTAAAGAAAGCAAAGAGGTAATAATATTGAGAAGACATTTTACAATTATAGAAAACATCTATTTTAATATCTTAGTGGTTATAGGATCTAGAGTAGCATACATGTTGCTGATTTCAATGCTCTAATAAGTTTGGTTAGCTCTTCTTGTCCAACAACATTGAAGGACTGAAGTTGCTTGTATGAAATAGTCATGGCAATGGCTCTGTTCCATTATGAAGGGCTCATATGCCCTAATCCCTTCAAAGAGTTTACCCTTCATAGTGATAACTTCAGAGAGTAGAAGAGTGTAGGGTACCAAAAACAGCACTTTGGAACGAACCTCTAAGATGTTTATAAGCCAGTGGAGACCCTGCTATTGTTGCAGCATTGTTGACAATAATTTGACAACATGGGTAAAAAAAAACATGTGTGAAATGTATTGATATACACAATTAATAAAAAAAAATATTTGTGTGTGTGTGTGTGTGTGTGTGTGTGTCAAATAGCCCTAATGCATGTCATTTTAATTTGTTGCCATTGTTTTTGTCTTCAATAAAACCAGAGCAAGCATGTGTCACCCAATAAAGTTTATGCAAGTGGCAAGAAAACTGATTTCAACAACATGGGATTAAATCCGCTAATGTTACAGTGAAGAAAGTCTGAGAGCCAAAACGGTGATTTAAAGGGATACTTCCCCGCAGGCAAAATGGGCTTTTAAGAAAACTTGACTGTAGAAAGTATAAAGGTGAAAAAAATTAAATCTGTGCTAAAAGCTGTCCAACTCGCTTTTGCCAATTAGTTAGGAAAACGTCTAGGTTACGACTGTAACCTCTGTTCCCTGAGAACAGGGAACGAGACACTGCGTCGATGACGCTTTGGGGAACGCCACAGGCGGGGCAGGTGTCTGAAATCACAATCAAATCACGGCAATCACATTGACCGGCAACAGCCTGTGAATCATTAGCGTGAATGATTAACGTGCGACCTGGTAGTATAAAAGGGCGCCTTGCAAACCTGACAAATCATCTTATCGTCTGAAGGGACTGTTCGGTAGGCAAGCCCCGAGGCATGGCAAGGAGTTTGTACGCAGTGTCTCATTCCCTGTTCTCAGGGATACATTTTAGAATTTTAATTCACAGAAAATGACTCTTAAAAAGACCAGACAGCTCACCTGCGGCATGCGGAGTGACGACTCGCCAGAAAGTTCTATACGAACCTGGGGTCCGCATCCACACTTTACATCCCTGAAAGAGGCGTTCTCACTACCCAAGCCGAGGCAGGCCATCAGAACATCGTTCTCATCATAGGCCTATGCCCAGGCCTGATGTGATGAACGCTGGGGAGTCGGAGAGAGGAGAGGGCAAATTTCATGACCCTCCGGGGAGGTTATCCATCACCGACGCTGTGTGCGTTTGTGCTGGATAACTTCCCTCAAATCTCTCCTGTTGCGGGAGTCTCTTCTGCTTCCTGCTCCTCCAAGGAGGGGGTGCACGAGAGGAGACGCTGGCTCGCTGGCCCTGCCAATGGTCCTCAGACTGTGAAGGGCCAGGTCCTCCCGCCTGCCTGGGCGTGGATATGGATCTCAGCGGTATACATGTTTTAAATGCAGCTGAGCATGCCTTTGCCTCCCTGAACTTTCCCACCACCGCCTCTACGGAGGTGCCGAAGAGTTCAGAGGTCGAAACCGTTGAATTGAGGAGAAAGGCCTTCTCTTTCTCCCCGTTGTCGGCTAGATTTAGCCACAGATGTCTCTCCGTGGCCAACATCGCCGCCATCGACCGACCGATCGCGGCAGCGGTTTGCTTGGTGGCCCGGAGAGCCAGATCTGTAGTGCGGCGCAGCTCAGCCACCGCCTCAGGGGACATCCCTGCCCCCTGGTCGAGATCCCCCAGCAGGTCGGCCTGGTACGCCTGCAGCACCGCCATGGTGTGCAGGGCAGCACCGGCCTGACCTGCTGCCGTGTATGCTCTACCATTCAGACGCGCCGTTGTTTTCAGTGGCTTGGATGGCAGGGTTGGAGCTCTCAGTGTCGACGCACGCCCAGACACGAGATAGTTTGCGAACGTCTCGTCAATGGGCGGCATCGACACGTACCCATCCTCCTCGATCCCCTCAACATCAGCAAAACTAGCTTGCTGTTGTCGGTGGATACGGGCAGAGTATGGGTTCTTCCATGCCTTCTTGACCTCAGTGTGAAGGTCAGAAAGAAATGGAAGGCTCACCTGAGCTGGTGGTCTATGGCTGAGGAGAAACCGATCGTCGAGCCTGCCACGAGCGATCTCTCTTCTAGCGCGTCGCCAAGGCAGCTGCAGCCTGCCAGCGGCGCGCTCCATTACATCCACCAGCTCTGCATACACTGGGCAGGGTGGCTGAGGGGGTTAAGGATCTACCTGATCATACACCTCCTCAGCCATCTCCTGCGCATCCTGAAGAGCATCAGCTGCGGGAAGAGTCGGTGAAAAATCTTCATCCTCAACCTGCAGCTCGCTCTCATCAGTCGTCAGGTCATCTGAGAGGTTTACAGCCCTCTCAAGGTGATCGTCGAGCTCCATCTGGGAGCCCCATGATGCAAGCCGCCTCTCTGCCTCGGCACGAGCGGGACCTGAACCACGAGGTCCAGATACTGAGCCCTCTTCACTCGAGAAGAGGGCCAGACAAGAGCGGAGCGTTTTCACAGAAAAACGCTGACAGTTTGCACACCAGGCTCCCTCGAGAACCTCCCGTGCATGCTCTTCTCCCAGGCAGAAAACGCACAGCTTGTGTGTGTCACCCGGCGTCAAAAATCTTGGGCACGGGTCTGCACACTTCTGAAAACAATCAGCCTTTGCTGCACGTTTCATTTCTCACAGTTTTTTTTGAGTTGCGGTTCACACAGACAGTCCCTGAAGACGAAAAGATGATTTGTCATGTTTGCAAGGCGCCCTTTTATACTACCAGGTCGCACGTTAATCATTCACGCTAATGATTCACGGGCTGTCGCCGGTCAATGTGATTGCCGTGATTTGATTGTGATTTCAGACACCTGTCACGCCTGAGGCGTTCCCCAAAGCGTCATCGACGCAGTGCGAGTTCCCTTTCGAAAGGGAACTTCAACAATGTTTTGTGCAAATGAGCGGCCGGAGCGCATTAAGGGTTTTCTGTTAGAATGGTGTCGTGTCAGCGGCCCCTAAGTTAATACCTAATGATCGTTGCGACAACGATCCAACTTTAGCTGGACAATAACTTTATTCTAGAGCTGCTGTAAAGCCAAAACAATCTCTGTTACTTTAATTTCCTATTAACAAGGAAAGGTGACTTGACTTGACCCATAATGCACTGGGCATGTTGCCGTCTAAGGCCACGGCCACCGGTCTGCTCAAATACTGCCTTGTTTTAGTAGGAAATACATTCTTAGCAAACTTTTAGCCATAATGGTTCAACTTTTATTGTTCTCGGGTGCAAGAATTCAAAGTGTAAACTTTTAAGGGGAGTGAGTTACTTTTGATTTCCAGTGAAGGATCCAGCAGCTAAAGGCTGCAAAGAATCGTGTATAAGGAGAGAATACCACAAAAGCAAAAAAAAGAAAAACATCTGTGTTTGTAGTCAACATTTCAAACTGAATGTCCACGAACACAGTGTTTTAGGCCAAACGGAGGGGAAATCTCCATCAGTTCCGGCTCAACCGCCCGAAGCAAAACGCCGTCGCCTACAGATAAGAAAGCTGTTGCCATAGTGTTCGGCTTTTACCATAATGCTGTTTAACGAGTAGACAAAGTGTGAAACAATTTTCAGTGATAAAGTCGATAGGACTGTCCGTGGGTGGGATACAAAACTGTAGAAGCATAATCTGTAGTTTTCACGGAAGCCCTGGAGCTGTCAAAAGCACTTTTGCTGACAAATAATTCTGAATTTCTCGGTCCAGGTCACACAGAAAATGAGCAAATATTGTTCATTATCATATACTACCGACATCATAACAAAACAAAGCGGACTGAAAATATGTGATTTTACACTTTAATAAAAGCAGCAAGTAAAATCTTGAGTTGAACTCCTCTACATCCCCAGCTCCACCTGCCTAGACCTGCTACAGGATTTATGTATCTAAGAGCAGCAGCAGCAGATCTTAAATACTCGCAGCAGCATATCTGTGTATCTATGAGCAGCAGCAGCAGATCTTACATACTCGCAGCAGCATATCTGTGTATCTATGAGCAGCAGCAGCAGATCTCACATACTCACAGCAGCGTATCTGTGTATCTATGAGCAGCAGCAGCAGATCTCACATACTCGCAGCAGCGTATCTGTGTATCTATGAGCAGCAGCAGCAGATCTAACATACTCGCAGCAGCATATCTGTGTATCTATGAGCAGCAGCAGCAGATCTCATATACTCGCAGCAGCATATCTGTGTATCTATGAGCAGCAGCAGCAGATCTCACATACTCGCAGCAGCATATCTGTGTATCTATGAGCAGCAGCAGCAGATCTTACATACTCACAGCAGCGTATCTGTGTATCTATGAGCAGCAGCAGCAGATCTCACGTACTCGCAGCAGCGTATCTGTGTTTCTATGAGCAGCAGCAGCAGATCTTACGTACTCGCAGCAGCGTATCTGTGTATCTATGAGCAGCAGCAGCAGATCTTACATACTCACAGCAGCGTATCTGTGTATCTATGAGCAGCAGCAGCAGATCTCACATACTCGCAGCAGCGTATCTGTGTATCTATGAGCAGCAGCAGCAGATCTTACATACTCACAGCAGCGTATCTGTGTATCTATGAGCAGCAGCAGCAGATCTTACATACTCGCAGCAGCGTATCTGTGTATCTATGAGGAGCAGCAGCAGATCTTACATACAGCAGCATATCTGTGTATCTATGAGAAGCAGCAGCAGATCTTACATACTCGCAGCAGCGTATCTGTGTATCTATGAGCAGCAGCAGCAGATCTCACATACTCACAGCAGCATATCTGTGTATCTATGAGCAGTAGCAGCAGATCTCACATACTCACAGCAGCGTATCTGTGTATCTATGAGCAGCAGCAGCAGATCTTACATACTCGCAGCAGCGTATCTGTGTATCTATGAGCAGCAGCAGCAGATCTCACATACTCACAGCAGCATATCTGTGTATCTATGAGCAGTAGCAGCAGATCTCACATACTCACAGCAGCGTATCTGTGTATCTATGAGCAGCAGCAGCAGATCTTACATACTCGCAGCAGCGTATCTGTGTATCTATGAGCAGCAGCAGCAGATCTCACATACTCACAGCAGCATATCTGTGTATCTATGAGCAGCAGCAGCAGATCTCATATACTCGCAGCAGCGTATCTGTGTATCTATGAGCAGCAGCAGCAGATCTCACATACTCACAGCAGCATATCTGTGTATCTATGAGCAGCAGCAGCAGATCTGATATACTCGCAGCAGCGTATCTGTGTATCTATGAGCAGCAGCAGCAGATCTTACATACTCGCAGCAGCGTATCTGTGTATCTATGAGCAGCAGCAGCAGATCTCAAATACTTGCAGCAGCGTATCTGTGTATCTATGAGCAGCAGCAGCAGCAGATCTCACATTTACATTTAGTCATTTAGCAGACGCTTTTATCCAAAGCGACTTACAACTGAGGACTAAACCAAGCGAGTCATCGTGAAGAGGCAAAAGCAACGCAAGAAGTGCTCAAAATACAAAGTTCAGACATAGCTCGGAGTAGCATAAGCCAGGCAAGCGAGGATTTAGAGGAAAGGATTTTTTTTTTTTTTTTTTTTTTTTTTTTAAGTTAAGTGCTCCCGGAAGAGATGAGTTTTCAGTTGTCTTTTGAATGTTGTCAGGGATTCTGCATTCCGGATGAGGGTGGGGAGATCATTCCACCAGCATGGAACCGTGAATGAGAATGTTCTGGAGAGTGATTTTGTGCCCCGCTGTGATGGTACCACGAGCCGTCGCTCATTGACCGATCGTAGGCTTCTGGTTGGGATGTAGACTTGTAGTAGTGAGTGGAAGTAGGAGGGAGCTGAACCTGTGGTCAATCTGTAAGCAAGCGTCAAAGCCTTGAACTTGATGCGAGCAGCGAGTGGTAGCCAGTGCAGAGAGATGAGCAGAGGAGTGACGTGGGCCCTTTTGGGCTCGTTGAAGACCAGACGAGCTGCAGCATTCTGGATCATTTGTAGAGGTTTAGTTGCACATGATGGAAGTCCAGCCAGAAGAGCATTGCAGTAATCGAGCCTAGAAATGACCAGGGCCTGGACGAGAAGTTGTGTTGCATGCTCAGTTAGGAAAGGCCTGATCTTCCTGATGTTGTGCATAGCAAACCTGCATGATCGAGCTGTCTTTGTAATGTGGTCTGTGAAGGTCAGCTGATCATCAAAGATTACACCAAGATTTCTGACCGACCTTGATGGGGTGATTGAGGATGAATCTACCTGGAAAGTGAGGTCGTGCTGTAGAGACGGATTGGCAGGGAGGACGAGAAGCTCAGTCTTTGCCAGGTTGAGCTGCAGGTGATGTTCCTTCATCCATGCCGAGATGTCCGCCAGACAGCTTGAGATCCGTACAGCTACTGTGGGATCATCTGGTTGAAATGAGAGGTAGAGCTGGGTGTCATCAGCATAGCAATGGTAAGAGAAACCATGTGCCTGTATGATAGGTCCCAGTGATGTGGTGTAAATGGAGAAGAGGAGCGGTCCGAGAACTGAACCCTGAGGAACGCCTGTGGTCAGTTGATGTGCTTTGGATACCTCACCTCTCCATGTGACCTTGAAAGACCTACCTGTGAGATAGGACTCAAACCAGTTGAGGGAGGTTCCAGTGATGCCCAGTGATGAGAGGGCGGACAAGAGGATCTGATGATTCACAGTGTCGAAGGCAGCAGACAGGTCCAGTAGAATGAGGACTGATGATTTGGAAGCAGCTTTTGCGATCCGCAAGGCTTCCGTGACTGACAGCAATGCAGTCTCAGTTGAATGTCCTTTCTTGAAGCCAGATTGGTTGACATCCAGCTGGTTGTTCAGAGACAGGAAGGATGATACTTGGTTAAAAGCAACTCGTTCAAGTGTTTTTGCAATGAATGGTAGGAGAGAGACAGGTCTGTAGTTCTCTAGAACTCACATACTCGCAGCAGCGTATCTGTGTATCTATGAGCAGCAGCAGCAGATCTTACATACTCGCAGCAGCATATCTGTGTATCTATGAGAAGCAGCAGCAGATCTCACATACTCACAGCAGCATATCTGTGTATCTATGAGCAGCAGCAGATCTCACATACTCGCAGCAGCGTATCTGTGTATCTATGAGCAGCAGCAGCAGATCTTACATACTCGCAGCAGCATATCTGTGTATCTATGAGCAGCAGCAGCAGATCTCACATACTCGCAGCAGCGTATCTGTGTATCTATGAGCAGCAGCAGCAGATCTTACATACTCGCAGCAGCGTATCTGTGTATCTATGAGCAGCAGCAGCAGATCTTACATACTCGCAGCAGCATATCTGTGTATCTATGAGCAGCAGCAGCAGATCTTACATACTCACAGCAGCATATCTGTGTATCTATGAGCAGCAGCAGCAGATCTTACATACTCACAGCAGCATATCTGTGTATCTATGAGCAGCAGCAGCAGATCTTACATACTCGCAGCAGCATATCTGTGTATCTATGAGCAGCAGCAGCAGATCTTACATACTCACAGCAGCATATCTGTGTATCTAGGAGCAGCAACAGCAGATCTCACATACTCGCAGCAGCGTATCTGTGTATCTATGAGCAGCAGCAGCAGATCTTACATACTCGCAGCAGCATATCTGTGTATCTATGAGCAGCAGCAGCAGATCTAACATACTCCCAGCAGCGTATCTGTGCATCTATGAGCAGCAGCAGCAGATCTCACATACTCGCAGCAGCGTATCTGTGTATATATGAGCAGCAGCAGCAGATCTTACATACTCGCAGCAGCATATCTGTGTATCTATGAGCAGCAGCAGCAGATCTTACATACTCACAGCAGCATATCTGTGTATCTATGAGCAGCAGCAGCAGATCTCACATACTCACAGCAGCATATCTGTCTATCTAGGAGCAGCAGCAGCAGATCTCACATACTCGCAGCAGCATATATGTGTATCTATGAGCAGCAGCAGCAGATTTCACATACTCGCAGCAGCGTATCTGTGTATCTATGAGCAGCAGCAGCAGATCTCACATACTCGCAGCAGCGTATCTGTGTATCTATGAGGAGCAGCAGCAGATCTTACATACTCGCAGCAGCATATCTGTGTATCTATGAGCAGCAGCAGCAGATCTCACATACTCGCAGCAGCGTATCTGTGTATCTATGAGCAGCAGCAGCAGATCTCACATACTCGCAGCAGCGTATCTGTGTATCTATGAGCAGCAGCAGCAGATCTTACATACTCGCAGCAGCATATCTGTGTATCTATGAGCAGCAGCAGCAGATCTCACATACTCGCAGCAGCATATCTGTGTATCTATGAGCAGCAGCAGCAGATCTCACATACTCGCAGCAGCGTATCTGTGTATCTATGAGCAGCAGCAGCAGATCTTACATACTCGCAGCAGCATATCTGTGTATCTATGAGCAGCAGCAGCAGATCTCACATACTCACAGCAGCATATCTGTGTATCTATGAGCAGCAGCAGCAGATCTCACATACTCGCAGCAGCGTATCTGTGTATCTATGAGCAGCAGCAGCAGATCTTACATACTCGCAGCAGCATATCTGTGTATCTATGAGCAGCAGCAGCAGATCTCACATACTCCCAGCAGCGTATCTGTGCATCTATGAGCAGCAGCAGCAGATCTCACATACTCGCAGCAGCGTATCTGTGTATCTATGAGCAGCAGCAGCAGATCTTACATACTCGCAGCAGCATATCTGTGTATCTATGAGCAGCAGCAGCAGATCTTACATACTCAAAGCAGCATATCTGTGTATCTATGAGCAGCAGCAGCAGATCTTACATACTCACAGCAGCATATCTGTGTATCTATGAGCAGCAGCAGCAGATCTTACATACTCGCAGCAGCATATCTGTGTATCTATGAGCAGCAGCAGCAGATCTTACATACTCACAGCAGCATATCTGTGTATCTATGAGCAGCAGCAGCAGATCTCACACACTCACAGCAGCGTATCTGTGTATCTATGAGCAGCAGCAGCAGATCTCACACACTCACAGCAGCGTATCTGTGTATCTATGAGCAGCAGCAGCAGATCTTACACACTCGCAACAGCATATCTGTGTATCTATGAGCAGCAGCAGTAGATCTCACATACTTGCAGCAGCGTATCTGTGTATCTATGAGCAGCAGCAGTACATCCCACATACTCACAGCAGCATATCTGTGTATCTATGAGCAGCAGCAGCAGATCTCCCATACTCACAGCAGCGTATCTGTGTATCTATGAGCAGCAGCAGCAGATCTCACATACTCGCAGCAGCGTATCTGTGTATCTATGAGCAGCAGCAGCAGATCTTACATACTCGCAGCAGCGTATCTGTGTATCTATGGGCAGCAGCAGCAGATCCCACATACTCACAGCAGCGTATCTGTGTATCTATGAGCAGCAGCAGCAGATCTCACATACTCACAGCAGCGTATCTGTGTATCTATGAGCAGCAGCAGCAGATCTTACATACTCGCAGCAGCATATCTGTTTATCTATGAGCAGCAGCAGCAGATCTCCCATACTCACAGCAGCGTATCTGTGTATCTATGAGCAGCAGCAGCAGATCGCACATACTCGCAGCAGCGTATCTGTGTATCTATGAGCAGCAGCAGCAGATCTTACATACTCGCAGCAGCGTATCTGTGTATCTATGGGCAGCAGCAGCAGATCCCACATACTCACAGCAGCGTATCTGTGTATCTATGAGCAGCAGCAGCAGTTCTCACATACTCACAGCAGCGTATCTGTGTATCTATGAGCAGCAGCAGCAGATCTTACATACTCGCAGCAGCAAATCTGTGTATCTATGAGCAGCAGCAGCAGATCTTACATACTCGCAGCAGCATATCTGTGTATCTATGAGCAGCAGCAGCAGATCTTACATACTCACAGCAGCATATCTGTGTATCTATGAGCAGCAGCAGCAGATCTTACATACTCGCAGCAGCATATCTGTGTATCTATGAGCAGCAGCAGCAGATCTTACATGCTCGCAGCTGCGTATCTGTGTATCTATGAGCAGCAGCAGCAGATCTCACATACTCGCAGCAGCGTATCTGTGTATCTATGAGCAGCAGCAGCAGATCTCACACACTCACAGCAGCGTATCTGTGTTAGAGGTCTGCTACCCGACCCGAGCCCGACGGGTCCCGAAAAAGGTGCGGGTTTCGGGTCGGGTTCGGGTTTAACTAAGAAAAACTAAATAGGCTATATATAGTTTGCGTGCCGTGTGCTTTGCCTGCTTGCTGTGTTGTGGTGACCGGCACGCGAGAGAGAGAAAGTACATACGTGCGCAGATGTGCAATATGTGCATACACACAGGCTCTCTCTCTCAAATATAATGATAATGATAATTTTTGTTTTATTTTATCATATGATTTGCGCATGAGCGCATGTACCGCTCTCGCGCGCTATTTCAGTCACAATACAGACAGACAGTGGACGTGAAAAAATGGTATTTGCTGTGAGAAACAGAATGGACCTCGGGTTCGGGTCGGGTTCGGGCTTAATATGTAAATGTAATTGTCGGGTCGGGTCGGGTTAAATGATCGCGGGTACGGGCCGGGTTCGGGCTTCAGTTTAAAGCCCGTGCAGACCTCTAATCTGTGTATCTATGAGCAGCAGCAGCAGATCCCACATACTCAAAGCAGCGTATCTGTGTATCTATGAGCAGCAGCAGCAGATCTTACACACTCGCAACAGCATATCTGTGTATCTATGAACAGCAGCAGCAGATCTCACATACTCGCAGCAGCGTATCTGTGTATCTATGAGCAGCAGCAGCACATCCCACATACTCACAGCAGCATATCTGTGTATCTATGAGCAGCAGCAGCAGATCTCCCATACTCACAGCAGCGTATCTGTGTATCTATGAGCAGCAGCAGCAGATCTCACATACTCGCAGCAGCGTATCTGTGTATCTATGAGCAGCAGCAGCAGATCTCACATACTCGCAGCAGCGTATCTGTGTATCTATGAGCAGCAGCAGCAGATCCCACATACTCACAGCAGCGTATCTGTGTATCTATGAGCATCAGCAGCAGATCTCACAAACTCACAGCAGCATATCTGTGTATCTATGAGCAGCAGCAGCAGACCTTACATACTCACAGCAGCATATATGTGTATCTATGAGCAGCAGCAGCAGATCTTGCATACTCACAGCAGCGTATCTGTGTATCTATGAGCAGCAGCAGCAGATCCCACATACTCACAGCAGCGTATCTGTGTATCTATGGGCAGCAGCAGCAGATCCCACATACTCACAGCAGCGTATCTGTGTGTCTATGAGCAGCAGCAGCAGATCCCACATACTCACAGCAGCGTGTCTGTGTATCTATGAGCAGCAGACCTTACATACTCGCAGCAGCGTATCTGTGTATCTATGAGCAGCAGCAGCAGATCTTACATACTCGCAGCAGCGTATCTGTGTATCTATGAGCAGCAGCAGCAGATTTCACATACTCACAGCAGCGTATCTGTGTATCTATGAGGAGCAGCAACAGATCTTACATACTCGCAGCAGCGTATCTGTGTATCTATGAGCAGCAGCAGCAGATCTTACATACTCACAGCAGCGTATCTGTGTATCTATGAGCAGCAGCAGCAGATCTCACATACTCACAGCAGCGTATCTGTGTATCTATGAGCAGCAGCAGCAGATCTCACATACTCGCAGCAGCATATCTGTGTATCTATGAGCAGCAGCAGCAGATCTCACATACTCACAGCAGCGTATCTGTGTATCTATGAGGAGCAGCAGCAGATCTTACATACTCGCAGCAGCGTATCTGTGTATCTATGAGGAGCGGCAGCAGATCTTACATACTCGCAGCAGCATATCTGTGTATCTATGAGCAGCAGCAGCAGATCTCACATACTCACAGCAGCATATCTGTGTATCTATGAGGAGCAGCAGCAGATCTTACATACTCGCAGCAGCATATCTGTGTATCTATGAGCAGCAGCAGCAGATCTCACATACTCACAGCAGCGTATCTGTATATCTATGAGCAGCAGCAGCAGATCTTACATACTCGCAGCAGCGTATCTGTGTATCTATGAGCAGCAGCAGCAGATCTTACATACTCGCAGCAGCGTATCTGTGTATCTATGAGCAGCAGCAGCAGATCTTACATACTCGCAGCAGCGTATCTGTGTATCTATGAGCAGCAGCAGCAGATCTTACATACTCGCAGCAGCATATCTGTGTATCTATGAGCAGCAGCAGCAGATCTCACATACTCGCAGCAGCGTATCTGTGTATCTATGAGCAGCAGCAGCAGATCTCACATACTCACAGCAGCGTATCTGTGTATCTATGAGCAGCAGCAGCAGATCTTACATACTCGCAGCAGCATATCTGTGTATCTATGAGCAGCAGCAGCAGGTCTTACATACTCGCAGGAGCATATCTGTGTATCTATGAGCAGCAGCAGCAGATCTTACATACTCGCAGCAGCATATCTGTGTATCTATGAGCAGCAGCAGCAGATCTTACATACTCACAGCAGCATATCTGTGTATCTATGAGCAGCAGCAGCAGATCTTACATACTCGCAGCAGCATATCTGTGTATCTATGAGCAGCAGCAGCAGATCCCACATACTCACAGCAGCGTATCTGTGTATCTATGGGCAGCAGCAGCAGATCCCACATACTCACAGCAGCGTATCTGTGTATCTATGAGCAGCAGCAGCAGATCCCACATACTCACAGCAGCGTTTCTGTGTATCTATGAGCAGAAGCAGCAGATCTCACATACTCACAGCAGCATATCTGTGTATCTATGAGCAGCAGCAGCAGACCTTACATACTCGCAGCAGCGTATCTGTGTATCTATGAGCAGCAGCAGCAGATCTTACATACTCGCAGCAGCATATCTGTGTATCTATGAGCAGCAGCAGCAGATTTCACATACTCACAGCAGCGTATCTGTGTATCTATGAGGAGCAGCAACAGATCTTACATACTCGCAGCAGCGTATCTGTGTATCTATGAGCAGCAGCAGCAGATCTTACATACTCACAGCAGCGTATCTGTGTATCTATGAGCAGCAGCAGCAGATCTCACATACTCACAGCAGCGTATCTGTGTATCTATGAGCAGCAGCAGCAGATCTCACATACTCGCAGCAGCATATCTGTGTATCTATGAGCAGCAGCAGCAGATCTCACATACTCACAGCAGCGTATCTGTGTATCTATGAGGAGCAGCAGCAGATCTTACATACTCGCAGCAGCATATCTGTGTATCTATGAGCAGCAGCAGCAGATCTGACATACTCGCAGCAGCGTATCTGTGTATCTATGAGCAGCAGCAGCAGATCTCACATACTCGCAGCAGCATATCTGTGTATCTATGAGCAGCAGCAGCAGATCTCACATACTCGCAGCAGCGTATCTGTGTATCTATGAGCAGCAGCAGCAGATCTCACATACTCGCAGCAGCATATCTGTGTATCTATGAGCAGCAGCAGCAGATCTCACATACTCGCAGCAGCGTATCTGTGTATCTATCAACAGCAGCAGCAGATCTCACATACTCACAGCAGCGTATCTGTGTATCTATGAGCAGCAGCAGCAGATCTTACATACTCGCAGCAGCGTATCTGTGTATCTATGAGCAGCAGCAGCAGATCCCACATACTCACAGCAGCGTATCTGTGTATCTATGAGCAGCAGCAGCAGATCTTTCATACTCACAGCAGCGTATCTGTGTATCTATGAGCAGCAGCAGCAGATCTTACATACTCGCAGCAGCGTATCTGTGTATCTATGAGCAGCAGCAGCAGATCCCACATACTCACAGCAGCGTATCTGTGTATCTATGAGCAGCAGCAGCAGATCTTACATACTCGCAGCAGCATATCTGTGTATCTATGAGCAGCAGCAGCAGATCTTACATACTCGCAGCAGCGTATCTGTGTATCTATGAGCAGCAGCAGCAGATCTTACATACTCGCAGCAGCATATCTGTGTATCTATGAGCAGCAGCAGCAGATCTTACATACTCGCAGCAGCGTATCTGTGTATCTATGAGCAGCAGCAGCAGATCTCACATACTCACAGCAGCGTATCTGTGTATCTAAGAGCAGCAGCAGCAGATCTTACATACAGCAGCGTTTCTGTGTATCTATGAGCAGCAGCAGCAGATCTCACATACTCGCAGCAGCATATTTGTGTATCTATGAGCAGCAGCAGCAGATCTTACATACTCGCAGCAGCGTATCTGTGTATCTATGAGCAGCAGCAGCAGATCCCACATACTCACAGCAGCGTATCTGTGTATCTATGAGCAGCAGCAGCAGATCTTTCATACTCACAGCAGCGTATCTGTGTATCTATGAGCAGCAGCAGCAGATCTTACATACTCACAGCAGCATATCTGTGTATCTATGAGCAGCAGCAGCAGATCTCACATACTCACAGCAGCATATCTGTGTATATATGAGCAGCAGCAGATTTCACATACTCGCAGCAGCGTATCTGTGTATCTATGAGCAGCAGCAGATCTTACATACTCGCAGCAGCGTATCTGTGTATCTATGAGCAGCAGCAGCAGATCTCACATACTCACAGCAGCATATCTGTGTATCTATGAGCAGCAGCAGATCTCACATACTCGCAGCAGCGTATCTGTGTATCCATGAGCAGCAGCAGCAGATCTCACATACTCACAGCACCGTATCTGTGTATCTATGAGCAGCAGCAGATCTCACATACTCAAAACAGCGTATCTGTGTATCTTTGAGCAGCAGCAGCAGATCTCACATACTCACAGCAGCGTATCTGTGTATCTATGAGCAGCAGCAGCAGATCTTACATACTCACAGCAGCATATCGTTGTATCTATGAGCAGCAGCAGCAGATCTCACATACTCACAGCAGCGTATCTGTGTATCTATGAGCAGCAGCAGCAGATCTCACATACTCACAGCAGCATATCTGTGTATCTATGAGCAGCAGCAGCAGATCTTACATACTCACAGCAGCATATCTTTGTATCTATGAGCAGCAGCAGCAGATCTTGCATACTCACAGCAGCGTATCTGTGTATCTATGAGCAGCAGCAGCAGATCTCACATACTCGCAGCAGCAGCAGCAGATCTCACATACTCGCAGCAGCAGCAGATCTTACATACTCACAGCAGCGTATCTGTATCTATGAGCAGCAGCAGCAGATCTTACATACTCGCAGCAGCGTATCTGTGTATCTATGAGCAGCAGCAGCAGATCCCACATACTCGCAGCAGCATATCTGTGTATCTATGAGCAGCAGCAGCAGATCTTACATACTCGCAGCAGCATATCTGTGTATCTATGAGCAGCAGCAGCAGATCTTACATACTCGCAGCAGCGTATCTGTGTATCTATGAGCAGCAGCAGCAGATCCCACATACTCACAGCAGCGTATCTGTGTATCTATGAGCAGCAGCAGCAGATCTTTCATACTCACAGCAGCGTATCTGTGTATCTATGAGCAGCAGCAGCAGATCTTATATACTCACAGCAGCATATCTGTGTATCTATGAGCAGCAGCAGCAGATCTCACATACTCACAGCAGCATATCTGTGTATCTATGAGCAGCAGCAGATTTCACATACTCGCAGCAGCGTATCTGTGTATCTATGAGCAGCAGCAGATCTTACATACTCGCAGCAGCGTATCTGTGTATCTATGAGCAGCAGCAGCAGATCTCACATACTCACAGCAGCATATCTGTGTATCTATGAGCAGCAGCAGATCTCACATACTCGCAGCAGCGTATCTGTGTATCTATGAGCAGCAGCAGCAGATCTCACATACTCACAGCAGCGTATCTGTGTATCTATGAGCAGCAGCAGCAGATCTTACATACTCGCAGCAGCATATCTGTGTATATATGAGCAGCAGCAGCAGATCCCACATACTCACAGCAGCGTATCTGTGTATCTATGAGCAGCAGCAGATCTCACATACTCGAAGCAGCGTATCTGTGTATCTATGAGCAGCAGCAGCAGATCTCACATACTCACAGCAGCGTATCTGTGTATCTATGAGCAGCAGCAGCAGATCTTACATACTCACAGCAGCATATCTGTGTATCTATGAGCAGCAGCAGCAGATCTCACATACTCACAGCAGCGTATCTGTGTATCTATGAGCAGCAGCAGCAGATCTCACATACTCACAGCAGCATATCTGTGTATCTATGAGCAGCAGCAGCAGATCTTACATACTCTCAGCAGCATATCTTTGTATCTATGAGCAGCAGCAGCAGATCTTGCATACTCACAGTAGCGTATCTGTGTATCTATGAGCAGCAGCAGCAGATCTCACATACTCGCAGCAGCAGCAGCAGATCTCACATACTCGCAGCAGCAGCAGATCTTACATACTCACAGCAGCGTATCTGTATCTATGAGCAGCAGCAAGTCCATGTTTGCTTAGCAGCGGCTTAGCATGGCTAGTCAGCCAAGACCAAATACATTAACATTGCCAGATTCAATAACATGCTAAAACTATTTTGAGAGTTGTCATGATTGAAATGGATTTACACACCGTTATAGTACAATTGCACAAGACGAGAGAGTGCGGTATAAAAACATCAGCTAATATCATAGATAAAGGTTAATAATTGGGACAATGCTGGGAATGCCAACTAAAGAAAGACCAAACTCTCTGAGACTGTGGGTGGTGTAATAAAAGTAAAAAAGAGGCATTTGAGACTCACCTTTAAAGCTCTCCTGGGTGAAGAACATACTGTGGTCAACAATGGCACAAGACTAAAGCCAATCATCTGGTGCACATACTGAAAGTGACATACTGAGGCAGCTGGACTTTTCTGACAACATATGGGACTTTTCCTCACAAAACTATATCTATATATCTATACTATATAAAAGTTTTCTCTCGGTTTTTCCTAAATGGTTATACAATTCATAAGTCATTTGTAGACTGCTGGGAATGCTTGACACACATGACATTTTGAACGCCCTGTGTTCAGTAAACATTCATTATCCTGACATTTTCAATTAAACTCCCTGCATTATATATATATATATATAAATATATATATATATATATATATATATATATATATATATATATAATGTTTGGTTACTGAATAGTTAGAAATTCATGCTATTAAAAATAACATTTTGCATTTCAAAAGTAACAGGACGTTTTGAGCATGTGGGTTGCGGAACTAATGACATCTTTTTAAACGTTTAATTTGTGCTACCATGTGTTTCCTGTATATATTTCAGATCATATGGTTCTATAACAGTATAGATAAACAGAAAGCGGCCCTATAATAAACCATATGCTACAGTGAAAACTGTTAACATAATTGCTTTAAAATATAGCAACTGACTATACTGATTTAATGTAGCAATATAAGGTAAATATTCACATCTGACACACATTTGACACATAATAAGTGAATACTTTTGTACATGGGATTCCCTTTTGATGAAGTTATTTTGCTACTAAAATGAATAATATCAGTTTTTTTTCCTGATGATTGAGTCCATTAGTAGTTTGTTTCATATAACCTTCCATCACTGGTTCAATCTGGTTATCTTAAATGCCTGTGCCTTGTTTCGATCTGGCTTTGAGTTTCAGGCCAGTGCAACACAATCCAAGCCATATACACGGATCTTAAATGTCAATGCTTCATTTTATATCGTGCATAGAGGAATTAATTATGACCTTTATTATCAACTAAATTGCAAAAATTCTACTTTTTTCCCCCAAAATCTTTTTTTTTTAAATCAAGAAATGTAGCAGGTCACTTTTTTTCTGGACAACTGTTAGATGAATGTTTGATAACGCTTCCTTTTACAGTACAGTACTTACGTGTACTTACAGTGTACTTACCTAGAAAGTACTGGCTAATATAAGGTAAGTACATGGGTTAGGGGTAGGTTCAGGGTTAGTACCTAGTTATTACCCAGTAATTATAATTACTATGATAAGTACATAGTAAGTTCATGGGTAACAGGACTGTAAAAGGAAGCGTTACCGACTTTTTCTTGATATAAGTTCATGCTCTTGGACTGTGTGACAGACACACTTAAACTCTTTAACCACAATGCAATCATACGCACAGAT
This sequence comes from Rhinichthys osculus, assembly GCA_029959095.1. Lineage (NCBI taxonomy): Eukaryota > Metazoa > Chordata > Actinopteri > Cypriniformes > Leuciscidae > Rhinichthys > Rhinichthys osculus. Next base: position 41,278,166 of record JARWKJ010000016.1, on the reverse strand, counting down.
GGAAACAGATCTGAGAAAAGCATTCCTTTTGTTAAATACCTCATAACATATTGCATTTTAGCATTTTAGTTTAGCTGGTAAATATATGAGGGATATATAGCAGAGACGTTTAGAGAGTGAGTGCAGTCAGAAGTGAGCTTTAGGAGAGCATGAACATCAGTGGGCAGATGAGAGACACCAAAACACATGTGACAATTGATTTTAAGGAAGACATTATGCACAGCATTGTATCTGTAAAAGGCTGGAGACTCTACGTTAAAAAAAAACAGTGAAAAAAGTGAATGTAAACTTGGCTTTTGCGAGGTGTCAGCGCACACACATAAACATAACAGGAAGTGACATTATAAAAGCCTTTTTGATTACATGATTCAAACAGGATTCATTTATCCATTGATTTATTACAAAATTATTATAAAATAGTATTTATTTATTTATTTATTTACGTGGTAGCCCCTCAATGCCATGTGTATCCATTTTACTTTGAGCCTGTAGTTTGAGAAATTAGATGTTTTGAAAGTTCAGAAGTAACCTTTTAAAATGAAATTCAATGAATTTCCAGGCACACATGTGAGCTATTCCTAAGAGTGGGCCGCCCGATGTCCAGCTCGCCTCTCTCCAGTGGCTGATCACACATCTGGGTCAGGCATGATGCTTTAGACAGAAATCTTACCTGGCTTCTAAAGTACAATTGCTTCATGTGATTGATTAAAGATTGATTATTCAGTCATGATTTCATAGCAGTTCAGCGGCTAGTTGCATAAACATAGCCATTATATTAAGACAGTGTCCCACTAACAGTTAGTCAAGGGGCAACCAGTCTTACTTTTGGTTTATGCAACCAGTGTGTGTGTGTGTGTGTGTGTTTGTGTG